>JAGFMF010011501.1:5855909-5983757 GCA_019455555.1 Galemys pyrenaicus
AGGGAGGGAGGGAGGGAGGGAGGGAGGGAGGGAGGGAGGAATCCACACACGTAGAGTCAACTAGTCTTCAGCAATCTCTAAGAGTGCAAAATGTGGAAAGGCTATTCTTTAAAAAAAAACAAAAAACTATTCCCCCGATACTAGTTTCTCTGGGCTTCTCCCTCCCTCCCCATCAGACTTTATACCTGCTCTTTCTTCTCTCACCGCTGTTGCTTGTATCATGTCATTCTCAATAGGGCTAGGTGCAGTCTTATGGGCAGACAGGATGCTCTCTCGGGACAAGATCCAGCCCCTACTGGTATTGCGCACTGAGATGCAGAGATGATGCATCTCTGCCCACTAGATTAATAGAAAAATTAAGCCATGAAAGAATGACCTTTCAGTTCTAAGCACAATCTGATCAGTTGGGTTAGTCAAACATTAAGTGTGTAAATGGATGTGTGTTCAGATGTGTGTTCGTGTGTGTCTCAATTCACTTATAGGCTGTTAGTTGACTATATCGGGGTATACCAGATGTACTAAGGTACAAGATTATGCATTCCATCCCTGGCTCCTATCCTGACTGAATCCTGACACCCTGTGCAACTTTGAGCTAAAAACTACCTCCCAGTGTCTCATTCTTCTTAAAAAGGACAAAAAACAAACCTACCTCTCTATTGTGAAAATGAAAATGTTTTGTGCCAGTAGAGCCATGAGAACAGTCCCCAGATCAGAGGAAATCCTCCGTAATAATGTGCAGGACACGTTACTCGGCATGAAGTCTGGCCCAGCAGCAGCATCAGCTCCTCCCTACTGCACAAGGACACGTCTGGCTTTCCTGATTGTTTTCCCTGTGAAATCAGGTGTGCGCTTCTCCACCTGCATCACTGTCCCATGCGGCCGGCAGCAGGTGGCATGCTCATGAAAGCATCCGACAGGTGTCACCTCCGGGGCGAGTCACAGATGGGATGCCGACATGCCACTATGCAGACCCACATGGGGAGACGGAGGAAGCCCATGGAGCCTGGGTTAGAATCACAAGCTCTTTTCTGTGCACGTCAATGCCTGACTGGTTATCTTCGTGGGCATTTATTTCTCTTTACCATGTCCCCACGGCAGGTTTTCACTCTGGTTTTGGCCATAAACTTCTCCTTTTTCAGTTTCCCTGCCCACCCACCCTCCTCCACTTGCCGTTTGTGTGCCCTTGCGTGTGTGAAAAACACAGCCGTTCAGCAGCATCCATCAGACAAAATGATCCTCGTGGCAAAGCAAGTGGATGTGTCCTCTGAGGCCGCCCTCAAGGTAACTCCTGACCTACCTGCACTTCATTCATTGAGCTTTGAAATGTGTTCAACTTGCTAACAAGTCGGAGAGTATTTACAGAGCAGGGATGAGTCAAATGGGGAACATGAACAGATGGAGAAGAGCCAGTTGTTATGCTTCAAGTACATTTCCCACATTGGAATGCATCAAAGCCTGGCGCTCTGTGTTGCATGCAAGTCACCCACATAGTATAAAACTGATTTAATTTACTACCAAACGCTTTGTTTTGCCATTACATAATCACAAATGTGCCCCCAAAGAGGCAGAATTGGAATGTAAGGCAGGGCAAGGAGCCAGCCAGACATGAGTTCTAGTCCTAGTTAAACTCCTTCCACTTCCCTGCAAGCCTGCCCTGCTGCCACATCTGGGACAGGCCAGGTTTCACTGCTACTCTGGTCTGTTGCGTCGACTCGGCTTCCATTTGCCTGGGTGGTGAGGAGTTAGTTTAACAGCCCAGTTCCAGAATATGCTGGAGAAAAAGACTAACTGACCTGATGCCTTTGGGCATTGAAGTGACTCAGCTTCTCAGTCCAGAGTCCTGCTTCACCCTCCAGGTTAATTGCTGAGCTGAAAACAGAACTCAGAGCATCTGGGGAAGGGTCTGGAGGACAGGCAGCCCTCAGCACTTTTCCCCACAAGTCCTTGCTGTTAAATCTCCCACCAGCTCTAGGAGCAAATTGTCAGCGATCCTCTTAGCCGGCTCTAAACACCTTGGCCGCTCTACCGGATGAGGGAAATTGCTTTCAGGGATAGATGCATCTCAAGAAAGTTGGCCACAAAATGGATTTCTATAAAGAGAATTCCATTTTCTCTGGGCTTCCATTACAAAATTGGAAAATTTGTCACACTGGGGGAAAAAATCCTCTCAAGAGACTATAATGAACATTTGGGATGAAAAGAAATTAATGTAAAGCCATAGCAATGGCACGTCTCTCGTTGGAATGCACCAGTGCCTGCTGGGAACCACCTAATGGTTTGCTTTTCCTTTGAATCATTTCCAGCTTTTATAGAAGTGCTGTACCTCATGAACCTTATACACTATATCAGACCTTTCCCTCCTTACCAAAATTGATTAGAATTTCCCCCTGATTAAAGGTCCCATTTCCATTTTTTTATACCTCTCATAACTTGCCACTGCTTACAACTATAAGTCTGGATGTGACTTTATACTGCAACATTCCACTTTATTCATTTGTTCACTTAGTTATACTCTACCTTATTCCTATACATAATTTGATATGGTTTACAGGGATGAAGATGATAAAATGGTAAGTTTGCATTTCAGATTTCATTCTATTTGCTTGCCCTAATTAAATCAATTTTGACATTTTAATGTCATAAGTTATAGCATTAAATAATAAATATTAATTGTTTGAATTGAAGGAATTTGAGAGGTCATGGCGTCCTACCTCCCACCAAGTATAAACTTCTACCATATTCCATCCAGTGACTTGGAGATAGACTTCTTCCTCAGCACCATAAGAGATTACTAAGAAATTGCACAAAACTCTTCCTGTGAAATGATCCAGAAGAAGCTCCCCCTTTTTTTTCTATAACATGAAGCTTGGTGATTTTTCTAGTAATTTGAGTTTCTCTGGGAAGGCTGTGTCACAAATAAGCCAGATAATTTCCTACTACCACTATCAAGCAATACAATAGCTTTTCCTCAATAGCTAGACTTAGGCCTTTCTAGCTTTTCTTTTAGTTTTTCTCTTTTTTTAAGGTTCCTGGAAAAACAAGTGTCTTCACCCCAGCTTCACAACACATACTTCCCACTCAGCTTCCAGATGAAATCTGCTGTCTCACTGTCACCCACCTTTGAGTCAGTGGAATTTCCTGAATTTTCTGCAGAATCTCCTAGGGCAGACTTCCCTATTTCTGCATCAGTTCCCCCTGTTAGTTCTGCTTTAAAGACTTTGTAACTGTGAGTAAGACACCCGCACAAGGGCTGACCATAGCACTCCTTTGAGGAAAGGGAAAACGAGGGCAGCTGAGGCTGAGGTAGTCAGCTGGTGGTCAGGAGCTTCTTCTGGTATCTCCCTACCTACTCTGGGGCTCAGGACACTTCCTCCCAGCAAGGACACACCCTCCTTCAGAACTGTAGTAAATCCCACCCTTCTATCACATTGTTTCAAGATCACTGGGTGCATCCACATAATGTAAAGTGGGTTTGCAAAATCCACATTCACTAGATTATGCCGTTATAACCCCACGATCTCACTGACTCGATGTGCAAAGTTTTGTCTCACTCACAGAACATGCCAACATGACTGACCTCCAGCTCAGCTCTGCTCCTGTGTTCCCTTCATATGGGAGTCCAAGCTGACAGGGCAGCCCTGGGTGAGAGGGGCAATGACCAACCTCACATCAGCTTTCCAGGTGTCTGCTGACAATGGCTATGTCACTGTCATTCACATTCCTATGGTCAAGCCTATTACACAACACAGTCGATATCAAAGGAGAGGAGAATGCACACCTTGCCTAAGAGAAAGTTCTTCACAGCAGGAGTCAGGGAGGGATGTATGGTCCCTCAGACCTGATGAGTGAATAATCCAGACCGACCATAATACAATGTATCTCAGTCAGAGATGCTCAGATTTGGGGAAGGCTCCCTTAGAAGAGCTAACTTGGGCCTCCCTGGTGGCGCAGTGGGTTAAGCAACGCACTATGAGGCAAACCTCCGTCACTGCAGCATGAGTTCGATCCCTGCTGCCCGCCAGGCGGGGGGGACCCACCCACATGGTGTGGCAGACCTCTCCTGCTGTGCCTGCTTCTCCCCTCAGCAGTGTACTTCCGTTGATCTGCCTGTTCTGCTCCCTGTTCTCTGTGGTGAATCCTCTCACCACCCCCACACCTCTGGCCTGTGCCCCAGTGCTTGTATGCATAAATAAATAAATCTTTAAAAAAAAAAAAAGAAGAGCTAACTTGTCTGTTCCACTGTGAAGTATCATGGCGTCTCACTGTCCAGACTTGGGGAGGGAGGCATCAGCTCCCCATTATTTCTTCAGGGGACATTCATGTCCTCCATAGAATTTCTTGTCCTCTATGCCATACTCTCTACTCCCTATCTCCCTCCTCACCTCACACATGTAGTACCTGGGTCTTCTTTTCCTTGCCCCCCTGCCATTCCTTATTTTATTCCAGGCTGCAATCCTTCCAAAACCTCTCACGTGCCTTGGAAACCTCTAGGGACACAGATGTCCTCACCTGTTCCCGTCACTTCTGTGGATAAGGTGAGAGACGAAAAGAAAGTCGCTGTGTGAGCCTGGCTTCAGCAGGCAGCCTGCTGCTGTTCACGCTTTCTGAATTTCTCTCATTATGGTCATATTTTAAGTAAATCAGACATCTCACCGCAAGGGTTATCTCCTCCCAGTGGTTTTCCCTGAGTTTCTACATGAAGCTCATGTGCTACCTACTAGCAAAAAGCTTTCGTAATTTTTTTTATGCTAAAACGCTCTAGCTCCTCCACCACCTTTGGTGCCCCATAAATTCCATTTCTTTTAACTTAGCCTTGAGCGATGTGGCCAGTGGTTACACTAAGATCTCTCAAGGGTGTGTGTGTGTGTGTGTGTGTGCTTATATTCTATTTGTTTTCGGCAGAAAGATTGGTTCTGCCTCTCAGTCAAGTGGCAGTGGGTTCAGGGTGCCCGCCACACCCACAGCACTGCTTCGCCCACCTCCTGTGCCACATTTCCTCCTCTCCCTGAGGTGCCAGTTTCCTTACACTCCTGAGCACCATCCTGCCCCAGGGGTACCAGGCATGGAGAGCATCCTCAAAGCCCTGCAGCAGTCTGCTCCTCCAGCAGTGCGCTCTTCCTTGCCATTGCTCCACAGGCACTGAGCCCTAGGTAGGACCCCCCAAGTCACAGGGGACTAGCCCGGGGCTGTTGTCACTGACACTTCCAGGACACCTCCACAACATTGCTTATGTGCATGAGGACTTTGACTTTTCAGTTCGCCAAAAGGTCTGCCTGTGCCCGCACAAAGAACACCAGCCTGGTCGCCGCTCATACTGCCCAGCCCCTGATGCGAAGTCCTGCACCCAAGACCTATGAGGTTCAGTCCGGTGGGCCGGCCAGGGACCTCAGGGCTGGCCCTCGTCCAGACCCTAGTGCTAAGCATGTTTGCTGTCTTGGTTTCTGCCCAGAAAGGCCACAACCTTTGACCCTGTTGATGTTTGCATTCCTGCCCAGTTCTAATCCTGCCACTCTAGGACAAAGGGTGCTAATGTATAAACTGGGGGCTCTTTCTTCTAAAGTATGGGTGACCACTTGAAATCATGTAAGACAGCCCCCTGGTGAGAGAACACGGGAGAGAGGGCTGATAACACAAATGTCCCGCGAACACTCGCTTCCCAGAACAGTGGAGTAGGAGAAAGCCTAGTCTTCTGGGGTGACCAGTCTACCCCAGTAACTTTGTTTTCTAGGAAGAAACAGCTGCTTCTTAGAGGATCAAATCACACTTATCCACAAGTGGATACACTTCCTCCCCACTGCGATGTTCTTTCTGCTTTCCCCTGCCTCTCTTGGTCTAACCACAGTAATTTCTTTTAGAAACAACAAACCAATAAGATATTTGAGATAGTTCTAAGTCTGCTAATATTACGTAACACCTGGCCCATTTAGATAGAAGTTGATTTATTTTTAGTTCCCAACTGAACTTAGGAATAACTTGCAATGGCCCTCCCTCCTAAGCACATCCTGTCTGCTTGCTCCTGCAGAGATTTGCCAACAGTAGACAAGCTAGCACTCAGAAGTGTGCATCTTGCCACTGCATGGCGCCCCTCAGCCTTTCTGTCTTGCTCACAAGCAGCCTAACCCTATGATCTACACTTACTGCTATGCGAAAAGACAAGTGGTATCTGCTTGGCCCAACTATGCCCAAGGACTGGTGCTTTGCACGTGCCACGGCAGGGGAACATGTTGTTACTAAGTGGAGATTGTGTTTTTTAAATCTGCATCCTGACAACAAACTCTGTTTGGCCAACTGATGTTGATTTGCAGCACATTGGAAAAATTTCTTTTTTTAAAAGATTCATTTAGTTATGCATATAAGAACTGTGGTACAGGCCAGAGGTGTGGGGAGGGGGTTGAGGGGATTCAACCTAGACACAGTGGGGAGCAGAACAGGCAGACTGACTGAAATATACTGCTGAGGGGAGCAGCAGAGGCAGGAGAGGTCTGCTGGGCCATGTGGGTCAGCTCCCTGGCTGGGGATTGAATTCAGTAGCTGTGGATGCAAATAGCTTCATAGTGCTGTGCTTTAACATCTTGAGCCACCAGGGAGGCCCTCCTAGCAAAATTTCTTTTGGTATCTGTTACCAAGTTCTTCTGCAAGCACATGAGTAAATAAACAACATGGAGAGAGGCGGGGAGAGCTGGAGTTGGGAGTCTGAACATTGCCCTGTGGTGAAAGAACAGAACTTGGTGTGAGAAGTTTAGAGTTTAATTTCCTGCTCAGCTAACAACTCTTGGTGTGATAAATAAACTGACGTCCCTGTACCCACAGGCAGAGAGACTGTCTACACAACTCTGGAGCAGGGGGATCTGTTTATTTTGCAATTAGCAAAAGGTAAAGAGTCTTGTCTGAAACTTTTAGTGGGGATCCCAGTCTTGCCACTCACTCTGTTATGAGCCTCCTTCCTCTTTCAATAAGTCTCCTGCCACCACATTTTAAGAGACTCTGAGAATATTTTTTAGTAACTAATAAATATCACAGCCGCTTTTGTTCAAATTGACTTTTAAAAATCATTTTCATGGGATCTGGAATTTCTCAGAGCTGTTACCCTTGAACAGAAAGGATCACAATACAAAAAGTATCGTAACAGTATTTCTGATGGAATTGCCCTAGTGAGTATTTTAAAAATAGCATCAGACAAGACTTTGATTTCTTCCCATCACTATGTTGCAAAAGAGTCTAAATACAACTTGCGTTTGTTTAACAGAAAGCTGCCATTTCTCAGCGTAGGTTGGGTGTTGCATCTTAAAAAGATGAACACAGTTAACTTCAGTTACCAAAAAGTAGCATCAGTCTTAGCATATCTTCACCAGAGTACCTTTGTTTTTTCTTTTTGTTTTTTTAAAAATTTATTTATTTATGCACACAAGCACTGGGGTACAGGCCAGAGGTGTGTGGGGGGGGCGGTGAGAGGATTCACCACAGAGAGCGGGGAGCAGAACAGGCAGATCAACGGAAGTACACTGCTGAGGGGAGCAGCGGGCACAGCAGGAGAGGTCGCTGCACCATGTGGGTCCCCCCCCTGGCCGGCAGCAGGGCTCGAACTCGTGCTGCAGTGGCTGTGGTTTGCTTCATAGTGCGTTGCTTAACCCACTGCGCCACCAGGGAGGTCCCAGAGTACCTTTGTTAAAATGATTCCATGAGAGATTCTGTGAGGAGAAAAATCTACAGAAACTGGAGCATCTTAGACAAATGCATAAGATGTATTTGCATTTGTTATGACTTATATTTAGCAATGCGGGGGGGGGGGGGAGGAGGAAGAAGAAGAAAGAAATGTGAATGTGTTGAGTGTCTGACCTGGGCAGATCCATCATTAGAAAGGAGAGTAAGAATGATAATGAAACAAATAAAGATCATCTTTGCATCACTTTTGCGTAAAGGATGCAAAAGCCTTTCATGAGTTTTAAGGAAAATGTTTTATTTGGTCTAAACAGTCTAATCCATTTCAGAACCAATTTCAAGCGAATATGCTCTAAGTCGTTCCAGGTCATTTTAAACTTACTGGGCTGACCCACCCTGGAACCCTTATTCACTTGAAAAATACAGACTCAGCCTCCCCGGTAGCTCAGCGGGTTGAGCTCTGCACTGTGAAGCATCTGCAACACAGCACCGTGAGTTCAATCCCTGGCCAGGGAGGGAACCCACATGGCGCAGCAGACCTCTTCTGCCCCGCCCACTGGTTGGCTCCCCTCAGCAGTGTGTTTCAGTTGATCTGCCTGTTCTGCTCTCCACTCTGGAGAATCCTCTCATCTCCTGCACTGCTGGCCTGTACCGCAGCTCTTATATAAATAAATCTTTAACTCTTATATAAATCTTAAAAAAAAACCACAGACTTGCTTCAGTATCTTATTTTAGATTCTTTTTAATATACTTTGATTCACAAAGATAGAATTTCCTACATCATAACTCAAGAGGATATTTTTGCAAGAACCAAGGCGTCCCTTAGTGGAAACACAACCTCGGCCATGGCGTCAGCCTGTGTCAGACAAGCATTTGCCATCAGCTGGGCTGCTGATCATTCTTCTTTGTGTCTGTGTGTCTGCTCTGATCTGAGGGAGGTTGGGGGGTGAATACAGAAGGTTGGGTATAGCAGTCCTAAACTCTGAGTCAGTTTGCCAGGCTGTGCAGTTCAGGCAATTAAGGAAATGGACTTGAAAATTAACTCACGGCCATGTGCCTTGGGCTCTGAGCGGGGTCCACTGACGCTTGCCTTGCTTAGGCATGAAGTATCATTGGTTCTTCAATGGGATCGCCTCGATCTGATTCTCCATCCCAGTGGATTTCAACAAGGGTTCTAGGCAAGGAAGGATGAAAGACTTGGGTCATCTATTTCTAATCAAATGTGTAATTTTAAAAATGATTCTGAGACTGAAAAGCCTACTTCTTAAGCCATGACTAAGGGAAGGAAATCTGTAATAAAGTAAAATTATGGCTGCTTTGTAAAAGGTGACTTCAGAAATGAAAACTCTTGAGGACAGTTATAGGAAGGCAGAGCTCTCTGGACAATAAACAGAAAATTTTCCCTGCTGATTCTTTTTATTTTTTAAAATTTTTTAAAGATTTATTTTTTTATTCATACAAGCACTGGGGTACAGGCTAGAAGTGCAGGGGTGAGAGGATCCACCAGAGACAGAGGGGGAATAGAACAGGCAGATTTGACTGAGATACACTGCTGAGGGGAGCAGCGGGCACAGCAGGAGAGGTCTGCCGCACCATGTGGGTCCCCTCCCTGGCCGGCAGCAGGGATCGAACTCGTGCTGCAGTGGCTGCAGTTTGCTTCGTAGTGCATTGCTTAACCCACTGCACCACCAGGGCGGGCCCCTCTTTTCTTTCTTTAAATATCCAAAGGTTCATGGAAATATGGTTATAAGTGGGAAGACCACCTATCCAATTTAAGAGAAGAATATACTTAAACTGTTTTAAGAAAATATTAACAGAGTTTCTGAGAATCCTAAGAAAAAGGCAGTTCTTAGTTGTCACAGGACAATATAATTCTGAATTTGGTTGGTAAGGCTGGCATTTGGGAAGATATAATAAATTATTTTGATACTTAGACCAATAAATTATTGGCAATTCAGATTAGAGTGCTGAATTTACTTTAAGACCTACTGTGGAAATCTCAAGTTTCCATTAATTCAAAAAGCATTTCTCAAACACCAGTCATGTGCCTCATACTGGGTTAAATGCTGATCAGCAACACTATTCAGTAGTAAGTAAAATCAAGCATAAATTATACTATATTAGAGTCTTGCTATAAAAGTAAGAAAATCATAGAATTTTGAACTTTATTTTTTAAAAAGATTTATTTATTTATGCATACAAGAGCTGGGGTACAGGCCAGAGTCATGGGAGGTGAGAGGAGTCACCAGAGACAGAGGGGGGAGCAGAACAGACAGATCAACTGAAACACATTACTGAGGGGAGCAGCAGGTGAGGCAGGAGAGGTCTGCTGCGCCATGTGGGTCCCCTCCCTGGCCAGGGATTGAACTCGTGCTGCTGTGCAGCGGATGCTTCACAGTGCAGCGCTCAACCTGCTGTGCCACCAGGGAGGCCCAGAATTTTGAAATTTAAAAAAAAATTTTAGAAATCAACTAACTCACTGCAACCCACAAAAAGCAATATTTTTATATGTGACCCAGAATACTTGTGTGTGTCTCTGTGTGTATGACATATATATTTGTGTGCACATACATGCAATAGAAGTAGGAACACTTTTATGAAACAACATATACTTTTGTTCTTATTTATTGCATTTTTTAAAAAATGTTGATCATTTGGGGCCTCCCTGGTCACACGATGGGTTGAGCACAGCACTGTGAGGCAGACCGCAGCCACTGCAGCCAGAGATCGATCCCTGCTACCAGCCAGGGGGATGACCCGCATGGCGCAGCAGACCTCTCCTGCCTTGCCCTCTGCTCCCCTCAGCTGTGCATTTTGGTTGATCTGCCTGTTCTGCTCCCTGTTCTGTCTCTGTTGAATCCTCTCATCCCCTGTACCTCTGGCCTGTGCTCCAAGTCTTACATGCAGAAATAAATCTTTAAAAATAAATAATTTTTTAAAATGTTGATCATTTGATACTGAGCACATCCTGTGTACTCAATACATAGTTTCTGAACTTCCAAGTTGATTTTGTAACCCACATATGGATCTTAACCTGAAAAATAACACTGTAGCACAAGCCCGTATCTTACAGATGAGATATTCAGTTAGTTGCTTATCTTAGAGCCTTAGTTAGTGGACAGCCACTCGGATTTCCTGTCTGCTCATTTACTGGTCTTTTTTTTTTTTTTTTAAAGATTTATCCATCTATGCACAAAAGAGCTGGGGTACAGGCCAGAGTCATGGGCGGTGAGAGGATTCACCAGAGACACAGCGGGGAGCAGAACAGGCAGACTGACCGAAACACACTGCTGAGGGCAGCAGCGGGCACAGCAGGAGAGGTCTGCCCCGCCACATGGGTCCCCCCCCCTGGCCGGCAGCAGGGATCGAACCCGTGCTACAGTGGCTGCGGTCTGCCTCACAGTGCGCCGCTCAACCCACTGCGCCACCAAGGAGGCCCTCATTTACTGGTCTTAATCACATTACCTTACTTGTTTTCTTCTTCTAACTCACTGTCACTGCCTGAAACGATGGACTTGGCTGTGCTTGGTCTCTCCTACTAGGAAGGAGAGGCCCTGAGACCAGCTGTCTTCGGTGATGTGCTTCCTATTTTTTACCCATACAGAACTTGGCACATTGTCTGTTTGCAATAAGTAGTTTTTGAATAAATAAGGGCTCTTAACTAGACCCTGCTTCCTATCAGGTTTAGCTAACCTGAATGGCCATTGCTGTGGAATAACAGCATGCCTTTTATGAGAGAGGACACAGAACCACAGATGCACAAAAAGATTTGACACAAGCTACACACGGTGTCACTGCAGAAGCTAGAACCAAAAAGTAGTTCTTGACCCTGGCTCCGGGCCCTGCATTCCTCAGACATGTTATCTCGCAGTTTAACCTAATTATCAATGTTATTAGACCACCTTGTCCTAGAATACTCCTCTCCCCTAAAGTGCAACTTTTCTATTTCCTGAGGGTCAAGTTAACGCAGTGTTGGAGAAACTGCAGTATTTGTGATAATATTGTCAGTCGGGTATAGCAGCAGGAAAACATACTTGTAGATGTGTTGGAAGGTCAAAAATTACATTGACTCCTTCTAAATTATGATCAAACCAAGTGGGAAATCAAATGGGAACTGTTTTTGCATCCTAGATCCTTGCCAAATTCTAACAAAGGGACAATCTTGCTTTGTAATTTAACTCAGAAAGACTTGTTTAAAGGAAAGCAAATTACTTCTGGTCAGAGATATTTTTGTCTGGCCAGATTTTCAGCATGAACTTTAAAACTTCTTATAAACTGGACTTCAGGACTCATGTCAAAGGAAAAGAAAAGGGGAGTGGCGGGGAGAGGATTATAGAGAGCTTCTGATTTTAAGCTACAAGAAAACTACTAAATTCAGCAAAATGACCACTGTTTTGAAATAGCCCTTATTGCAATTTACCCTAAATCCTCAAAACTTTAGTGGCCATTTAAAGAAAGCCCCAGATTCATCTGGCACAGCACTTAGAGGTTCCATATGGCGATGGCACCTCAGGCTTTTTCTTTAATAACTCCGTGCCTAAAATGTCTCCAGATCATTCTGGGTCTCCAGTAAGTAACTAATGTGATGGGTGACTGAGAGCATGTGACTCTGATTCAAAATCTTTCACTGGATTTTGATGAGTGAAATTGGGTATAGAGCTTGGGACGGCATGGGGGTAGTCTGTCTTCTCAATGGGGTGCAGTCAATGATGCGGACAGGACGCACAAGCAGTCCGTGTTTTATTTTTGTTGTTGGGGAGGGAAGTTGGGGAGGGAAAGTGTGGATTCAAAAGAGAAAAGAAAACTAAATTAAAAGTGATGATATTTATTGAGTTCTAGAAGCGATTTTCCATTTCATATCATCCCAGCATAAATGTTGCCCCTTCATTGCATTCACAATGCAAAACATGAGAGTACAAAGCTCCCAGGAGGGCTTGTTTCTGCCTAATGTATGGGTGTGTGTGTGGGGGGGGGGGGGAGTCTAGAAAACATTAAAGTGGTANGTGGGGGGGGGGGGGGGAGTCTAGAAAACATTAAAGTGGTAGCTACGAGCTGTAATGAAGTTAACCTGCTGAAACCAGGGGAGGTTTGCCTGAACTCCACCTGAAAGCACTTTGATCATGGCATCAGCTTCAAAAGAAACCCATTCTCTCATTTCTGGTCTCTGCTGCATTGAGAAATAGAATCACACCTTTATATTCAGACTAATTTCACTGCCTTGCTGAGGGCTGAAAGCTTTCTTAAGCATTCTGAAGATATAATTGAAGGGGGCTTCTCCTCCCCATGCCCACCCTTCACATCACAACCCCAAATGGAGACAAGACCCTCTGAACCCCTCCATTTGGGTCCTAAGAGTATAAAGTCCAGTATGATAAATGTGTTCCAGTTCAGAATAAAGATAACCTCCTACTTTTTGCTGACATTCAACCATTTAAGGTTCTACAGGTTTACTTTTAAAAATCAAAAACAAAACCAAAAAAATCCCACGCAAATAATCTCCAACCGATGCAAATTTCCCCTTAACACATACATCTTTTAGTTTTTTAATAGTGTAACTTCTCCATTTCCTTTTATTCTGTGGTGCTTTGCATTTCTTTCTTTCTTTTTCAGTTTTTCCTTTTGTTGCTCTCTCTCCTCGGCATTTTATTTCCTTTTGCATCTCTTCTTTTGGATTGTAGGTCTTCACGTTCCCTGTTTTCTTTTTTGGTCACAGCTGCCCCCTAGTGGTCTTCAAGATCATTACTGCTTTGGGCTAGGGGAGCGAGATGGAGGGAAAGCGAGTTGGAGAAAGGAAGTTCTAGGAGAAAAACATAAAATGTGTTTTTGCTTTCTTACTTGGGACAAAGTCTCAATGTGTCCGCAATGAAACTCAGGACCTGTAGCAATGAGGAGGTAAATTGCAAAGTTGGGAGAAAGGGCGTGAGGGAGGTTTGGGTTTTCATTTCATTTTGTGCTTTTTGAATTTTTGTTAATGACTTAAATGTACTACTTATCCTCTTTTTTTTATTTAAAAAAGTAAACCAAAGTCTGGAGATAGAAAAGGAGACCGTGTCTACAGATGATTCTGTGGTTCCTGCAAAAAGCGAGCCTCATTCCGACCGACCCCTCCCGGGTGGGGCTTTCATCAGGATACCTAAGGGTTGATTGGCAGCTTAGTAAACTGCGGGGGAGTAAATATGAAGGAGGAGAGTAGGAACTAATGACTACAGTGGGTGTGAATGAGCCCACCCTGGAGTATCCTCAATAGCAAAAGGTCAGCATCCTGACTCTTGCCATTCCATCACGACTTTCATGCTCAAATTAGCCACGATTGCCATCTTAATGTAGCAATCACCTGACATGTAGATGTCCAATTAAGGCACCGTAAGTCACAGGTTGCAAATTTGAAAACAGCAATAATAACAAGGAAAAAAAAAAGCTTTACAAATCTGAGGGTTTGTTAGGGTTTGATACATGTAAGTGGAGGAAAAGCAAAGTGCACCCAGGGATGGAGGATTCGGGTTTCCCAGAAAACTGGTCTAGAAATCCAATGAGAGAATAGAAATTTTTCACTTCAAAATAACATGTTCCTGAAAGATAAAAATGTCAAATTGTAACCTTAAAAACCAATCCGGTTTAAAGGTTATCTTATTTACTCCCTGAAGTCACAAATACATCCTTGGCCTTGCTTTTGATGGCCAAGTGGAATCTGTATTTTTATTTTAGGGGCTAGGAAAGACCTTTGTCTGAATGCCCAGCCAGGGAGTGAAGGTACCTAATGCAAATATTGTAATGAAGGCATTTCCAATGAAGTGTCATCCTTGCATTAACATCTTATCAGGGATAAATGATTATACCTGCTACCTAGGGTAGTCAGGAAGTTAGGACTAAAACCAATTTTAAATTTATAAATGAGGATGGTTAGGAAGGTGCCAAAGTTCAAAACTGGAAAGCAGTAGAAATCATTCAAACCTACCCTTCATTCTCCTCTTCCTCACCAAATAGATACCAGGTATTTTCAAGCGATGCGTCTGCTTATGCTGGAATTCTCTTTTTGGTGAACAAGTGAGATGGCCTCGGAAACTGATAAGGGTGTGAACTTCCATGGGCTCTATGGGAGATCTCCAGCTCTGGTCTTGAGATAACCTAAAACTGAGCTGCCCAGCGTGGTAGCTGTTAAATACATGTGGAATCTGTATTTTAAAGGGCTTAGGAAATTACATCTAGGAAAATTAAATATAATTTTAAGTATAGTTATTGGGTCACATGAGACATTTCAAATGCCAAATAGTCAGGTTAAAAGCTCAGCTATCTCCAGCATGACAATCTGTTGATTGGAGAATGCTGCAAGGTGGGGGTGGGGGAGTTAACTGGACACTTTGAAGCACTGATGCCTCAAACATACAAAAATTTGTGTAGCAGAGGAAAATATGTTTAATCCAAGGAGAGGGAATGGCATTGTTAGGGAGGAAAGGTAGTCCTAAATGGATAACACGATGACATCTTTAGTTTATTTTGTCAAAGATTCTGAAGATGTTTGAATGAATTTTGTTCCCTTTTTTATCCGTAGCATTGTCTCCTACCTGGATCTATGTCTGAGAAAGAGATGAGGAGACCCACACCTTTTAGAGTGAAGGAGATTTGACACTTTATGATAACCTGTATGGATTCGAGGAGTCCACTAAAGTAATATCAAATAGAAATTACTAGATATTGTTCAAATGTGTTGGGAAAAAAAGAAAAATGTGGTTTGTTGAAAGGGTGAGTGGGCAAAAATCCTATTGACTAGAAACCTGGACTTCAGTTTCAAACAAAAGAGAATAAAAAATGAGGAGAACCTATTACATTTTAACTTAGGCTTTGCCTCTGAGACAGATGCAGCTAAATATTAACTAGGGTGGTGTAGTAAATTACAGATTAAGAGGCAATTAAGTCTCATATCTCCCCCTTTCAGGGTGAGAGCTTGTCGATGTCAGGACTCAGATAAGGGGGAGCACCATGTGACAGGTGGCATCTATTACAGAAGCATGAAACTTGTAGAGCGCTTAGATTTTGTGTTCCCAGGAGGCAAGATTCAAACGTCTTACTTGCTCACACACCTCCTGGATCGTAGTCATGCTTCCATGAGCATTTAATGACCACAATGTGATGAACACAGATGGAAAACCATACCTGAACCAAACGCCTAGTGACAAACGGCTGAATGCGTTGGTGGTGAAAGGGCTGGATCTAGCTCCATAGCCCATCAGCAGGCACTTTGGATGTGCACCTGTGACCTCCTGTTCCCATGAGTGAGGTGCCTGGTATTTTTCAATAGGCTCTTTACTGTTGCTGTTCAAGAGTGGTCAGGAGGTAAAGTTGCGACCCACTACTCTCATTTTAAAGGACGAGTTCTTTGTGGATGGTCTCAGAAACTTGAAACATCTGTACCCTGTTTGAAAAGAGCCTGGAGAGCTGGCCTTCCATGGAAATGCTTCTATGGAAGCCCATTTGTCAATATGATACATCAGAAGAGGTGTTCCCAGGTTGCAAATGTTGAGCATTTGCATCGAAACGCCTAAACTGTGTGTTCCGGTAGGGATTCCCAGACGCCAGCCCAGAGCCAAGGTGTACTATCTGCACAAAGATGGCTCCCAGGGTTTTGCATACTTGACGCCCTACGTGATTCTGACACACCCTCGGGTTCAGGGTTGTCTGGGAACGCCCACCTTTCCCCTGGGGTGTGGCTAGGTAGCAGCTTTCTCTTAGCCTCTGTTACAAATCTATTTTATGCTGCCCACATCCCTTCCTGTCAAAGGAAAGGAATGTGGGATGGGATTATCTATTATTATTTCACAATTAAGGGTAATGATGGGAAACGTCGTAGGTGAGTCAGGGATGCTGCCAGGATTCTTTTCACTAGTTACCCGTCTTCTGTTCACAAGTCCACTGTGTGCCTGTGGATGCGAGCAACCATCTTGTGCGCGGACTTCTCAGTGGGTCATGATGTGGACAGCACAAAAGTATAGTGGCTGGTTGTTTGCCCCTGTGTCTCTGGTTGAAACCAAACCCAGAGCAGCCAAACCCTTGAGATTCCAGTCTAAACAAAAACTGGGGCTGGCAGGTCTGAGCCAGCCCTAGTCTGAGAATTTCCCTAAAGATTTGTTTTCCATTGGGCACCTGTGGGATTTGTGCTTCGGTCCCAAGAGTCCTTGGAAATCCTGAAGTAAAGCAATTCTAAGCCCTCCCCCACCTGTGGGCGCCTGTTCAGAGTTGGCTTGACAGATCCGCTCTCACTCTGAATCCTCCCTAGTCTGAAAAAGGGCTCTGAGCTCCTGGAAGGAAAAGCGGCTCCAGAAGTGCTACCGCAGGTAGTTACCATAATTTATTGAGTGCTGCCCCCTAGAGGATTAAAAAAAAAGGTCTGGCCGCCAAAGATTCATTCTCTCTACCCAAGAGCAGACCACCAGCCCCTTACTCCAGTAGACTGGGGCAGTCTTGCAGCAGGAAATGAGTTAACTCCCTCGCTAGACACATCTAAAAATTTAGAATCCATAATGCTGAGAATCAGGTCCAGGAAGAGAACACTGAAACGGACCTCTCTCCCTACCAGGCCAAGGACACTGGAGGCAATCTCATAGGGGACCTCAATCAACCCCAAGATCAGAAGACCAAAGTTGTCATTCTTAGGGTTTCCCAATAGACTGCAGTTTACTTTTTCTCTCCATTTTCACCTAAACTCCGGCTATAAAGTTTGCAAAAACAGGATTCTTTCACAGTGGGCCGACTCGATTGAAAAGAATGGTTTGGAAAGTGGCTATATGTATTTAGTTTTGCATGTTGGTAAAGATAGAAACAGGACCCTCTACCTAAGGGTCAAAATCCAGGCCATCTTTTTGGTTCATTAAATGTGCTGGTCTTTCTTTACTATTGATGTTTAAATGGGGGAAAAACAAAATCTGCAGTTTTAATAAAGTAGATGTGTTCTCAAGCCTTTGAAGGAAGAAGAGAAAGAAGGAAGGGAAAGAGAAAGGATGAAAGGCAGCCTTCAGGCCAGCTAGGGCATGTGTTCCCTGGAAGAACTCACCAGGCCTCTGGTAAATGCCCTTTCAAACCAGGCATCTGAGATTAACAGTGCGATATGCAGCCTGTGGATTTACCCAGCACTGTAAAATCCCTCCCTGGCTTGGCTCAACTATTTGCAAATCACTTCTGATTCAATTTTGTTTTGGTTATCTCAGTGTAAATAACAGTTAAGCAGGAGTTACAGATTTTTCCAACACTAAAAGTGATAAACAAAGCTAATGGCAAGTCCAGATAAGGAGGGAAACCACCCAGAAGAATCCACAAGTACAAGCAAAGAAATAAATGGGACAGTCAGATGTGTGTGTTTCTTGTCACCGAAACTTTATTTTTCTTAATCTCCGGAGTGGCAGAAAAGGTACATGCCAGGGTGTTATTTAGACTGTTCCCGTTAGAGCCTCTGTGATAAAGTAGTACTAGGTGCCTCGTGAAGCAAGATGGTTTGGAATCCAGAAAGTCATCTTCTGAAACAAAGATGCAAGTGTTTCCCCAACTGGTAGCTTGCAGCTCTCTCTCTAAACAGCTTTCACGCCTCCATTTAAAAATAGTTGGCAGAATGCTGTTTTCTTTCTTTCCGCGTCGCGACCACATTTCCACGGGGAAAAGTAGTCACAGACGGACTTCGAGCCTTCCTGTACCTGTACTTTGCGGGGAGCGGGAAGGGGCTGTGGGGATCTAATTTATATTACCGGAGGAAATTCTTTGCTGAAGAGAAAGTCTTTCTCTTTTGATAGTGACACGTTAGAGGTGCAGGGAGAACGGAATCCTTGCGCGGAGAGGAGCACGGCACGTTTGGGACACAACAAAGGCTCTGAGTAGTAAACGCAGGCAGTGTTTGGGTTTTATTCAGCCGGGGCTGACCGTGCGTGTCGCCGCCACGCACCGCTGCCTGCGCCAACGCCGGGCTGAGCTGCCGCCTGGCTCCCCACCCCGGGCACCGCGCGCCACCCTGCTTCTCCAGGAACGCCATTGCGCGTGGCGTTGTGTGGGCGCCTACGTGCGTGGCATCTGAGGCAGGGGCAAGGATTTCCCGGGCTTCCCGCGGAGTCCCCCTCGGGCGTGGGCTCCGCGGCAGAGGGCGGCGCGCCCCGGAGGTGTCCGGGGGCGCTCCCTAGCCCGGGGCGTGAGGCGCCCGCAGCGCATTGGCAGGGCAGCGGGCGCCGAGAGGCCGGGGTGGGTGGGAGGTGTCGGGTGAAGAGGGGCAGCTGGGGGGGGCGCTGCCCTAACTTTGCTGCCGAGGCGGCCGACGGGGGACGCGCCGCCGCCGCCCCGCCCCGCCCGAGCTGGGTGCCGCGGCGCTCGCCTCTGCGCCGCGCGTCTCCGCCGCTGCCTCTTTAATCAGGAACACAGAAGGGGCGGGCCCTGAGCCGGCGCGTAATCGGATAGCTCTGCCGCGGCGCTGACATCCACATGCCGCTCGGCCTGAAAAGGCAGGGGGGAGCCGGAGGGGGAGCGGAGAGCGCGAGCGAAGCACCAGCCGCAGCCCGCCCCCCGCACATCCTCAGGCGCGCGGGCACTCGGCGAGGCGCGGGGCGAGGTGGAGGTGAGGGCGGGCGCGGGCGCACTCGGAGAGGGGCTCGCTCACTCGCGGGCGATCCCAGGCGCCGCCGCCGCACCAGCGGCAGCACCAGCAGCGGCGGCAGCGGCGGTAGCAGCGGCAGCGGCAGCGGCAGCTTCCTTCCTCAGATCCCCTCGTGAGGCTGGCTAAGCGGGTGTAGCCGCCCGGGGAGGCTCCCGGGAGGCGAACCCGGCGAGGGCAGGAGCTGGGCGGCCGCCTCCCACTCGGGCCGTCCGGCGATCGGTGCCTCCGCCAGCGTGTCATCCCGGGTGCCGGGGATGTGTGTCAGTTTACGCCTCTGAGATCGCACAGCTGCCTGGGGGCCGGGTGATGCCCAAGGCAAGCGCTGGCTTTTATTTTTGTTATTTTTTTACGCTTGGCTTTCGGGACAGATTCGTGATGTTGTAGGAGAAAGGAAATGGTACTTTGAGGAACTGGAGAGGACACAGATGCCTTGTTTTTAAGAGAGGAAACGCGTCCCCTCTTTCCGGCTTGCTCCCTTCTTGCTGATTTCGAGAACTACCCTCCTGGCGAGGTGGGGACCCAGCAAGAAGAAAGGTGCAGACGGGCCGCCAGAACCCAGAGGAAAACACTGACCACTAGAAGCCTCTGCGGAAGACACTGTGAGGAAGAACAGAAGCGAGAGGAAAACACAAAAGACTTATAACTGTACAAGAAACCTACAAATCCTGCTGTGGAGAAAGGCTGCTTCTTCGAAATGGATATGTTTCCTCTCACCTGGGTTTTCTTAGCTCTCTACTTTTCAAGACACGAAGTGAGAGGCCAACCAGGTAAGCCCCTGAAAGTTTTTTCTATTCATTTCAACATGCTTTTCCCTTTAAAAGCCACTGCGAATGCAGGGGTCCACACGGAATGACATACAAGGAAGCTCCCTCAATACTGAATAATTTAAGGAGAGACCCCAGCCGGCCCTCCCTACACCACCACCACTGCTAAAACCCAACTTTCCTCTCCTGCTAGGAGTGTGTGTGTGTGTGTGTGTGTGTGTGTTTTGAAACAGACAGATTTTGGCGGTGTTCAGATGTCACATATGGACTGAATCAAAGGTTTAAAAATACTACAAAGCCTTTGCATTACAGTTTTTGGAAATTTTTTTTCCTGTCTTGAAGCAGAACACATCTCCCTTGAGTTTCTTCAACCTAGCCAGTGAAATATAAATCATTTGCATTCCCTCCACTTAGCTACATTGAGAAATGTTAACTGAAGGGCTTGGGAAAGACAAGACTCTAGTTTTGGTTTTCCAGCACTGTAGAGTCTTTGCAGAATGTGTGGATTTGCCTCAAAAAAATAGGACTTGGGCTGATGGAACAAGCTGGCTTGCGGCTGAGCTAGGGGTTTGGGGCTGGCGCTGCTGGCATCCAAGCGGCTGGTTGCTCTTTCCTGCATCCGTGTGTTTTCTGGGAATGTGAATCATATGTTCTTTTAAAAAATATTATTATATAAAACAAACTGGATAGCCCTTGAAGGTCTCTCACTCTTGTGAAGTGGTTAGAAACTTTTGAGTGGAATTTGTTCTCAACCACTGCCAAAAAGGGTGTGTGGACAGACTGCAGAGATAAGCACCGCAAGGCCCAGAACAGTGTGGGGCCAGTATTTGTGGGGCCTTGAGTTAATGAGGGGTACACTCCCTGAGACAGGATCTCTGGTTTCAGGGAACACAATGGGGCTAGTCCGCCCTTCCCCACACCAATCTTCAGAGTGACCCTCTCCCCTCTGAGAAATGAGTCTGTAATCTGACAAAACTCTCAGCCGCTGCTACAGGTGATTAAGAATGGGAAAGCATCTGTGGAGGAAACAGGGCCGAGAGAGGAGACCAGCCTTTCTGAAGAGCCCTTATGAAGGGCATGCACTTTCAAGGCTATGGCGGCGGCAGTGGCTGGGCTAACTCCTGGCAGCCGCCTAGGCACCACTTCGGCAGCACAACCCGCTAGAGGTCCTGCAGCAGACTGGCTTGACTAAGGGAAATCTTTGCGCCTGGTACTCTGGTTCACACCCCAACACACACTCATCCCCTTCTTTAAGCCTGGGTGCTTATTTCAGGAGCAGGATGATTTAGGAACGTCCATGCTTCCTAAATCCACACGTTTGCTGCTCCTTCTCTGCCACAGCTGGTCTGAAGGGCAACTGCAAATGGCATTAAAGATATGGGTGCGGGACCCACTTGGGGAGATTTCCTGTGCCTCTTCATTCCCTCTAGCCTTAATTCTAACTTCCCAGCTTGAAGCGAAATTAAATTACCTCCCACAGAACTGGATGCTGCATAAATTATGTATGTTTGTGTGATTCGCTCTGTGTGTGTGCACGCGCGCACGAGCGCGCGGTGGAGGTGCCCACGGTGTATATTATGTATTCAGGCGCGGACTCTGGTAGGCCCGGACGCACGAGCGCGCGCACACTGGCGCACACAACGGCGCGCGCACAGACACACTCGCACACAACTTCAGGTTGTGAGTGCTGTGAAGAGCGGGAGGGAGCGTGAAGGCTCAGGGGCCACCTCCTACCGCAGATGTTCGCACATCTGTCTCCGAGCTCTGCGTGGAGTGTGTGTGCGCGCGCGACACCCGCTCGGACCCACTCCCGCTCTGCCACCTGCCTCCCTCGCTCTCTGCAGAGCCCCCTCCCATCCAACCCTGGGGCCGCGCTGCGTCACTTCTAGAAAAGCCCAGAGGCCCGTGGCGCGGGGCAGATCACGCACTGTGAGGCCGCACAGTCTCCTCCCGAGATGGGACCTCCGGGTAGGACGCGGAGCTGGGACCTGCCCAGGGTGGATGTTCTCCAGCGCCCGGAGAAAAAGACTTAAAACCGCGGGCCGTTCGGGCTTTCCGTCGGAGTAGCCGGCTGGCAACTCGGGAGATGGCAGAGGGTGGCAAAGGGCGAGGCCCAGCAGACCTCTGACTCACCCCCTGCGCGCGGGCCGGGAGGGTGCCTGGCTCAGGCGCCCGAGGCGGCGGCGGCGGGACCCATTCCGAGAAGGAGTCTGGGGAAAAGGAGGGCTGAAGGTGCATGCGAGGGAGCAATTGAGCAAATAACCCGCGGCTTCGGAGCCCGGCCTCTTTGACCAGCCGGCGGCTGGGAGGCCGCGTGGGCGTTGCGCACTCGGCTGGGTCTTCTTGCCAAGCCGCCTGGCCAGATTGCAGCGCGGCCGCCTGCCTCGCTCCTGCCGGGGCTTGGGGTTGGGGCAGCCCCGCGGGCCCATCCCCGGGCGCCCCCTCCAGCCTCCCGCTCTCCACTCTGCGCTGCATTCCCCCGCCTGCCCTACAGAGCCGGCTCAGAGGGGTGAGGATCGCAGCGGGAGCCGAGCTGGTGGCTAGAAGGCCGGTGGGACTTAGGGGCTGAAAACTGAACGGCGCCTGCCAGGGCTGCGGAACGCTCGCAGCTCGAATGGTCTTTAACAGCGCAGCGCGCCAAGCGCCGGCTGGTGCGGCCGAACAGGTGAAAGGCACGCGGTGCGCGGGCGTCCACGTGGTGGGGCCTTGGCAGCCCCCCTCCTCACCCCACCTCCCCCCAACACGGTCTCTAACGCCGCATCGATTTGTTTGGGCTACGCAGCAGAAACTAGAGCTGAGCGATCCATAAACATTCTATTAGGCAAAAATATTCCCAGCGAAAGCAAAATCGAGGCACAAGCTTGAGAGGGACGAGCCAACTCCTTGTCTCTCCTCCTGACCAAGGCCGCCCCCGGGGTGACGCTTGCGGCATTTCCTCCACGATGCCCTTTGCCAGAAAGTTAAGTCCCTGCTGCGGTTCTCTCCTCAGGAGAAACCTCTGTAGTCGCCCAGGACGAGTCCCGCCTCCCCTCCCCCGCCACCTCGCTCTTTGCTTTCCACGTGAGGAAAAGAAATATTCACCTCTGCGCTTTTCAGTGATTGATTTCTTTTTAATATCAACACGAGTTAATGGAGGCTAAGCTAGCCGTGATTAAACGGCCGCCCCCACCCTTCCCCTGGGGCTGGCTGTCCTGCAGTCTTTCCCTCCGGTTCCAGGCGCCCGGGGCTGGGTCGGGAGCAGCGGCCGGGCGGACTAATGTCAGGAGCGGACTGGGGTAGTGGTGGAATGAGTGGGTCCGCCCGCTGGGAATCCCGGGCTGGGAGCTGGGAGTGGGGGTGGGAATCAGCTTTCCAGGCCGTGCGGAAGGAACCCGGCCCTACCGTAACGCCACGCCGTTTCTGCCGCTTGGGTTGAATTTCTTTTGGAGGGGGAGGGCATAGACGCTAAGTGGCGCGTGCTCTCAGCTCCCCGCCTCCCTCCCTCCGCCTCCCTTCCTTTCCTTTCGGTTTCACGCAGAGGAGAGCCCCCTGGCGCTAGCCATTCCCGGTTAGCGCCTGGCCTCGAAACTCCTTTTTGCTGGAGTTTCTCGTGGCCCGCAGGGGACTGGGTTTTGCTCCGGAAATCTCCCAGAGCCTGACAGCAGGTTCCTTCACATGGCGGCAGCCCGAGTGTCCCCAAGGTCAGTACACGACATTTACCACCAAAACAACCCAGACCCTATTACCAGCAACCCCCAGCCCGCGCCTACCCCTGGGCTAGCGAAGTTCTGACCCTTCGTAGGGTTTGCCCCCATTGCCATGGACACGGGCAGACGCGGTCAATGCAACCTTTCGTCAATGCAACCTTTCGTCTGGACTGGATGATCAGATAAGAGGTGTTAATTAGCTGTGGGAGACAGGTCTGGGTTCAAACAAATCCTGAAAGAGATGCAATGACAGTCTTGGCACCGGATAAGGTTTTCAAAGAGGTTTTGTTTTTGTTTTTTAGCCTGTCTCCCCCACTTGCGGGAAGGCTATGGGCAGGTATCATAATTTGCAAGCAGAACTATAAACTCCTACTAGTTTCTACAGAGATAGCCTGCTCCTGGCTGTAGGTCTAGCGCCTGCATTCACCTGGTGCCCAGTAAACTTTACCCCATAAGCAACCTCGTGAAGCTGTTGCCAGTTGCCAACAGACACACTGTTCGGAACAGTGGAAAGAGAACTTCCTATGAGGGCTGCGGGGCAAGCCCTTTCATGTCCAAGAAGTGCCTGGTGGAGTTGTGAATGCCTGGGCAACCCCACAGGTTTGGATATTGACACCATGGTGTGCCACCCTCAGATAAAGCCACCGAACCCCCAACTGGCTAAAGGAAAAGTTGGAAGACTCAGTGGCTGGTAACTGACCCCAGGGCTATGGAGTTAGGAGCTGCCCTCTGCCAAATGGCTCTCCTCCCCTGCTGTGCATGGTGGGAGGTTCACCCTCACCACACAGAGCCCTGTCTTAACGTACAGAAAGTGCCAAAGCCAGTTCCTACCTGGAGACATGAATGCACCTAACTGGTTGGGGAGGTGCTTGAGGTGTGGCCAGTGGGCATAGATAGCAAGGACTAGATGATTCTGAGGGTCTTGCCAGGTGTGTCTTTTTTTTTTTTTTTTAAATCTCAGTCAGTCAACGAATGGTTAAAGCAGTCAAGAAAATGAACTGACTCGGTGACCCCAGTGGTGTACAGTTGTGAGTGGACAGAATTTAAAGCCAGCTTCATTAGTATAATTTTCATAGTATATTTTCCAAAAATCCAGTTTGGAAAGACTTTTGGAAATAGAAATGGGATTTCCTTTTTTAAAGGGGTGGACCAAAAGCATTATACCTTTTTAATTTCTTATGCTGACTAGAAAGGACTTGAAAAGTGATGTCTGGGCAATAGTTGGTAGTATCATTAACATACTTGAGGTATTTTATCATCTGACCATCATTTGCCACTGGATAATCTTTGAGGCACCCCTCCCTGAGTGTTTGATCCTCAGAATTAGTCTTTGTACAGTTCCTTCCAGGTAAGGAATTCACTTTAAAAGAAAGAAGAAAGAAAGAAAAATTAACCCTTCCTGAAAGATTTGTCCTCGAGAACTAACAGCATTTTTCAAAGCTTTATCAGCCTTTGTGAGAAATGGCCAAGGGGCTTAATGATTTTATTACCTAACTGGATTCAGTGGGGTTGAATTCCAGGACATAGTGGCCTTGTAGGATGGCTTTCCCTACAGGAGAAAGCATCTTCTAAAGGTTTAGGAAGCTGTCAAGTTTAGATAAGGCTGAGCTCCGATCCTATGGGACCTTGGTTGTATTAATAAGGAGAAATTAATTTTTAACCACTGGGAACATTGCCAAATTATGTGACCTTTGGCAGACCAGCTGTGCTATAAAAATAAATCCCCCATTTCTGAAAATGCAGCTCCTATCCAGTAGAACAATAACAATGTGGCATTTAGAATAAGGTAGAGTGGGGTTGTACAGGAAAGAGAAATGAGAGTCGCCAACAAAAAAAATCCTCCCACCACGACATTAAGACATGTGGTTTCAGACTGAGCAGCGAATCCACACACACCGTCCACACCCCAACTCACACCCTGGTGTCCTGGACTCAGGAAAGAGGGCCAGATGATAAGGACCGGAGGGCCTGTGTGTACAGGGACTGGGGAAGGTGTTAAGTGCTTCCCACCCACTCACACCCCAGCCTTGAACACATCCCTCATTGTTCACACAGACAGATTACCGGCAGGAGGCGAGAAAAAGGAGTTTTCAAACAGACAAAGCATTTGTCTTTCCTTAAATACCACTAAATAAGTTTGTCAGAAGTTTTGGGGGAGACCATCATCGGACTTCTCTGCTTATGAAGCTTTGGAGACAGACAGCCTAGTTTTAAAATCTAGCTCAGCCACTTGCCAGCTCTGTGATCTAGAATACTTCATCTCAGGGTACCTCAGTTTCGTTATCTGTAAAATGCATTCAGTAATAATAACTGCTTCACAGGATGGTCGTACTGTGTCAGATTACACAGAACACGGTTTTGTACAGTGTAAGCCTGTTCTGAAGTCAGGTAATCTTTAAAACAGCTTCCAGGGGGTTAACTGTCTCTTGTGAACATAGAAAGCATACTATTACCATTGTGGTAAGTTTATGTTAATTTTATGAGTTTTTTTTAATAACTAAATAATTATTCATTCACTGTTCTAATCCCACTTTGTCTGTGTTTTATAAGCATAAGATTATCTCTCACCACACTGTTCTTCAGAGATGGATATTCTCTGCTGGATTCATCTTAGATTTATATCTCCTCTTTGCACTTTTTTTCTCTCCTTGTTCTGCTTTTAGTGTTCTCTCCCATACTTATTTTTTTAAATCTCTCCTCTCTTTTTTCTTCTTCCATCCTTCATCACTGCAAGTGTGCTCAGCAGGGAGCACTCTGTTGAAGGTGCTCCCCAGAATATGTAATAACTTCTACTCTGGTGATAGACTCCTCAGCAGCTGAACTCAAAAAAGTCGTCATAAAGACAAAATAGCTTTTACCCAGCAAGACTCTTAATAATCCCATTTCCCTCTGGGTCTTCATAAAAGAGTCATGATCTAATCCAGAAAAAAAGGGGGGTGGGGGGCTAGGAATAACAAAGGGGAAGCTCTCCAGCAGCGTGGCGGATGGGGCTGTAGGGGCTGCTGGGCAGCTTAGGCTCGGGTCCTGTGACACCCTGCTTGCTGCCTCCACAGATGTGGTGATAACCATGATTCAGGTTCTGGCTAGTTTTCCAGCAAGGAAGATAAAGGGAATTGCAAATCACTGAACCAAGTGGTAATAATAATTATTTTGATAAAGGGGAAAAATAAAACAGATGTGCCCAAAAGGCATATTGGGGACCAGGGGAAGGGAGATGGGGAGGGATGGGTAGAGAGAAGTGGACTGAAACCCAATAAAAGGGCATCTGGTGTCAGCATACAGTTTAGTGATAGAATGATAATTTGTACCTAATTGGGGCTACAGACAACAAATATCTAGAACTTGCTTTGGGGAGGATAGAAGGTGTGTACAGTGAGGGGGCAAGAAAGCCTGGTGATATTAACAGCACTAGAATTACAATCTAAGTATGTTTTGAACTTCAGCATCATTATTTGAGGTCAGGGAGTCTACAAGACATAGTTCCACTGGCACTGCCGTGACCTGTGACTAGGCAGTACTATCACAGACTAGTTGTTTAAGTCTCAATTCATTGCTGAAAGCATTTGCCTCTAGTGGCAGCTGTGTGTTAGGAAGACAGGGTAATAGCTAGAGAGGTAGAACAGTTTGTGATGGACTTTGAGAAAATTTGTGATCCTTTTGATATTACTTTAGTTTGTTGTTCATTTATTCAGTCTCACAGAGTCTGACCTTTGGGAAAAGCTCTGAGTCTGACCCCAAAGATGAATCAGAGAGGAATCATGCCCTCAGCTTGCAGGTGGCCCCACAGAATGGGTCATCCTGTCGGGGCTGTCACATACCCAGGACTCAGTCTAAGAGGTTGGGAAAGCAGGAGGGTGGAAGTGGTGCTGAACCTGAAAGACAGGACGGATGGATCTGGGAGCTGGGAAAGGCAGACAGGGAAAAGCAGAAAAATGGACACAGCGTTTAACTGAGTAACATTCAGAAGCGGCATTTTAGAATGTGAGGCTGCAAATAAGATTGGAAACACTAACTTGGACTGAATAAGGTGCAGTTTGCTAGGCCAAGGGGTTTGGGTTTCACTTACTGACCAAGGGGGAGTCACTGATTTTCCAACATTAACTTTCAGTTAATCAAAATAAATGAAAAATATTATATTACTTTTTTTTTAACCTTTGGTTTTTGGACCAACCTCACAATTATTCTTCTATCTCCTTCCCCAAATGTCTGTTGAAATGGTCAAGAATTGTAATCCCAGATCTCTCATCAATGGCATCAAAATTGCATTTGCAATGAGGGCTGGAACATAAATATAAACTAATGATATTATATTGGCTGCCCTATTGGAATTGCATTTGTTTATGATATAAGATGACAAATAACAAGGTTACCACAGGTGGCAGGATTCGAGGTCAGAGGAGGTAATCACATCAAACTTACATTTTAACGATTAAATAAAGGTTCGTTTTTAGAAACCAGATTGAGGGGAAGAGTCTCTCCAAAGGCCCTATTTCCAGACCCAATTTCCAGCTGTCTCCTCGGTGAATTTGTTGGAGGTGTTTCAGAAGAGGGAGTCTGCCTCCTTCCATGTTCCTTTCTCCATGCTGGCTTCCCGACCTATGGTTCCCCCACACCCCCCCACCCTACCCTCCCAGCCAGTTCTTTTATTCAAATTTTGAACCTTATCATTGTAAAAGTTCACAGGGATTTCCATTTGCTGTGCCTTCAGGAGTGCATCATTCACTGCCACCCGGGCCCATAAATTGAATAGATTGCATCCCTTCCCGTTGCCTTAGGAAGTGGTCAAACAGCCGCATTCCTGGGCTGATGGATTGGCTCATTTCTTCCCAGCTTAAGCCAAGATACAGATTTTATGAGACTGTCTTGTGACAGGCTGAAGTCGCTTTGAATAAAACAAAATCCAGCCTCAGCTCACAGAAATAACTCTTTAAAAGCAGCTTATCCAGTGGTAGTGAGAAAAATTTGGTTAAGATCATGAGCAGAGGACTTAGATGTTTTGGGCAAGGGATTTGAAGAAATCTTTTGGTCTTCCTTTTCATGCATCCCTGCTGTTGACAGGCTCATACACAGAACTGTGTATCCATAATATTTATAAATATGTCACCACAGGCGCAGTTAAGAAAAGAAACTCACGTCAGTAGAGCTAATGTGATTAAAAGAGACATTTGAACTCTCCATAATACAAGACAGACATGTTCATCTGAAAAACCCTGTCTTAGACTTACCAGATGAAATAGGAACAACACCTTGAATGAATGATTCAAAGGGTAAAGAACCTTTCTAATTTTGGTTCAGTCCATGAGTGATAAGATCATTTCCACATCTCCATGCACGTAATGTATTCCACATTATACAGACATTATGATTTTAAAACTGAAACTGACCTTTAGAATCACTCCCCTCACTTTACAGATGAGAAAAGAAAGGCTCAGAGTTGTTTACTAACATACCCAGTCACACAGTGGGAGAGACTGCACTTGAAGACAAGGTTTTGTACTAGTTCAGTGAGGCTGCATTTGAACATTAGGTTTCTTACTAGATATGTGGCAAGGTGTCAGCCCTTTCTCTTTTTAAGTTAAGAGAAAGAGTTTCTTCTTTGCCTTCCTGCTAATAGTTAAATGAAAACAATGCCTTGGAAATTGAAACAGCCTAGGATTATGATGTGGGAAAAGGATAAATTATAAAGCAAATAAGGTGTGTTATTTTCAGGGGAAATGAGACTGACTGTTTTTCTTCACTGAGTGCCCTCAGGTAGATGTAAGAAATAGATGTCTTCTAATCTTTCTCCTCTTTCTCTTTTCTGTGGCATTTTAAAGCAACCTGGGAACTGAGATCTAGTTCACTGGTTTCAAACTCAATTCCAGGAAGCACTGATGTTCTTACAGAATGAAGGGAAGGGGTTGGTGAGCGTCTAACTACATATATTTCTGGTCACCCTCAGCCCCCTACACCCAGGAAGAGCTATACTTCTCTCTGCTGTGTATTTGGGAGTTCTATGTAGTGTTCACTCAAGGGAAAAACAACCATGTCTAAGAAGAATTCTGAAAACTACACACTTCATTCAATCCACTCATTGAACTGCAGTTTAGGGGGCTCAGACCCAAGAAAGCCAATCCAGGTGAAGGATCTAAGCCCTGCATCTCCAACCCCCTGCAAATGTCAGTCCTACACTGAGTGCCCACCTCAGTCACCTGGTTCCAGTCCCTCAAACCCACCTTTGCCAACAACCTGTCTGTCTAATCCCACATCCAGCCACTCCAAAGTTGCCCTGTTTTTGCCAAGGACTTTTCCTTTAGTGAAAACATGTGTCTGATTGTCCTCCTATGGTGGGACTGCCACAAGCAGGCTGTTACCCCAAGTCTCCTGGTATTCTTTCTGTCCCCTGTGAAGTAAGCCACTGTAGTTCCCATCATTGGTGACTCATTACTACGTTAGGCTTTGGGCTTTTGCAAATATTTTATTGTCATGTTCAAACCATACAGTTCCTTGAAAACACTGTCAGTGGAATTTCCTTACAACAGATCTTTTAAAAAGAGATCTTGTACTTCTCAGTACTTCCTAAAAATCATACTTTACCAAAAAACCAGTGATTTGTCATACTTTGGGTGCTATAGTAGGGTGTGTTCCCTCTGAGGCTGTCAGACTGCCTGAGAATTATAAGTGTGTAGGTACCAGATCCCTTTCCCCACACAGGGCCAAGTTACCCATAGGTAGCCTCATAGGGCTTAGGCCACCAGCAAAACCATGGCATCTGAGAAAAAGAAAAAGGAAAAAAAATAATCTGACTTTGATACTTCAAATAAATCCCCTAAGCGTAATTGCAAAAGAAAAATCAAACTGGTAGACTTGAGATCTAATGTTTTCTTCCAGAGGGGCCACTTTTAATGCTTTTATTTGGGGGCCTCAGAGGTCTTTATCTGCCCTGACCTGGTTCATCCCTTAGGCTTCCCTCCCAGATGTGGGAGAAAACTGCTCTGAAGTATCCAGGCTTGAGTTTGCCTATTTCTCTTTGGAATATTGAATTTGCCCCAGGTGAAAGGTTTTCACAAATAGTTGGAGAAAGAAGTCCCTTGTCCACTCACCAAACAGGCTCAGTAGCTGAAACTTCCACAGGGTCAGCTTCCCTTCTGTGTATGGAGGTTTGCCTAAAGGCTTTTGCCCTGGAGTTCAACCCCCCTTTGGCTGGATGGGCCTCTCCTAAACAGGACCGAGTATTCAGGCAGCTCCTTTTGAAATACAATAAATGCCTCCAAAGAAATGGATGGGCCAGCTCTTCAGAAGAGAAAGTTCAGTTAATGTCTATCAGGGGGCATGTTTATATTTAAGAAAATAATGTCCCCCCAAAAAATAATGTCATGAAAAATCAATTATCATGAGCAAGTGTAGAAGGATTGGGTGTGTTTGCTTTACAATTCATACTGATGTATTTCAAGAATTCACTTCTCTCCAAGAAAAATAGGGATGGGAGTTTTAGTATTTATATTGGTGGATAGATGTCTGTGCAAAGGATGTGTGATATTTTATGAGTGGGTGTGAAAGTGTGTACAGGACTAAAGTGTGAATTTCTAATACGTATATGTACCAAAATGTACTCAGTATGTTTGTGTGTGTTTGAGAGCGAGTGCCATCCAAACAAGAATGTGAGTTTACAAATGTTTAGATATTGAAAAGGTTAACTACACACAGCCAAGCAGATGTTTTAATGAGTTCTCAGATATTTTAATAAGTGCCTTGATTTTCATCAAAGGAAAGACAGAAAAAAAGAGGTGGATTACTCCTTTTTCTTTGGTTAAGTAAATTTTTAACAGCAGAAAATAGAGACAGCTGTGTTTCAGCTATGGGATATATATAGTTTTAAAAAATTTAAGTAGGGAAATGATTACTCCTGGTGAGGATAAGAAATGAAACCTTCCTATGAGGAAGTTTCCTGTCTTTCTTGCTCATTGTGTGCTGGTCTAATTACTAAAAACTTAAACTTGGGGGGCAGGGAATTGAAGGGGAGAAGTTGTCCTTTCTGGAGTAATTGAAGAGAAGCAGGGAAGGGGTGGGGGAGGAGGGAGAGAGCATGGATGAAGTTCAAATCTTAAAGGTCACTGAACAGGAGCTCAGCTCACATTCCCTCTGAGCTCCAAGGGGAGAGAATTGTGGTTTGGGGCATGAACGGGAGCAAGGGCTGCCATTTTCAGCAAAAGGCCTGGCAGAGTGGCTGCTCCCAGTTGGCCGTGCCTTCCCTCCTTGCTTGCTGAGCAAGAGCAGCTGGTGGTCTTAGTCCCCATCCTCTGCCCTCTCAGAGGACCCCTCTCAGCCCTGTTTCACCAGCCTGCACCACGACCAATGGACCACAGTTGGATTTGCTGGCAGATGTTGGGTGTCCAGCATGGGGGAGTAGTGGACCCCAGGAAGCCTGCAAGAATTGATGCATAGGTCTCAGCTTCAGCCTGATGTTTCTCTGGGACATGCGGCCCATTGTCCCTGGGGGAGCAGGGTGCAGGATCATTAGTTGGAGGGTGATGCGGTCTCTGCTAGCTAGAGGAAATGGCCTGCTTTTGTTTTCCACTCAGTAGGAAATGGAACCTGAATCCATTAGATTCTGGGCAGTTCAACACTGCACTGTTTGAGCTCCTGGAGGCGCCGTGCCTCAAAGGTGACTTGTGTGAATCCGTGTGTCCCGACCACCGTTGTGCCGCGTGCCCATCTTTTATGCATTTAAAGCCTGTCAGGCTGGTAATCTAAAGCAGAGGTCTACCATGCCAGCAGACACGGGGAATAGTACAGTGCACCTGTAGAGTTAAAAAATGCATGACCCTTTCCCTCAAAGAGCGAACAGGGAAGAAAGACCCCCATCCTGTAGGGTGGCTGCTGAGCAGTAATACATAATTCACGGGCCCATGCTGCTCCATGCAGATGGCGATATTAAATCATGATTGATGCTAAGAGAGGCACACGTCTCAGGAAGGTCTCCGAGAGGCTTCTGAATATTTCCAGGTCTCTGGTGCCTCCGTCTCCTGTTCTACTGTGGTATTAAACAAAACCCCCCATTTCACAGCACCCCTCCTGGGGACTGTAGAACTTCACTTCCAAGTATATGAGATTCTTCAAATGTCATCACCCACCTTTTCTGCCTTTGAAGATCGCCCCCTCCCCTCCTAGCAAGCATGAAGCTGTTTACCTCCAGCCAGGCACTGCTGGGAAGTGTGGGGGCCGACTTTTCCTTGCAGCCGCCTTTCAAGCAGCTGACTGGCTGGACAAAGCAGCAGCACACTCTGGTGGTGGTGACCAGGCAGGAGGGACAGTGGGCAGAGAGCTTGGAAAAAAACACAGGCGTCCACTCAGCACAAAGCACTTTTGTCGAAACTCCCAACTTGGAGCCAGTAGATTCTTCAATGCAGATTTTTCCACTCGGTGTGTAATGAAATAATAAATCGAATTTGTGGTGCATGTGGAATTAAATGTTTGGGGGATTTGCTTTTTCTTTCTTTAAAAAAAAAAATGCTGAAATCACCCTCCAGGGTCTGTTCTGGTCCAAAGCTGAAAATGCTTCCTCCACATCACATGTAATTGTTACCAGGCTCACTTGTGGGTCGGCACCACAAAACCACTATTGTCAGTTCCCGGAGCCTTTACTGCTGGCTGCCTGGGCTGGGCTGGGAAACACCAAATATCATGAAGGATTTATGAGATAAAGATAGAGATGAGAGGCTTGAAGAGGGAAGAAGATGGGCCAAGGCGGGGGTCAGGAAAAGACAGGAAGGCATGTTATGGTTGCTGCCTTCTTGTGTCTTTAATCTCCAGGCATGTCATTGGGAATGTTTATGACCGTTTTCTGAAAGATTTTCATTTGGGGTGTGTGTGAGTGCCCTTGTGTGTTTACTTGTAAGTGAGGGGGGGAGGTTGGAGCTGAAATAATCTCTTCCACTGAATGCGTAAGTGGGTTGGTTTTCTGGACTGCCATAAAAGGTCTGTAAAACAGTTTTAATCAAGCACTGGGAGAGAAGAGAAACCGGGAGGGGGCAAAGGCTGTAACATATTTGAAGTTCTTAGGCTTGATTGCCTTCTCTTTCAGACCCACCCTGTGGAGGTCGCTTGAATTCCAAAGATGCTGGCTACATCACCTCCCCAGGTTACCCCCAGGATTACCCATCCCACCAGAACTGTGAGTGGATTGTTTACGCCCCTGAACCCAACCAGAAGATTGTCCTCAACTTCAACCCGCACTTTGAAATCGAGAAGCATGACTGCAAGTAAGCATCCCCGTGCCACTGTCTGTTCCTGGGGCTCATGCCCCTTTACCCCCCACACGTCCAGCCCTGCTCCTGACCCCCCGCTGCTGCTGTTCTGCCCCCTACTGGGAGCAGCCCTCACCCCAAGATCTGCCAAATGGTGGCTCCTGATCCAGAGAGGAGCCTCTCAGGACATTTTCTTTTGGGGGGCAATAAATGCTAGCGGACCCCACAGTATAGAGGAGAGAGGCTCACTGAGTGACTGGAGCACAGACTAGGGCCCTATCGTCAATGCTGCCCGTGGAGAGTTCCATGTTGGGCAGAGGGGGGCCGACTACCAAACACCAGCTCCAGCTGGGAGACTTACCTCCCACTTCCACTGCTATACCTGTGGGAACTCCGTCAGCTGCTTTGTAAAACAGTAGCCAGGCCCTCAAGCAGAAACTTCCTCTATATCCAGCCACGGAGGGGTCGGAGCTAGTAGCTTGTGAAGCAGCAGCTGGTTTCCTTATGGGATAGAGTTGAAAGTCTTGAGTCTGTACTGGCAGGTCTGCGATTTGCACTGATTCTTGGGATGTACTACGAAGGCAAGCGTCGCAAAGCTGGCGTGTGAACTTATTTAACAAATACTCTTCTAATAGCTTTACAAATATTAATCCTTTCCATCCTCACCACGGCCCTGGGAAGTTGGTGCCATCAAGATCTCTGTTTTGCAGACGGGAGAGCGGAAGCCCAGAGAAGTTAAGTGAGTCCCCCAAGGTGACTCAGCTGGGCTCACTATAGTGCTTCTGCCACCTTGGAAATGTTTGGTTTACATGATACCAAGTGGGTGTTTAGCTGTTTGTGAGTGCTTTACAAATGCCATGTTAACAGCAGGGTTCCTGTAAGTTAAGGTGAGGGAGCCAGACCGTGTTAAAATGCCAGGAATGTGATTGTGTCTGTCCTGTACGGTCTTGGAGGGCTCTCTTAACACCTTTCCTCATTGAAACTAAAGTGAGGAAGAATGCACCAATGATCTGTTCTGCTCCCCAAAAGCCACCACTCCGTTAAGTGTTCAGTGCCTCCTGATGATGAATAAATAATCTGAATACCCTCTGTGCCAAGGCACTGAGCGCTGAGTTGTGGCTGACGAGGCCACTGGTGGGAGAGGGACCAGGGAGCAGGCGTAGAGCTGGGCCAGCACTTTCTGGTGGAGCAGACAGGCCCCTCTCCCGGTGCTAGACTGTCACTCAAGGTCATTGTCTCCTCTCAGGGCTACTGTGCACCTACATAAAGGTTTTCTCCTAATAAGAGGTATTCTTGGTTGGGAACCAAAGGGTTTCTCAGATGGATGCCTCGTGACATAGGGTCATAAGACAGTATTTCTAATCCCAGCCCCACTCCTGACTCAGTGGGTGACATAAGGTAACTCAGCAGTTCCTCTTTGTCTAAGTTAAACGCACACCATTTGCACAGCATCTTTAGGCTTCCGACTCCGTGCCAGTGAACTTTACCAAGAATTTCTGTTAGAAGAGCTTCTTTATGAGGCATTTTTGCACTCAGTGCCTTTGACTGGGCTGCAGCAGGCTGGCACAGACTGCAGCATAATGTACAGAGAGCTTGGATCTGAGTTCAGAGAAATTTGACTAAGCACCTCTCTCTACTGAGGGCCAAATTCTGTTATGCTTATGCCAGCAAATCTCCCAGGGAAATTGCTAAGAGGTCATCTTATGTATATTCATAGTGGCAGAGGGAGAAGGCATGGCTTTTGGGAGCAAAAACTCAGGAGCTAGTGAGCATGGCTTAAAACATGTTGGGAAGTACAAACCAGAGAAAAAAGAAAAACACGATTCTGCCTTGGAGGGGTCGTGGGGGGGCCCCTTCTGCTCTCAAGACACAGACCTGGGGTTGGGACCACTAGAACCTCTGGCAATGGAGGGGACAAAGACATGGCCTCTCACTGGTTTAGAGCAGGGGAAGCAGGCCTTACAGGTTATCTTCTGGCTGTCATCCTCAATAGGAAGCTTCCTGTTTTTCTCCCCACTCTGTCATTCCTTGCTGCTGGCTTGAACTAAAAAGGTCAAGAAGGTCAGGAAAAAAATCTTGCTGGGGTCTCTTTGCCCTGGTGCCAAATTGTCAAAATCACTGTTAGGGTCAAGCCTTAACTGCTTCACCTCATCTTTACTTCTCTTTCCCTCCCCCATTTCTCTCCACTCCCCATCTCTCTTTCCTTGATTTTTTTCGTATTTAGAAAGACACATTCACTTCTCTCAGTCTCTCACTTGCAAGGTATTTTTAACATTTTCCCCTGGACATTTGCATTCAGAATAAGTGGGCTCCTCCTCCCCCACTGCCTTGTTTCCCTTTCTTGTGAAAGGAACAATTAATCTAATTGAAGTCCTGGAAGTTCTGTCTTGCTCCTCCTCTCTTTGCCTCTCTCATTTTCCTTCCAAGGGAGTTCCTGGGTTTGGAAGCACTTAATGTCAAAGGAAATGAGCCTCCTTTCTCCTTTCATTCTTTGTGCATGTTTTGAATTGGATTTGGTCCTCAAGGTCCATAGGGTGCATATTCCCCAAGAGAAAATTGCCTAAACTGTCCTTTGAATGAGAGAACCCAGCAGCAACACCCTGGCAAAAAGGAAAATGAGTAAGAAAGTCAGCCCTGCTGTGGAGAAAGGGCAGTGGTCAGCGTGCCTGGGCTGGTCTTTTCCTTCACCTTTCTCTGTACGGGATGAACTGCAACAATAGCCCATGACCTGGGAACAGGCCCTTCTATGGGGAGATTATCCTCGCCAGTAGCCCCTAAACCCTTGGCTCTATGTACCTTGCCATCAACATCCCAAAGGTCAAGACCATGGCTGAATAAATCCCAGACAGACCTTTCCCCTCACTGTCTTGTATTAACTTGGTTCCATTTAAGCTCACTGTCTGCTTGGAAACTTTCGCTCACGAGTTTCGGCTTTGCCTGAGTCAGTGTGATCCAAGGCCACCATCTGCAGTGAGCTCCGCGCTCCTCCCTCAGGCCATTTGCAGGAACCCAAACCCACAGGCTGTTTGGGGCCTATTCATGGGCTGTAGGCAGACCCCAGAGGTCCCCATATACCGCTCGGTTGGTGTGGCCAGGGACAGAGGGCAGGACTGGGACCACGTGAGCGACAGGGAGAAGCCATTGGTTCTTTGTGGTAAGGAAGAGGAGACTGCTGCCTTTCTCTTGAGTCATCAGCCTGAGTGTTAGGGTTTTATAAACATACCCACACAACGTTGAATATCCTTTTCCCTTTCTGAAACCTAAAATAGATGTGTTTTTGAAATCAGCCCCTTGTATATGACTAGGGCTTTTTCAGACACCCTCCAGTGGGCGTGGCATCCCACCCCGGCCCAGAGGCTCAACCAAATAAAACCAAAAGCAAGAGTCTGTGTCCTTACACAAATTGGTATTTTCCAGATGAGTATCTTAAAAAACAGTTTCACAAAGTGCAAAAACCATTTGGAAGTCCTGAAAGGACATTTTCCAGGCTAAACAGCCCACACAGGAGTATATACTAATGATTGTGTGTGTGTGCGTGTTCAACACATCACATCTGCCATGTAGCCTGAGGAATGGCCCTTCCTCTAAGTGAAATTTCCAGATGCCCCTTTAAAATTCCAAAAACCCTTTTTGAAAAAAGATTTCTGATAAAGAGTGTGCTAAATCACGTGCCACACTTCCCTGTCCTCATAAACAAAACTGTTATGAAGGCGTCAGCTTTTCCTTGGTGATTCAAGCTTCTCTTTCTAGACTTCACTGTGTGACAGAGGCTGGGTCATGTCAAATCTAGATCAGATAGCTATGATTTGAATTTTCGGTGACCTTTTAAACTCCCCAGGCCTCAGTTTCCTCATCTGCAAAGCTGTGATAGTTACGACCCAATTGCAAGACTGCTGGGTCTTGTTTATGCAGATGTATAATACATCAGCAACCATGTTAGGATCTTTGTACTTTGTCAAAGCTCAGGAGTACAAAGTACTCCTGATTTTACTTCAGGAGGTCTTCCTGCCTGTTGGGAAGTTTTGGTTCTGGGAGTCCCAGTGCAATTCCAGGGCCAGCTCATCTGGCTTGCTTCAGCCAGCCAAGCTCACAGCAGAGTGAGGATTGGGGTGTCTCCTCCCCACGGACAGCATGTAGGAGCATCATTATGGGGAGCCCTTGGCATTAATTGAGCTGCTCATGAGTTTTTTCTGAAGCCAACTCCCCCCCCCCGCCCCACCTTCTACCTTCCCACTCTGGATATTCCTGGTTTGGAGATATTTGGCCTCCAGCTAAGTGTCCTGGGTAAACTAGGTGCTCTTGTGTTTATTTGTAACCAGCTGGTCTAAATAGATATGTCCATTTTTCCCAACGCAAGGGTTAATATCTTAGTATGGTAGTGATTTCCCAAGTTGATAAATTGACTACAGCAAACAGAAGAACAGACTAGACCTCCATGATCCAGCCAACAAGGACTCCCTGAGTTCAGTAAATACCCTTGACTCTAGTCAAACAAGCAAATACAGCCCCCCTCCTGCACAAGCCCTGGTGAATGCCCAATGCGCAGACTCTCCTCTGTCTGCCTTCCTCCGTGACTGGTTCCTCTTCCCCTCAGTTTCCTTGATCCCTCCAGCACTTTCTTACGAGCCCCTCCTCTGAACTCCCAGACCATTGCGTGTCACCCGGATTTGCTTGCCTTCAGCTCATGTGGTCATCTTGTGCTCTGAGCACATGACTTCTCAGACCACATGTGTCTATCCCACGGAGGGCGCTAAGCAGGTGAGTATAGATGATTTTCATCTCAAACTACCTTTGAGATGCCAGGACCTTGGCCAGTGCAGCATGAACTTGCATTGAAAGACAAATAGCTGTCTTCTCTCCTCATCTATCTTAGGATGTGACACAATGACAGCAGGAGGACAAGACACAGACTTATGGAAGTCACTAAGTTCTCTGTGACTTGGTCTCTCACCAAAAAAAAAAAAAAAAAAGGCACTAGATCATCCATTAGTTCATCCAAAAAGTTATTAAACACCTGCCATGTACTGCACGTGATGAGAGCAATAGGCATGCAGTGTGAGTTAATTCTGTTCTTTGCCCTGATGAAACTTAGAGTCTGGGAGGAAGAAGGAACTACAGAAATATGGTTTGGTGGTGACCAGTCTGGAGCCTGGCACTTACAGCCATTACATACATCATCTCAGCCAATTCTTAAAACAATCCTATGAAGTCACTATTACTCTTCCCATTGTACAGGTGAAGAAATTTGGGCTCAAAGAAGCTAATAAGCATCTGGCCCAAGATCTGGCTCTTAGAAGTGGGAGAGAAGCAGCTTGAAGCTAGCATACTCTACTTGGTATCCTGTGCTATTTACTCATGCTCCATTGTCTTCCCTAGGACCATATGTTCTGAGCATGTTGTATGAGCCCACAGCACTGAGACCCAGCCTAGGCTGGAGAGATCAGGAAAGGCTCCCTGGAGGAGGTGATGACCGCACTGATCCTGAGAATTTTTGACAGACAAGGGGGGAGTGTGTGTAACCAGTGGTCCAGGGAGAGGAGCATGTCAAAGACAAGAAGGGGAGAAATGTGATGCCTTGGAAACCAGTCACTGAAGGGTCCTTTTGTGACTTTCTGATACAAACTCTCTTCTTTTGCAATGAGGTTCCTGAATGACTACTATTTAATTTTATTTCCTAGCCAAGCAAGCAACCTCTGCCATCTCCTTGGGGGTAGGGATTATAGTCAGGAAGCTGGAAAGACTGAGATTACAGGAGCCTTCTGCCGCCCCAGCCTCCCTGGCCTGGGTCTCTCTGTCTCTGTACTCTCATCCTGGGACCTCAAGTATAACGAAGGTGGGGTTTGGCCTGGGAAAGTACAGTCACACTCTGGATTAGGCTCTATTCATCAGTTTACTGCACAGGCCTCTCTCTGAACACATGGCTCTTTCCTGTGAATAGAGGAAAGCAGGCCACATTGCCCAACTAGAGGTGTGACTTCGGCTGGTGTCCCTAAAACTCTGGAAACCCAACAAAGCAGAGTGAGTGTTCTGTGGTTCCGAAGTGTGTCTTGCACACAGATGAGACCGTCAGGTTAATTACTCATGACATTATTATAGACGAACTGCCTGCCCAACCATAGAAATATTCTAATTCCCCCAAGGAACCAATGAGCAGTGATACTTTGCTCTATTGCAACAACCCTGCTAATGACAGAAACAGATCCCCCTCCAGGTACATGGTGCAGTAAACGGAACAGTTCTGCTGCCTGGCACTCAGCTGGCAGCTGACCCCACGCGCCCCAACCTTGACCAAGGACTCCACCCAGAGACTTCACTTGCCCAAAGAAGTGGGAAAAAAACAACCACAGATTGTTCTGCTCCTCCTACCAAGGCTAAAGAGCAGTTGGGACAATGATTATTTTTGGCAGTTTGTTTTTAAATATGCGATGTTGCAATCCCAACTCTCCGAATGCAAGCTGCACTGTGCATGTCCTTCTGAACAATGCATTTGATCTTCTGGTTGAGAAACTCACTTGAGATTTTCGAGCACACAATCCCACTTGTTCTGCCTCTCCACCCTGGCACCTTCTCTGAACCCAGAGATCCCAGAGGGCAGCATCTCACCCCATGTAACTCCATGTAATTCTCCCATCTAATTACACCGGGTGAAAGTGTGTCTAAGAAATTCTGTGGGAGCTCCAGGTGTGGAGGGGATAAAGAGCAGGAAATAGATCAGGTAAAGAAATTAGATTTTTCTAAAAAGGGATTTGTGTCTTTTCCTGTAGGTATGAGTCTTACAGGAAAAAAAAATGTATTTCTCTTTGTTTTGTCCTTAGTGGCAGGGAGACTACAACCTTTGGATTAAGAGAATCTCAACAGATAATTTAATTCCATTCTACTTCTGCCTGGATAAATCATCCCGGGGGCGGGGTGGAATGTATACACATACATATATTTTAAAAAATATTTATATATATGTATATATTTATAAAATAGCTGCCATTGTCTTTGCTTCTACAAAAGAGCTTCCATAATCTCCTTCATTATGAGACCTAGTGCCTCAGATCTCGCCGTGGTTGATTGCAGAGTAGATGGTTGTATTTCATTTACATAATCAAAATTGTTTTCCCTAGAAGAAAACCCCCTGAAAAATGTTAGCTGGATCAAAATAAATTTTTTTTTTAAAAAGGAAAGAAAGAAAGATTAGGAGGGCAGCTAAGGACTCCACATACTAAAGGAAAGATCACATGACTTTTTGTGCAGGTTTTCCTAGCTTTGTAGCCATATATAGATATATGGGCTGGGGGCTGCCAACGGACAGACAGCAGACAGTAATAGCAAACATTCATTGAGTTCCCAACAGGTGTCAGGTGCTACGACACCAAGAACTTTCCATATTTTCACTCCTACAACAAAACTAAGGGACTAGAACTGCTGTTATTCCCACTTACAGATGGGGTGGGGGTGACTGGAGCCCTGAGAGAACACACAAACTGTAATGGTAGGGCTAGGGCTTGAAGCCTGGCCTTCCCAAGGGACCTTCGCGTACCTGTGTCCATGTGTCCAGAGATGTCATCTGCTGTCCCACAGCCTACATATCTGGAGCCTCTCTGATTACCCTCAATAGCCTTGACAAGTCTTCCTTTTCTCTCTTTTCATCCCTTTTCTTCGCCTCTTCCTGCCATGTGGCCACCTCCGGATGCCAGGAGGGCAGTCAAGGAGAGAGACCTTTCTGTGTCTTTAAATACAAGCTGGAGGCCTGACCCAGTCAGTAGTGTCCGTCTGCCTCCCTGTCATCCTCCTTCCACTCCCTGGCTCCCTCCAGCCCCCTCACCATCCTCTTCAAACTCCCTGCCATCCCCCACCCCCCCCCCACCTCACCATCCATCTGGAATCCGAAGACGTGAGGGCTAGTAATAGAGTGTCAGCGGAAGTAATTGATTCCTCACACAGAGAGAATTCTCCTGCCTTTAGTGTCAATGGAGCTGAACTGGAGTCTTGGAGGCTGAGCGAGACATGTAAACAGTCCATGGCTGAGCTGTCAGGGCGAAGCGAGACACACCAGAGAGCGAGTGAGAGGGAAAATGGGGGAGCAAATAATTGTTTTATTGGAAAGGAAAGAAGTAAATAATATTTCAGCCCAGGAATTGGCAGTTTGAAAGGGATGGTTGAGAGCTAGAAGCAGAAGGATCTGTGATGCAGGTTTTAATGGAAGAGGTTTTCTTTGTCTTGAGGTAGAAGGTTTTGTCCCCACCTCCCCCTTCTCCCATTATCATCATTATTATCATTAAAATACTTACCGTAACAATTACAGTTGATGAGACCTCGGGTTTATAGAGCACCTTTCATCTAAAAGTTCAAAGTCATTTATCTATGTGTCATCCCTTTGAGAGTAGTAGGAGGGTAAGAAAGTATTATTATTTTTCGGTCTTATCCGTTAGGAAATTAAAGTCCAAGCAGATACAGGATTAGTCCAAGCTTCAGGGCAGGCTTCTGGGCTAAGTGTTGGGGTACAAACTACTCTTCTGGGGATCTCTGTTGCCTGCTCCTCTCCAGGGCCTCCCTCCTTGGATGGCCCCACAGCTCATCCCTGGCTCTAAGGCCTCCTCCCACACCAGAAGGAACCTGCTGGTGGCTGCAAGATGGTGGCCGGCCTTCCAGCCAACAGCTTGGTGCATAAGCAAACAGGCATAAATAAAGGTCCTTCGAGCTCTGACTCACTGCTCTCATCCTGCTCCAAGACTTCCTGCAATCTGCTTCCCTTTCTTGGAGAAGCTGGTGGCCTTTCTAGACATATTTCTTCCCGGTCTTTTTAGTCTCTAGCCAAGAGTACCCAACATTCCCGAACATTTTCTGCTTCCACCCCCAGCAAACCCCAAGCCATTCTTTCAGGATAGGAGGGGGTTTCTGTGTTTCTGTGCTGGGTGAGGCGAGGGCTTGAATCCGCCTCTGGGGATGGGGCGGATTTCGCACCAGCACAGCCTCAGCACCTTCAGAGCGCAGCCTTTGAACAAAGCGTGTTACCAAGTGGTGGTTTTGGAGGCGGAAGCAGAGCCCGCCGACTGCCCCTTGAGTGCGGTGTGGAGAATGTCGCCCTGGCGTGGCAACAGCCCCTTCCTGTTTGCACATCAGTGCAGACCCACTATTGCACACAGGAGTTTTCCCCGGCGCCAGGAAGAGCTAGCTCGGAGCGCTGTCACCTGAAGCTCCAAGTGAGTGGAATCCAAGGACAGGGCCCATCACACCTGCCACCTACGCCCAAACTGTCTGCTGCTAGCATTTCTGCATGGCACGTTTTTCAGACAAGTTTTGTATTTTCCAAGTTTTCTTGTGGAGACTGAATGCCAGCAAAGAGGGATAGAAAAACGATCCGGAGCCTGAGTCCCTGGAAAAGCATAAAGGACTTTTCCAGTGCAGCAGTTGATTCCCTGGTGCCCAGAACACCTCGTTCCCAGCAGGCTCCCATTTTTCTGACAGATGGGAAAGTTGTGATTTGCTATTACAATTAGACCCTCTGGGAGTCAGGGCTGAGCCCCTGCCCCAGAGGGAACCATTTATCCAGCCAAGTGCAGGGGCGCTGCCAGCACACCAGGCCCGGGGATAGGATGGTCTACTCTGATTTCCCCTCAGTGGGTACCAGGTAGCCCTATCAAATGGTCCCATTTAGCCTCCCGGGTCATGCAGCAGTGGTTAAAGACACAGCGCTATCAAGCTATCACCAGCCACTGCAGCATGAGTTCAATCCCAGGCAGGGAGGGGACCCATGTGGCACAGCAGACCTCTCCTGTCCAGCGTGCTGCTCCCCTCAGCAGTGTACTTCAGTCCATCTGCCTGTTCTGCTCCCCACTCTGTCTCTTGTGAGTCCTCTCACCCTCCCCTCCGGCCCCTGCTGCCTCTGGCCTGCACCCCAGTTCTTGTATGCATAAATAAATAAAACATTTTTTAAAATAAATGATCCCATTTATGAGATGAGGCAAACTGAAGCATGGAAGCTTAATTGACTCAGGCCAGCTTATGACACTTTTAGCAAGTCTCTGTCCCAGCTGTATTTCACCTTCACTTGCAAGCACCAGTCTGCTGGTGAATGGATGTAATGGTGGGCTCCTCTTGCCTGCTTTCTACTCTGGTGTCACTACAGACTGCTAGCAAGGGGCCTAAGCTGACTGCAGTGAGGATGTTTTCTATATTAACTTTTTAAAATTTATATATATTTGACATCAATTGTAATCCCCATGTATTCCCCATCACCATATCACCAAGGCACCATCACCTCAGTCCCCTGTACTCCTGTCTGCCCTCAACCCTCCCCCTCTTCCCTCCCCACCAAGTGTCCCCCATTTGTCCTTGTCTTTTCATTTTTGGTTTTTGTGTCTTTATTGTTATTATTACTGTTGTTCTTATTCCTTTCCTTGATCCTTATTTGGTTCCCTTATATTCCTCCTAGGGGAGGAACCATCTGGTATTTTTTTTTTGCCTTCTGACTTACTTCGCTGAGCATCCCTTCCAGTTCCATCCATGTTCCTATGAATGTGTCTAGTTTTAACAACCTAAATGCCCAAAAACAGATGAGTGGATCAGGAAGCTGTGGTACATATACACGATGGAATACTACTCAGCAATCAAAAATGCAGTGAGGATTTTATGGACGTGTAGAACCAACAGGAGAAAGGCCCAGCAGTCACACTGAGCATGGCTGCCCAAAAGCCTTAAACTTCGCACTGGCACTGCTTGCCTAGAAAATCGTCCCTTACATAAGCAAACACGCTCTGTCCAAGTTGGCCTCCAGGGTGTGTGCTGATCCAGGAACAGAGCAGAGCCTTGGCCCAGCAGCCTCAGGAATGTGCCATGCTGGGAAGCCAGGTCAGCGGGGGAAGTGGTGTTCAGTCAGAGGGTCGGGGAGAAGTGGTGAAGCTTTGTTGTGTGCCCTTAATTCTCTGAAAGTTCACCTGCAGTGAGACTTATCAGACACCCTGTCTGGAGCGGCCTCTTCCTCACATTGCGAGGCGATCTTGGCAGCCTGCTCGGTGAGGAACAATGAGATCGGTGGGGCCCTCTCCATCATCCCAGGGCTTCTGCGGAAAAACAACCAGCAATTATAAATAGATGTTATTTGTAGTTTCCATTTTCTTGCCTTCAAGGTTTTTTGGAATAATTCCTTCAGTTTGTTTTGGGTTACTCTCCGCATATTTCCTTTGCTAGGTGGTCAGATTTCCTCTTTCTTCTAAAGAGCCATAGTGACCCTAGCTGTGAGGGGATTGTGAATAAGATCAAAATATCAGAGATTTCTGGTGGGAAGAAATGGAGGAAGAAAATTGAACTGCAACAGCCACCTTTAAAAAGGCACCTGGCGCCAACATAAACACACAAACAGACTTTTGTGTCTTGTCGTTGTTTGCATCTCTGAAATTAGGTAACAATTGATGCCCATACAAACAACAATAACAACAGTGATGATAATAATAACAGCAGCAATAACAATTAGCATTTACTTATTGAGTGTTTACTCTGTGCCAGGCATTGCACCAAGCTGTTGATTGCATTAACTCAACAGATGGAGGGAAGTCAAGTGCTGTTCTTGACCCTCCTGGGGTCAAGGGGTGGTTTTGAGTCCAGCCTGGTAGACTGGTCCAGAGCCTGGATTCAGAAACACCAGCCTGAAATGAAATCTTGGAAGCTCAAGTGATTGCTGACGGGTTTGTACTGGAGGAGGAATTTTACAAGTTTCCCCACCCTGCCTCCTACCACTGTGGTTGGGGGGCATGGAGGCTGTCTGTAATTTTACCACTTTTCTTTCTAAAGATTTATTTAGTTATGCAAACAAGAACTGGGGTACAGGCCAGAGGTGTAGGGGCATGATAAGACCCACCAGAGACAGAGTGGGGAACAGAATAAGCAGATTAACTGAAACACACTGCTGAGGGGAGCAGCAGGCAAGGCAGGAGAGATCTGCTGTGCCCTGTGGGTCCCCTCCCTGGCCGGCAGCAGGGATCGAACTCGTGCTGCAGTGGCTGCGGTTTGCTTCATAGGGCATTGCTAACCCACTGCGCCACCAGAGAGGGCCCAATTTTACCACTTTTAATTTCATCTTCATGTGTTTGGCTTTCCAATGGGTCATGACTCCCCCAAGTCAATCAGACTAGTTATTGAGCACGGGAAAGAACAAAAGTAGCCAGTAGGCTACTTTCTAAGGCTGCTGGCTCTGGGGCCTGTATGTACCTTTGCAGTCCTTCCAAATGGGGGACTATTACTGTATCTACTTTATAGATGAAGAAATAGAGTCAGAGAGGATAAATGCCTTCCTTGCAGCCCTGCCACTAATAAGTGCTGAAAACTAGACATGCCTGTCTGCACAGCCCATAAACTACTTCCCAGAGTACCCACTCCCCATGGACAGGCACCTTTCTACGTGTGGTTTTTCATCACAGTCCCCTTTCCCTAGTAAAATGTACATTCACACAAACACACAAAATTTCTGCCTACATTTATAGGGTTACATGTTGGGGAACCTACTGAAACTCATCTGTGGATACTACTAGCAATCCACGTGCTTACGAACATGTGCTCGAGATGATACTTTAAGAGCTTATAAATATACAGGCTACTGTTTTCTCACTCGATGGGCCATATGTTCACATATGGGTGTATATGTGCTTATAAAAATACTTCACTTACAAAAATTAATATGTTATCCCATCTGAACACTTTCAAGCTAGATCTCTACTGGGTGAGTCTTGACGCCATGAATTCCAAATCTTTTCACTGCTTCTATCAGTGATTTGTCTGTTAATTTTGGCAAGTTGTATAGGCTTTGTTTAAACAAAACAAGTAATTTTTTTTTTTTAAAGATGCTGTTATGTCTCTAACTGAGACCAAGTAAATTCTTTCCACGTGATACCTTCTGATGCTATTACACAATCACAATCTGATATTCTCTTTGCTGTTAGGTTGTCATTCAATGATGAAGCAAAGGGATGGAGGTGAGGCTTCTGTGCCTGGGAGAGAAGGTGACCAAGTTCAGAGGCAGCCTCAGATTTTTCTCTTTGTGTGACCTTTGGCAGGTGGCAGCCTCTCCAAGCTTTCCACACCTGCAAATGAATGGTAAACCTAACAGGGCCTGGTGTGGCCTTACGGGGATTAAATGAAATAATGTCTAAACAGAGGGCCTACCCCATAGTAAATGGTCAGTGAATATGAACGCTTGTCATGAATATACCTGCTTCTTATGAAACGGGTGGTACCCATCAAAGAGAGAAATTGAAGGAGAAATGCACTCCTTACAAAACCCACCTGATGCAAGGTGATTTCTCCATAAAGGCGTAATGTTACTGTTGAACCCAAGAAGCGGGGACCTGGCCCGGCCTGAAATGACCAGGCCCATCAGCAGTTGGACCTTTGCTGCAGCTTCTTTGTATCTCAGGCAGCTTCTTCATTAGGGGGCTGTACATGACAGTGTTGTTTTTCCTCCTATTTTCGCTGCAGGTTTTAATGTAAGGATTAATAAGACACTGTTTGTAGATGTCTTTGAGCTTCCTGGAAGAAAGGCACTCCAGGAGGTGATAAATTCTCTGGCCTGGATAATCTACTCATGAAATATGGAACTTTGAAAGTGTGAGAAAAATCTCAAATCACTTTGACAGCATTTTAATTATAGTTGATTTGTTTGCCGCTAATAGTGAAAATGCTGTCAGCATGATTTGAGATGTTTCTTCCACTCAAAATGTTATATTTCGTGTTTTTGAGTCACAAGGCAACATTTTAGTTTCCAGATACAACCAGAATAGCTCAGGGAATGTGTTGGGCACAAAGGCAAGGAGTATAAAACAGACCAAACAATTCAGCCCCATGGACAGCCTCACGGCACAGGGCCTTCTGAACAAGTCCCTCATTCTGTTATTCAGTTAACAAACATTAGCGAGTCCTATGTGTCAACTATCAGCAAGGGTCACATTCAATCCTGAAAAGTTGACGCCCCTGCTCGTAATGGTGCTGACTGTCCAGTGCAGGAGACAGATTCTAAATAAATAAACAGGTATATTGATTATAAATTAGTAAATATATTGATAAGACCTTTATAAATTATGATGATAGCTATAAAGTCAATACATGGATGGTGGCCTAGAGAATAAGGGCATCTATTTGAAATGGGTGATCAAGGCAGGCCTCTCTGAGGAGGTAGCATTTGTAGTTAGACATAAAGAACGGGAAGCTGGGGTCCTGCCTGGTGGACTAGGGGTTTAAGTCTCAGCGCCATCCCGCTACAGCCTGAGATCAATCCCCGGCCAGGTTGCTGACTCACATGGCACTGCGGACCTCTCCTGTCTCTCCCGCTGTTCCCCTCAGCAGTGTGTTTCAGTAGATCCACCTGTTCCCCCACTCTGAATCCTCTCACCCCCTATATTTCTGGCCTACACCCAGTTCTTCCATGCGCTTAGAAAAAGAAAAGAAGAATGGGAATGTGCCAGTCATGAAAAAAAGCTAAGAAAAGGTATTGCAAGTAGAAGGAAAGCGCATACAGAGGCCTGGACCCTATAGAGAGTGCCATGGACAAAATGTGATGTCTGCAGCATCTTAGGATACAGGTGGCATGGCAGGAGACATCGTCCACTTGGCTGAGGTTAAGGCGTCAAGGCTTGTGTGTACACAGGTTCTCTCGTGTGTATGCACGGATCCCATAGAAGGGGCATGGCATTCTCGGAGCACCTCAGCACTGTCCACAGGATATAGAAATCCCCTCACAAGCTGTGCGAGTGCTAGACTTTATCCTGCCCTATGAGAAGGGTCTGGGCACCAGGGTCTTGCAGCACAGACTGGGTTGGCTCTCCCAGCCTCTGCTGCCCTGCTGGGAAGTGTGCAACTCAGAGTTATGGAAACTAGAAAGTCTTTTCATGTTTGCCTGGTGATGAGCGAAAGAGATGAGACTGTTGCTTTTTCATATCTCTCCCGTGGACTCTTAAAATTAATTCCACCATCAAGATTCCCATGCCCCAAATGTGGGTTTGGGGGGAGAAATTAAGACTTTGAAGTCAAGAAAGAAAGTACAGAAAGTGTTCCCTAGACAAATGCTCACCATGCAGATGTTGGAATCTGTGAGGAGAGAAGTAAAAAGGCACTCAGGAGCCAACCGGTTTAGAGAGAGAGAAGAGAAAAAACAAAACAAAAGAGAACAAGGGGTGAGGCTGATTACTGCATTTTAGGAGACTAAATAAATAAAATAAAAATAATAAAAGGTCATGTTGAAGCTTTGAAAGGAATTTTTTCATTTGAGAGAGATTATGAATAATGAAATGCAAACACAATAGTTACTATGTTTGTTAGCTGGTTTTGTTTCTTTCTGGAAAATGAATAAATGCCTCCTATAAGGGGTGGCATTTCAGATTATCAAACTCTACTATTGTTGGGGTGAGCTCTGAGTGTGTACCCCAGAATTCTTACCAAACAAAAGCTGGATATTAGATGCTAGGTGCAAATCCGTATTGATTCCAAAGCCACAAACTTCCTAATCCTCCACAAGCTCTTTGCAAATGAACCCGACAACACTGAAACAGCTAAAGAGATTTACTCCAGCTGTGGCAAATTCCTAATAATAAAAAATTTCCCCAAATGAGTCAGTCACACAGGAGGTAAATGAGACATTCTCTGTGAAGTCAGCATGCCATTTGGAGTGTGCCCTTTGTACAAAAAAGCCCAGCCTGGTGGTTAACTGGGGCTGGTCCACAGGACAGAACCCAGACACTGGAAGGAAAGGGAATTTTATCCGCCAAATTCTAATTCTGGGTTGCTTTTCCTTCAAGCAAACCTGATAGGAAAATTCCGTTTTTCTAAGAAGTTCCAGTAAGGGCTCCTTATTTGCTTCACAAAAGCATTCACCAGAGGTGTCCTTTAAATAACCAGCTCAGAGAGAAAATTTACACTACAATTGATTTTTATGAACCCTTTTCACAAAGGCACCCCCTCCCTATCTGTATATTCGTATATGCCTATATGTGACTGTATATGTGACTATGTAAGAATGTAGCTGTAGCTGACACTGTAGCAAAAAAGGGTTGAGGGCGGTATATCCATTAAGTGAGTTGGGTACGTTAAGAGAGTGGTGGCATTTGTTGATTAGTAGCTGATTCTGTTAACCCCTACATGACTAAATGAGTAATGAGGCAAGTAGATAACATCCTGCACTTCTGATGAACAAGCCTGTTCATGACCTGTCTTTGTCTTTCCTGAAGAAATTGGCAACATAGAGACTGGCGCTTACTGGTGGTCTATAAAAAAACAATTTTTTAAAGTATCTGTCGAGTGGGGAGGGGGGTCTCTGAGCTCCCATAAGGTGTGTCTTGCTTAGTCCTTAGTATGAGTCTGAGAAATGGATGATCGAAGTGGTAATATTTACTTTTTATCTGCTAAACAATGAAAGCTGGGTTATCTTTCTCAGCTCTCTACTTTGAAAAAAATCCTAATCGTTTACCTACTACCTATAAATTTTACCACTGTTAACTAGTATGCAGTCTTTCAAACCTTTTCTATATGTTATGCCAAGAAACATAAATATGTGTACATTTTTATATATGTACATATAAATGTATATACATATATGATATATTTCAAAACATACCTTTTTTTAAAGATTTATTTATTTATGCATACAAGAACTGGGGTACAGGCCAGACATCAGGGGTGAGAGGATTCACCAGAGACAACGGGGAGCAGAACAGGCAGATCCACTGAAATACACTGCTCAGGAGAGCAGTGAGCAAGACAGGAGAAAACTGCTGTGCCATGTGGGTCCCCTCCCTGGCCAGGGATCACACTCAAACTGGAACTCTCTGATAGCTTGACAGTGCTGTAATTTAACCCTTTGCACCACCAGAAAGAGCCCTCAGAACATACTTTTTAAAAAAAAAATCTTTTTTTTTTTCAACCTAACAGTGTGTCATGGACATTTTTCCATGACATATAGTAGCAGAGTATTCCATTTTATAAATATACCAAAGTTTATTTATTCTCCCTCTATTATTAATTTAGCCATGATGCTGTTTATAAACAAAATATCTTTCATTTTCATATACTTTTGTATGTACATGCACAAATCTGCAGAGAAATCTTTGCACAATTATCTGACTTAGTTTCGTAGGAACATTACTAGTAGCAGCATGACTGAATTAGAAGGTGTGTATAGGCTTTCCCGGTGGCCAAAGGTTAACTCTCTGCACTACCACTGTGGTGGCTGTGATCCCTGGCCAGGGAGGGGACCCACATGGCGCAGCAGACCTCTCCTGCCTCTCCCCTGCTCCCTGCAGCAGTGTATTTCAGTAGATCCGCATGTGCTGCTCCCCACTCTGTCTCTGGTGAAAACTCAGGCCCTGCACCTCTGGCCTACACCCCAGTTCTTGTCTGCGAATAGAAATAAATAAAATCTTTTTTAAAAATTAAATAAAAGACATGCAAGATGCCTCCAAAATGTTTGAACGCATGTACATTCCTGCTTCTCTCTCACCTCTATGTCCAGGCTCTGCTGCCTAGTAGCTTCTGTGTTATGCCTAAGTAGCTTCTGTGCTATGGCCCAGCCTCTTCACCTCTGAAATGGGTGTGAGAATAGTGAGTCATGAAAAAAAAAAAAAAGAATAGTGAGTCACGGTGAACATCTCTGAATCACACACAACTGCCGGCTGTGTGCTATGTACTGACACTTTCATATATGGACAGTGTTGGCCATTTAGATCTCAGACAATCGTAGGAGAAAGGCTCTAAGATCCAGGCTCTCACTCTTCCTTTCCCCATTTTTGAGGCTCAAAAGTTTATGTAACTTGCCTGTGGGGACCCAGCTAATAAGGCTGATCTGGGATCCAAACCCAGTTCTGCTCCTTCCAAGTTTGGGGAGACTCTTCAGCCCAGGGCCGTGCACTCTCCACTGGGGGTGAGCTGGATGGGTCCAGTCTGCATGAGTTTGACTAGCTTGTCTGGTCACAATGGGAGAGTACTTACTGTATTCTAGAAGGGGTTTTCCAGAAGGTTTGGAGAATTTCCTTTAAGAAACTTAAGTGTCTTTTCACTTTTGTTTTGGAAGTGAGAAAGCAGGTTTTCAAAGTCAGCACCATCTCCCACACTGAAATCACAGATGGAAACAGATTCCCCACCCCCACTGCCTTTCTCAATCTGTGGCCATCTCTCAGAGCTGCTGGGGGGACCCTGCTATCCGGGCTTCGGGCTTCTCCAGACTCTCACCAGCTTCTGCAATTCTTTTGAGCACAGAATGCCAGCCCTCTGGGTCTAAGAATAAACTGATTCTGGCCCACTCCTTCTACCTCCTTCGCTGGCCTATTTATTGGGAAGTGGCTGAGCATCTTAAATATGGTTCCCTGGAGCTCTAGTGAGGCCTCAGCCACTGGTGCCCAACAAGCCACCTCTGCAAGCAGCAGTTCTCACAGATCTTCCCAGATGGCAGGAGGCAGCAGGCACGTTCCAGTGAGTGTAGGGTTTTCATACTCGCTCTTTACCTGACAGAGATTTCTTACTTGTTGTTTTAACAGGTTGGTACAAAATAAATACACAGGGAGGGAGAGGCAGATGGTTTCCAGTAAATAATGGTACAGTGACCAGCAATTTTAAGGGAGCTGGTGGAAATGTTTCCCACCTCAGCGTGTGACAGCATATTACCTGGGTGAGGAGAGTGCACAGGCAGGGCTTAGTGGCAGTGGCCAGGGCATGCTGAGGCTGAAGATGTCTGCCCAGATAAAATGACATGTTAGTTGTGCACCAGCCCATGCACCAACTTGGGGCGTCTTTGAGGCGTGTCCTCCCACCCCAGCCAGTTTGACTACATGAAATGAGCTCAGACCTGGGTGTGGGGAGGGCAGGCTGTGCTCCTCTTGCACAGGCTAACAGTTCTGTGCTCAGAGCTGCCATGTCCCTGGGACACTCTACTTTTGGAGAAAGATTGTTGTTGCCTTATCTAATATGATGCTGATTCCTATGATGCAGCACCCTTTTAGACGCTGATGATGTGAACTTCGCAGAGTCATCTCAGAAAGGGAGGTAACCCACAGTTGGGGAACTGTTGCCACTAACAAAGAAGGAAAGAGGGGGTCGCCGAGGAGAAAACTGAAAAGGGTAGGAAATAAAGATCTCCGAAACATCTCCAGTGTTTCTGGCTCAAGGCCTAGCTTCTTACATATTTTTTCAGTCCATCTCCATTCCCACATCACTTCTGAAGTGGATATTCATATCCTCATCTTACAGATGAAAAAATTGATGCTCAAAGGGGTGAAGTAACTTGCAGTGACACTGAGCTTAGAGGAAAAGAGTGAGATTCAGTGAGACCACGATGGAAATAAAAATGGTGCTACAGAAGGGGAAAACATGTTCCTTTTGGGGTATCTCATAGAATTATGCTAATGCTCTTACATGAGCTAACATAGCCATCCACAGAGACGGCGTCTCTGTGGCCGTAAAGCAACGAACTTCCTACACCTACCACTGTGCATCCATGCACGCAGACTTGAGTGACTTTTTTCTTTCTTTATCAGTCTGAAGCACCTGAAGGATGTCTATAAAGGAATGGAGAGCATGCACACCACATAGAAGCCATGGTCCTTTCGTGGCCTTTTCTCACATGTGCCCCTTCACTGTCCCTCCTAGGTACGATTTCATTGAGATTCGGGATGGGGACAGCGAATCTGCAGACCTCCTGGGAAAGCACTGTGGGAACATCGCCCCACCCACCATCATTTCCTCGGGCTCCGTGCTCTACATCAAGTTCACTTCTGACTACGCCCGACAGGGGGCAGGCTTCTCCCTGCGCTATGAGATCTTCAAGACAGGTGAGTGTGGTCCTGGTGGAGAGTGGCGGCTGGCCATGGTTGGGAGAATGGGACTGGGCCTTGCCTGACTGGCGTGGGGTGCTGCGTGAGGTCACGTACTCCCAGATGGAGCCCTAGATGGTGGAGAGGTGGTAAGGATGTCAGTTTTTCCAGCTGAGGAAGGTGACAGAGGGATGAGAGGTTCACAGAGAACCTGGCGACACCTCAAGATGAAAACCAGCTGGGGTTTATCATCCAACTGGAGAGGGTGAGTTGCAGGTGAAGTTCTGGGTGCTGCAAGGTGGGTAGACAAGCTTTGTGGCACCCAAAAAGCAAGGCACCTGTGTTTTGTTTTGTTTTTTTTAAAAGAAAGCAAGAAACAAAAAACACTTGGGAAGAAATTGATTTTTGTGTGTTTTGTTTTGTTTTGTTTTTTTAAATCACAGTAATCTTCAAGGGAAAAACAAAACAAAACCCCGAGTTACTTCCTGGTTTAATGTTGTCTTTATTCGGAATGTCACAGATTGGAAGGATTTAATCTTTTTAGTGTTTACTATGCCCCTCCCCTCCCTTCTGCTGGAGTTATGCAGCAACTTTTAAATTCAAATAAGCCCCCCTTTCGATTTCTATTCCACTTCAACCCATGAAGTCCCATTTCTTAAATGCTGATGAAGTTGTCCCCTGAAAAGCAATAAAAAAGCTAAATAAAAGGGAGGAGGGTGCTCCCTGGTGGTGCAAGGGGTTAAACACCTCACTATGAAGCATACGCAGCCATGAGTTCGATCCCCAGCCAGGGAGCTGACCCACATGGTGCAGTGGACCTCTCCTGCCTCACCTGCTGCTCCCCTCAGCAGTGTATTTTGGTGGATCTGCCTGTTCTGGTCCCCACTCTGTCTCTGGTGAATCCTCTCACCCCTACACCTCTGGCCTGCACACCAGTTCTTGTATGCATAAATAAATAAATCTTTAAAAACAAAAAAGCTGAAAGAGACTGAAAGCGAGTTGACTGCATGCTCCCGTTGGGGGCCCTCAGATTACTTTGGACCTGAGCATCCAGGCCGGTGCTTCTGTCCATAGCTCCAGCATTCCATGCGATCCATCCTTCCTATGTGTAAGCTCACTGTCTTGAGGATAGGGAAGCTCATCCCCCAATTCTCCCTCACCCCTCACTCGCTCTCCCTCCCAGAGGCTCCCACCCCATTATGGGTCGTTCCCTCTGCAGAAGCCTAAGTCACAGCTCCTACACGGAGTCCGGTGTAAAGGGAAGCCGTCAGTCTTGTCGTCGAGAGGCCCAGGCCCGGCGCTTGTTGAGTTCAGCGTGAGGGGAACTATTCATATATATTTTCTTTTTCACTAAACAATTTTTGAAAGGAAGTGGTAGCTGCTGAAAGCACTTTTTATATCCACTCTGTCTAAATATTTATCAGATTTGTCTGCCTGAGAACAAGAGCGTAGAATCCGACAGCGGGTGGGACCAAGGAACGTGGAGCCGAGCGGGAGCTCTGACTCTCTCACACAGACACATGCCCCCTGTGGGTTCACCTGCGGCTACCAAGGTCCTGACCACGTGCTGTCCTGGGACCTACAGTCTGTGTGTCCAGTGGCCCAGGGCCGCATGGGGCTCCCACACATCTTGATCCCCGTTCCTGGGGGGATCCTGCTGAGATTGTATCATCCTTTGTTGGGGAGCAGCAGGGAGATTAAAAAGAGAAAGGAACAAACCAGGGTGTTTGCCTTCTTCTAGTGGAGACAAGAAGTGTGTAAGCCCTTAGCCCACAACACACGCACAGTAGTTGTTGTTGGGTGAATATTTGTAAATTTGTGAATTGAAAGGAAAACTATCCTTTGAGGCAGAGTTAGTGCTTAGTAAAGATATGTTTACTGAGTACTGGTTATGAAAACGAGGGTGCAAGCTGAGGATTGGGAAGTCCGTTAGCTAGCAAGTTACCCCGTGCTGAAGCCGTCACTCAGCTCCACTGCGCTGCAGGAAAGGAAAACAGCTCCAAGGCAGGGCTTCCAAGGCAGCTGGGCACAGAGAGATAGGACAGTGGGCAGCAGCAGTAAAGCTTGTCTCTGCTTCATGCCTCCTGACTTAATAGTTCACAAAGAATGATACCGCATTTCCGGAAATTCTGAAAAGTGAATGTTAACCATCCATCATGCAGATCTGAAGGGACAACATTAAAAGATAAAACGCACAAGAGGGTATCATAACTCAGCACTGCTGTGTCGAGGACAGGCTGACGTAAGGTTTCCATGAGGCAGCAAGTCTGTGGACTGCCTCAAAGCAGCAGTGCCAGTCAAGGAAGCTGCCTGGGGCATGGAGAACTGGGCAGCCTACTTTCTGGGCTGGGAGGGCCTATGGCAGGACGAAGAGACGAGTGCCACGGAGACAGCCCCACCAACAACAGCCCTGCTGCTGCAGAATGTAAGAAGAAAGATGAGAGCTCAGTGACCGCTTCAGGGCCACGCACGTCTGCCACCACGCCCACCCCAAAGAGCCAGTCCCCAGCATGTGAGTCAGCCCTATCTCAAACACGTCCATCTGCGCAGGATTCAAAACTGAGAAATTCAGGAAGAAGTGCATTCTTCCAGGTGCCTTGTCCTGCTCCCACATTTCCATTGTCAGAGGCCTGGGAGAAAATACACAAAGTTGACGTTATCCACAGAACATGAAAGAGATGCGTGAACATGCTGAAGAAATCCAAACAAACACAGCTATGTTTGCTAGGGAGATTCATAAAGGGGAAGCAGGAGAACTGTAAACACAGATACACAAATAACCATGTGAAGGCTCTGGAAACCTTTGACAGTCCTCTGCCCTGCTAGGCTCGGCCGCAGAATTCTACAGACAGACATAAACCCACAATAGGGGGACCGACGGGGATGTGGCTGGAGTGCGAGTTCATGTCTGCCCTGAATGAAGCGGTTTATGAAAGAGTCTGTGTATTACCAGACTGTCCATATAGAAACTGTAAACCAAAACGCCCAAACTTAAAAGATCTCAAATCATCAAATGAGAGGCAGAACACAAAAAGAATTTTAAAATAACTTTAAAAGTAACCTTGGAGATGAATCACTGTGAAAAATGTGTTTGGCTTTTTTTTTTTTAAAGCTTTTTTGACCAAAGTTCCTGGTGTCAGTGACATTTCAGTAACTGAAATCTCTAGGGCCATTTGCAGAGAAAACTTGGAGTGCCTCTACTCTCAGTTTTAGAATTTAGTCACCGTGTCTGCCTTTCGTGTTCAGGCCAGACTCAGCTTTGGATCAGTCTACCATGTTTTAAGTAGCTTTATCCCTGCAGATACTTTTTTTCCACTTGTGGAGTTACTATGAAATTTACTGCGGAAAAACAGAGGTGTTTTACACCAGAGTCCTTTGGTATGAAATCATTCACTGCAGCTGAAGTCCCCCAGCATCTATGGACAAACTTAGCACTGAGTGAACTCAAGTACTAGCTCACTGAACCACTCTTTAAGCTTTAATCCTTTTAACACCTGCAGAAAAGGATTTTAGATTAGGTAGCTCTCTGCAAAAGTCAACTTTGTCCCAAGAGGTTACCCTTTGCTGAGGCCTCGTCCCAGTGTTTGATACTTGACCTGGTCCAAGTGATTTGATACTGTGTTTTGATCCAAGTGATTTGATCCAGTGTTTGATACTGACCCTGATCCAAGTGAGACGATGGCTCCATTGAAGACCAGTATGCGGTGTTAGTAGGTTTAATTTTTCTGCATAAAAACTGTTTTTCTGTCTCATTCAAAATAAAACAGGGCCTCCCTAGTGGCACAAGGGGTTGAGTGCCGCACTGTGGGGCTTCTGCAGCCACTATAGCGCCAGTTCCATCCCTGGCCAGGGAGGGGACCCACATGGCACAGCAGACCTCTCCTGCCTCACCAGCTGCTCCCCTCAGCAATGTATTTCAATCTGCCTGTTCTGCTTCCCACTCTGTCTCTAAATCCTCTTACCCTCTGCACCTCTGGCCTGTACCCCAGCTCTTGTATGCGTAAATAAAATCTTTAAGAATAAATATTTTGGGGGGGCCCTCCCTGGTGGCGCATTGGGTTAAGCAATGCACTATGAAGCAAACTGCAGCCTCTGCAGCAGGAGTTCGATCCCTGCCCCTGGCCGGGGAGGGGACCCACATGGCCCCACAGACCTCTCCTGCCTCACCCGCTGCTCCCTTCAGCAGCGTATTTCAGTTGATCTGCCGGTGCTGTTCCCCACTCTGTCTGGTGGGTTCTCTTACCCCTCGCACCTCTGGTCTGTACCCCAGTGCTTGTAGGCATAAATAAATGAATCTTTAAAAATAAATTAATTAATTAAAAAAAATAAACCAGAGGGTATACCATTTGTAAGTGAGATACACATAATTATTTATCTATCTATCTATTTATTTTATTTATTTATTGACATGTGTAATTGAAAGCTTCTCTCCTGTCAAATGCAGGAGTTCAGCACCCTGGAAACTGGGATCTTTCAGAATCTCACATTCTCCAAGTCTCTCCTGGGCTCCTAGCTGTCCATTGTGAAAGCACCTGTGCCCCCAGGGACCAAAGGACGGTTCCACCATACATTCCCCATCCCCAGGGGGTCGGGATTCTCCTTGCCTTTGGAGGAAACACAATAGAACAGACTCTCTGAGGGATGTCAGGGAGCAAGTTGTGAATGGAGTTAATTTCCTCTGGCTAAGTGACTGGCATGAATAAGGCTGCACCTCTGCTATAAACCCTAACCTTTCAAAATTCCTCTTGGCCCCCTGAAGACCAGCCTGCTGGCTGGGCTTTTCCAAACTGCCTCAATCTGTGCCACTGAGGAGGCCCTCAGGAGCTGGGAGTCCGAGGCGGCAGTCCCATCTTCTCCCCAGGCCTGGCTGCCCATAGGGCCCAAGCTGTGATGGAGTGCAGAGCCGCAGACCTGTAGCACTGGGAGGGAGGGTCCTCTGAATCCAAAAAGGTTACCCATCGCCCTCAGGGGCCGGGGTGCTCCGGCTGCCTGGGCACAGGGCAGAGAAGGGCAGCTGTGATGGATATGTGGATAAGGATACCAGAATTTACTGTCTGCTAAAGAAAGTTCCAACCTCCCCTCCCCCATGTATTTGCATGGCACCTTTTCCAACTCAGACATTTGGCGCTTTCCAGAAACCAATCTTCAATAAAGAGACTCACGGAGGGGCTGGCTGCAGGATCTGCGGATAAAGACATCGCTGCGGGCTAAGATCAGTGTATTGACATCACATGGTTTTATTTCAGCGGGATCCCCAGAGAACACTTCCTGCCAGTAAACACCTGGTTTATCGAGTATTTCTGTGTTTTTTCTTCATGCTTAGAGTGCCTATTATCCTCCTCATAAATCCGGCTATCCTTTTTAATTTTAAAATCGGAACTAGCAAAATCGATTGTAATTGTCCAGCGTTTACATGCGCCCCGTTAACCGCGTCACCGCTGGCTCCGGGCTTGACCCAGGGTTTAGGGTCTGGGCTGCGGTGCCCTGGGGACACCCCGGGCCTGCCCTGGCTGATGCTGGCCCTTTCTAGGACTCCACCTAGAGGCTTAGAGGATAAGGAGACTGTCATCCTCTCAGGAGCTGGGGCTGCTGCCCGAGCCTGAGCCAGGCTGCCCATGTGTGGGGCATTTCATGAGGACGCTTTCTGGATCTGAGGAAGACACAGATTTGGGAGAGGAACAAGGCCATCACAACCACAAAGGAACCAGAAGTCTTCCAAATGTCAATACACTGCGGCATTTTTCCAAACTTGCTGCTGGAGCTGCCTTTAGCATCCTGAAGCCCTGCTGTGATCCACCCGCTACAAACGTTGATTGTTAATTGTCCAGCCACTACAGAGCAACTCGTTTTAATATAGTCATGACATGAATGAGACCCAGGCTCCCCTTTGCCCCTCCCCTGAGGCACCTTGGATCTTGGAGGGAGAAGGGGCCACTGAGTTGGCTGTGGTACAATAGGGGCTAGTGTTGAGGTCAGCAATAAATAAGGAGTAACATTGTTTCCCTGCTGGCAATCAGCAAGCCTTCCTTAAGGATTGAAATAACTTAAATTTCTGGAGCAAGCAGCTGAGTAATTGAGAAAGAAGACTCTGTTCTTTTCAAGAGTCTCAGTCTCTCTCTCTCTCTCTCCTCTCTCCTCTCTTTCCCTTTTGCTCTCCAGCCCCCCCCCCCCACCTTAGTCCACCTCCCTCTGTCTCACACACACTTCTTTCTAAAGGCCCCCTTCCCAGTTTCTCAATGCTGCTCTTACTCCAGTGTGTCCAGCAAACCAGCCTGCCTCCCTAATGTCTGCCCTAAAGAGGAACTGGCTTAAGGGCCTGAATGTGGATGTGAAAGTATGTTGCTTCAAGCGCCACTCCAGTGAAAACAAAACCCTTGTGAGTTGGGGTATTTGGACGCAAATATTTAAATAACCCATGAAACAGAAGCAGCCAAGAATGCCATCCTTTTCTACTTTGTTGATGCTACACTTGTCTTTTACATACAGGCTCCGAAGACTGTTCAAAAAACTTCACGAGCCCCAATGGGACCATCGAATCCCCAGGGTTTCCTGAGAAGTACCCACACAACTTGGACTGCACCTTTACCATCCTGGCCAAACCCAAGATGGAGATCGTTCTGCAGTTCCTGACCTTTGACCTGGAGCACGACCCTTTGCAGGTGGGAGAGGGAGACTGCAAATACGACTGGCTGGACATCTGGGATGGCATTCCGAATGGTGAGTGCTGTCACTAGCATTGCTCGTGCCTGTGAATTGCTTTAGTAACAACAAAAGTGGAGAACAAAGACTTCAAAGTTCTTTAGGATTCACATGACCCCCATGACTTTGTCTTCTTATCTTTCACCTTCCACAATTTCACCAAGGAATATTTTTAAAGAGATATTTCTTAGGCGAAGAATAGAGGAGAGTGAGTAAATGGTTGGATGAGGGTGAGGAAACCTATAGGTACTGTTTGTTATCTTCTGCTCCACAATTGCCCTAGAAAATGACTCCATAACCACCCTCTATGCCCACATGGGACTAAAGAGCTAAATCCTCTAGATTTAAATCCTGCTCTGCTGTTAGCTACTCTGCAACCTTGTGCAAGTTACTTAAACAGCTCCTGTTATTATTATTATTATGTAATTATTCTAAATGTAGTCGTACTTGTCAAAACAATTCAAACAGTTACTCAGCCAATGCAGAAAGGAACCTGGACTTCAGCAAAGGCCTTAGATATGGTCACCAGTGGCAAGGAAACCCATCTTCCACTTTCATAGTCATTCAAGGCACTTTCCACTGGAAGGGAGACTAGATGGCTAAGCAATTTCATTTCTTGAGAAAAGCATATGATTTAGTTAGAAAACTTGGCTGTGAGTCCCAGCTCTGCTGTTACCTAGCCTATGAAGAAGGCAAAGTCTTTCAAACCTCCAAATCTCAGTTTCTCCTGCAGAATTAAAAGCATTGCAACAGCAGTGCTGTGGCCCACCTCCCCGGTTGCAAGAACAGAATGGGGCCAGGTCAGTGAAAGTACATTCTAATATGCTGGAAAATATTAGGCATTGTTCTTAGACCACTTCGTGGGGTGTTCTTTTAGGCTAAGGCATATAAAGTGATGCTCTGTTGAGTGACTTGCAAGTGTGGGGAGGGAGTATGTATTGAAACTGGAGTTTGATGTTTATTTCTTCTGACCTCTTCTTGTCCGGCATGTGCAGTTGGCCCCCTGATTGGCAAGTACTGTGGGACCAAAACCCCCTCTGAACTCCGCTCCTCGACGGGGATCCTCTCTCTGACCTTTCACACGGACATGGCGGTGGCCAAGGATGGCTTCTCTGCACGCTACTACCTGGTCCACCAGGAGCCGCTGGAGAGTAAGTTGTCATGTTGGGCACATGTCCTGGCCTCACCAGGCTGGGGGTGTGCAATGAAGAGAGGTTGACCTCTGTGAGGGCAGGAGATGGGAAGTCTGTAGAATGTGCAGTGCCATCCAATTTCAAGGAATGGGTGCTGCATCATCGTGCCAGGGAGACATTAATGAAAGTACAACTGTGCCAGGTACTCATTTCATTATATATAAAAAAAGAAGTGTGTGTACGAAGAATTAGTGGTTCCCAGAGAAAATCGTAGGACTGTCGTAGATCTCAGTTTTGTCATCTACAAATGAAAGTGAGGTTAGTTGGTATGTGTGTAAGGAAACCTGCAGGTGACCTTCTGTTCTAAACCAACAGTTATTGAGTCTTCAGCCTTCCTTCGAGCCTCAGTGGCCATTGTTTCAAAGCTCTTGAATTTTAAACCTCTCTCTCTACACACACACACACTACACATACTATCTACGCACACTTTTATTTGCATACACACATGCATGTGTATGTAATATATATGTTTCACAGGGCTGGGAGTATACATATATATATGTTTCTGACATTGAACATCTTTGGCGCTGCTTACAGTTTCCATCGCTAGACAGGTACATTGCTTGGACATTTTGATGTGGATTTGTGCCTTACACTTCCAATAAATACAGTGTGTGAACTTGTTCCATGCAGCTCTGGTCCCAGCTGTCATGAAATCTGCCGGTCAGGCTGTCCGTCGGTCTCTTGCCCTGAGCTACAGCTTCAGGTCAGCTCTTAGTGGGCATGTACTGCTATTTCCACTTAGAAACCCACATGATAACTTTAAGGATGAAAAAAAAAAAAAACACTTAAAGATGATTAGAGCCAGGGACATCCTGCTGTGGTTGGAGCCAGCACAATGGCCTGGCCTGCCAGCCAGCACTGGGTTTTTTTTTTTTTTTTTAATCAAAGAGCTTGTGAAGATTGAGTGACAAGAAAACAGTATAGCTAACTGCACCACGTCCTACAAATGGCCAGTGCAATCACAGAGCGAAAGAACAGGTCTGATGCCTGAAAGTGATTGCTGGTCCATATCAGACACACGCACCCACAAATATTGACCAGTGTCCACGATCTCCGTGGGAATGACAGCAATTAAGCTGATGGCAGAAGGCCAGAGCAAGTGACTTCTAGGTCTATTTGCCCAGACAGGTGGTGCAGGGGAATAGAGAGTGACATGCATGTGCTCAAAAGTGTTCCCAAAGACAGGTATTTATTGCTTTGTAATGTCTGTCTCCTGTGCCAGAACTCAAGAGACAGTTGAGCGAAAGAAAGAGAGACACAAAAGTGCCTCCTGGGTGTTTATTAATAAGGCAGGCTTCCCAAGATGTATGAGCCCACCCAGATTGCCACAAGTCTCTCAAACATTTACCTGCATTTCAATAACAGTGCATCTGGCACCCATGAGCATCCGTAGCCTGCAGCACTAACAGTTCTAGTGCTTTAGATTGTATTTTTCATGTGTATGATGACTTATTTATCCTCAGCCTGATTTCTTTTAGGTCCAATTTAGTTTCTTTCAAACCCAGAGGGGTTGTCAAGCTCAATGCCTTGACATAGTTGTTTATAAAAATGTGCGTGTATAATTAGTTCTTTAAGATGAAGGCGTGCCTGCAAGGACTTGTCCCTAGAAGGGAGCAATGTTTGGGGGATCCCAGGGCTGTACGTCTGAAAGACCTAACTCTTCCCTTGACCATCTCCATTTCCCAGACTTTCAATGCAACGTCCCTCTGGGAATGGAGTCTGGCCGGATTGCTAATGAACAGATCACTGCTTCCTCGACCTACTCTGATGAGAGGTGGACCCCTCAACAAGGCCGGCTCCATGGTGATGACAATGGCTGGACACCCAACTTGGACTCCAGCAAGGAGTATCTCCAGGTACTAACTCAGCTATCAGAGCGTGCATTAGGTGTGGCGGGTTTTGGTGGGTAAGAAGGTTGGCTCCTCAACTAGAGTGGACAGAGGACACAAAGGAAATGAACACAACAGACTTGACACTCCCATAGATTCGTCGCTGCAAACAGACATGTGCCGAGCATAAGTAGACTGTGCCAGGCACTGTGCTCGGTGCTGGGATAAAAGGACGAATAGTGCGGACACTGCCCCTTGCCCTTGTGAAGATCACCAGCTTCCAGAAGTCACTTGGCTAGCATGCTGTTTGCCCTGTCACTGTAGATATTCAAGGAACATTCTATAAACAGTTCCAGATCTTCCTCATTCTTGGCGCAGGGAGGCATCAGAGACTTTGGGGGGTGGGCAGGCTTGTTGAGTTGCTGGCTGAGCATGGCAGCTTCTCATGATCTTTGCTATTTGGAGGGAGCCCTGCCAGGAGGGTTTTGCACATAGCGATCAGAAGAACACATGGAGAAATGTCACTATCGGGAATGAAACTAGTTGCCCAGATGCTCTGCAGCATCTTTTTTAACTATTGTTTCCTTTCCTTCTGAATAAAACTTCCAGCTCATGGAGAGTAGTCATCCCTTGCACTCCACACTGGTCAGGTTGTCCTCCCCAGGGAAGGGCAAGCTGCTAGTCCCAAGTAGAACACCAAATGCTTTCATGACACATGGCAGACAGACTTGTGACCCACTGACAAGCTGTCCTATCTCTGAGACAATGTGGTAACCTCTGCTCTGAGAAGCATGCTGCAGAACAGACAGGAAAGGGAGAGGGACCACTGAGGAACTTCCAGGGGTCGACAGAGGTTCGAACAGAACAACCTGAAGGCTATTTGTGGATCTCCCCAAATCCTTTTCATCCTGCAAAACCACCAGGAAATTCTCCATTAAAGTCATCTACCCATTGATTATCCTCTTTATTTTTGGTCCTTAGTCATATATTTTTTTTCTCTCCACCTGTTTCTTATACACATACAGCACCACATACTAATTTTGAATGCTGATACATCTTAAGTAGCCAGTAACTACTTGGCGAGTCCAACTGCACCAGTGTGTGCTGACTCAATTTCCATCACATGGAGATTGCCATTAAAAAGCATGGTAGTAGGGCCTCCCTGGTGGCGCAAGGGGATAAGCACTGCGCTATAAAGCATCCGCAGCCACTACAGCACAAGTTCAATCCCCAGCCAGGGAAGTGAAAAACATGGTGTGGCAGACCTCTCCTGTCTCACCCAGTGGTCCCCTCAGCAGTGTATTTCAGTCAGTCTCCCTGTTCTATTCCCCACTCTGTCTCTGGTGAATCTTCTCATCCCCATACCTCTGGCCTATACCCCAGTTCTTGTATGCATAAATAAATAAATCTTTAAAAATAAAAAAGCATGGTGACCAGCAAAGGAATGACACTCAGCAACTTTGAAATGGGTTCATTGTTGTCGGAGAGGAGGTGCCTGAAAAGGTTGGCCATCCTCCTTATAGAGCAAAGGTCAGGACTTAGTGCATAAGCCTAATTGCTTGGGTAGACTTTGTATACCCTTTGATCCCTGAGTGACCTGAGCCACTAAATACACAATGGAGTGAGGGGCTACGGGGAGGGGAGACAGCCATAAGCTGAGACTTTTGCAGCTAGAGCATCATAAGTGAATTGGATTGAACTGGACCAGATTGGAGTGGAGTGGATTTAGCCATTGTTCCTTTAAAATAGCATTTGCTTGTGTGAGCCAAGGCAGCCTGTAGAGATTAGACAGAAGGGTCAGAGTTCTAGATGCTGAAGGAGTCCTTTTAGATGAACTATACAGTCCATTCAGATTTGCAGAAAAGAGAAAAACAATCAAGTGTCAACTAGTGTCAAATAAGTTGAGTTTAACGAGCCAGTGGAATTGCAAACTGCTAAGACCACCTGGGCATCTGAGTGAATCTCAGGTGCGGGTTGTGAGCCGAGCGTGACCATGTGCCCTTTGCAGCAAAGGCAAGTGCTGCCTGTGTGGGAGTTACAGCCCCTTCCATCCCCGCCTCTCTTCCCCAGGTGGACCTGCGCTTTCTAACCATGCTCACCGCCATCGCCACGCAGGGAGCAATTTCCAGGGAAACCCAGAATGGCTACTATGTCAAATCCTACAAGCTGGAAGTGAGCACCAACGGTGAAGACTGGATGGTGTACCGACATGGCAAAAACCACAAGGTTAGCGCCTTTCCCATCCCAAGGGCATGTGGGGACGGACGTGGGGACGGTGCAGGAGGAATGGGGGAAAGGAGCTGCAAGTCAGTCCCTCCTAGGGGACGAAGCCTGTTCAGTGAGTCTCAAATAATTGATGGAGGCACGAAGATGCTGGCCCTGAAAATTCTCTCCCTTATGCGCAAGTGATTGGAAAACACTATTTTTCCAATAGCCCCACTACTGTTGCATCTTGCAGAGCAAAGCGAGAGAGGGAGCGGGAGGGAGAGCTTGCAGAGTGCTCTCTGACTGCAAATGAAGGAGAAAATGTGTTCCCAGCCCGTGTCTCCCCATACAGGATTCATTGAGCATTTATGGCCTGAGTCCCTTCCACATGCTGGGTTAACAATCACAAAACCACATGAAGCTGCAGTTCAGGAGTTACTGAGGTCTGGAAATGAAAGGGCACAAATCCTGCGAGGGAATCACAATGTCCCGAAGAAGAAAGAGGACAATAAATAATGAGGAGAAATTCAGTTTGTCAGGGATGGGATCTGAACTGGCAATCACGCTTGGCAGCGAGGCATTGAATTTTCTCGGCTGGTGCCTTCAGTGTCGGTGGCTCCCGGAGGTGTGTCCGTGTGGGTGATGTTGGGCTTTTGTTGTGCGTATGGATGGATGTCTGGCACTTGGCTTTCTTCAGACACATGGCCTTCTGGCGGTGCGTGGGTCTGCAGCTGGCACTGGTGCGGTACTGGTTGTACGGTACCTCAGCGGGTGGGAGCTTAGGAACCAACCAGTGGTCTCACCTGCGCGGGGGTGCCTCTGCTCATGAGGGTCGGCTCTCAGGTGTGAGAGGAGAGCCATGTCCTGGGGATTCCCCGAGGCTGCTCCTCCTTCATGGGAGGGAGTGGGAATGGAGGGAAGGGTCTCTCTCCCTCACTGCTGCAGCTCCACCGGGGGCCTGGTCTGTCAGGTGGTGAATTACCAAATGGGCTGTGTGGTCAGAGGTAGAAACATCAGAGGTCTTTTTCCAATGGCGTTTCCTCAGCTCCTGCCCTGTCCCAGGGCAGCTTGTTCTTATTGGTACAACTGGAAATCTTGGACCCAGAAAATCCTGAAGTATGTTGGCACCGTTTCACTCAGAAAATATGAGTTTTCAAAGGAACAGAATTTTTTTTTTAAATCACCATAGTAACGTGGCATCATTCATGTGAAAATTGTGGCTTCTGGGTATTCCCAGGTATCGCATACACACTAGTTCCCGCATTCAGCATACAGAGAAAGTGAGGTACTGAGCTGTTGAAAGACTCATTTGCCTTAATGGATAAGGAGACACACCTTCGTTTGGCCCAGGAAGAATTGCCAAACATTACTTGGTAATGGCCAGCTGGGGATGGCAAGCCCCTACTGGAACTGGGCACTGGGAGTGCCATCGACTGAGACCTCATGCCACCCCGCTCCCTGCCCACTCAGGCCTTCTCTCTACACCCACCCTTTTCAGTAAGAAACTGCTGGAACCCAGAAGCTCAGCTAGGCAAGTGAGGGCCAGCAACTGGGTAGGGGTGAGTCCTGGGGGACGAGGGGGAGGTTCACCTGATCGCCTCCTGGTCCAGGTTCAATGACTAAGCAGCGCTAGCAGAGGGATCCTGTAGCATAAGCTGATTTTAAAAGCACGCAGATGGACCAGGATGCTATTTAAAACACCATTTGTAGGAAATCTGCTTTTGGAAATACCTTAGCACTGCACATTTTGATAGAATACTGTCCTCCCTGGCTTTATCCCTGGTATTCATTCTGCAGGAAAGATATTCAGGAGAATTGAATTTTGCGTTCTGGGCTCCTTTAGAATATTCCCAACTTTTTCATATCAGATACTCCATTCTCTTTTTTCCTTGCTCTCTTTTGCCTCCCTTCTCACCTTTGGCTAAAACCTCTCCCTCCCCAGCAGCCAAAGGGTAATTTGGTTTTAGTTTTGTTGGTGGTGCCTTTTAAAAAAAATTGAGTGACTCAGCCCTGTCCACATAAAGGAGGCTAGGGCAGAGGAAGAGCCTTTCTGTCCCAAATAGAAATTCATCCTTTCAGTATTTAGAAGGAGGCCAGAGAATGAAAGCCTGCAAATTAGACATTGCCCCCTCCCCAAAGTCCCTGTCCCACCGTGGGTGTGGCAGGGAACGGGGGTGACCTGCCCAATTCTCCCCTCCAAGGGGGAGATCTGCTGCTCCTTCATTAGCAGATCTACCTCCCCAGATGTCTGTATTTAATGTGCAGATTCCGCACCGTTCATGGTGCGTCAGCGCAGCTCTCTGGGCTATGCGGGTTGAAATAGTTGAGTGAACCATGCCAAATAGATTTGTCAAGTTTGCTGCAGTTTGACTTGATGCACGAAGGGGAGGCAGGTTGAGGAAGGGGCTTGGGGGCTGTATGGCGAGAGGCGCCGTCTATGCTGGTTGCTACCACTGAGTTTCTCTTTGTAGCCACTGGATGGTGGGCACCGTGCCAAGATAACTGGTGCTAAGTGGTAGGCTTGAGAGTGAAATTCAGATGGCAGGACCGTGAGCAGAGCGACATGGGGATGCAGGCAGCAGCCTGCTCTGCTCCGTGGTGCAGCAGGGGGTTTGCAGAGGACCTCCGGGAAGAAGGGATGGGGGCAGAAATGTGGGAACTAGATTTCAATTCCCTGGTCACTGTCAACACCAATGCAGTGAACCAAAGACCAGGGAGCTGGGGAGATTGGAGAAAAACAAGATTAATGAGCGCTCAGGGTGGTGGGGGGACGGCTGTGCTATTTCCTTGCAAAACATTCTTTACAATTTGGACCCAGCCTGGGCTGAGGCAAGGCCTTGGCCTATGAGCGAAAGACTTTCTTCTTGCAGCCAGAAGGTGAGAAAGATTACTCTTTCCCGACCTCCTCCAGCTGGTGAGCAGCCTCTTAAGTCTCTTCCACCCAGCAGGTAATGGAGAGAGTGCCTGTGAAGATGATCGCATTGGTGTTGGGGTACTGCAAGCCTCCCCTGGCAAAACACAGCCAGTCACGCAGGCCACGTGTACAGCACATCCCCAGAATCATCCAGTTCCACATGTCACAAATATGGAGGCTGTGATTTTCACCTAGGGTGGGGCGTCCTTATGCATATTTATGGCGTAACCACAAGGCAGAGAGCGCTTCTGCCTGATGGAGCCCATATCCAGCCCATGTGCTCCCTTAGATTATACAAATTACTTCACATATATTACTTTAGAAACCACAAGCAGAAACTACTGCTTTTGGTTTCACCAGCTGTATTAATAACACCCCAGACATAGACATGGTGTTGTAAATACAGCAGTGGAAGATTCATGTGTGTGTAATTATAGACACAGTTATGTACACACAAACCAGGGGTGGAGTGTGGAGAAAGATGGGAGGAGCCGCAGCCTCAAGGCCTTAGCCAGGGTCCTGCTCACCGCTGAGGCACTGGCTGTGAACGAGATAGTGACCGGCCCGGGCTGGGGGACCGAGACCTTTGCCATAATGTTTAAGCAAAGCCTGTGGTTACTTCTCCCTCATCTGGCTCATGTGGGCGTGTCCCCGGTTGGCGTGGTGCTGGTTACCTCACTTCTAATCACAGTGTTGCTGGCCTGTTCCCCCACATGGGGGAAAGCTGAGCTAAAAGCGCAATGGTCTGTGGCGGTTCCAGAAAACATTGATGGCTAGAGGAGAATGGACAGGTGAGGACAGGGGTGAGGTGCATCTGGGATCCCAGCATTTGAGTGTCAGCGATGTACCAAGCTCATCATATTAATGTAATGATGACCTTCAAGGGGCTCCGAGATCCCTCAGGCACCAGTCTCCTCACATCAGAATTTAATAGCATCTTACCAACTGTGAGATTGAAGCGCCCAGATGCTAAGTCATTTGCCCCCAGAGACCAGGGAACCGTGGCCTCCCTGTGGAAGGTACCTGGTTGTCAAGATTTCACTTCCAGGTGGTGCTGTCAGCAAGCTGATCCCAGACTTGCTCGTCAGCTAGAGAGATGCCAGTTTCTTGGATGAGCTGACCGCAGGTTGCAAGGTGCAGGTTTCCCGGGAGTGGAAAATGGACAGCAGGCTTAGAACACGAGGCTCGCGTTGCTTTGGAGTTTGGGCTCCATCATAGAGTCCGGGAGTAAAAAGAAGTTGCTGTTTCTCTGACTCATCCCTCCCAAACAGATAAACACCCTGCTTCAAAAACCCTCTCTCCTATGTATATTTTCTAAATTAAAGCCAATTGTTTTAGAAACCATTTGAGAACTTAAAACCCTCTCTGACATTATCCTCGACTTAGGTGGAAAGACAGGACTGTCCAAAAACCACGCCCCCGAATCAGTCAATTCTCAGAAACACGTGGCGTCTATCTTCAGATTTTCTCTGCCGGTGCCCGGTGTGACCTTGGAGATGCCCCCTAACAGCTCCCTGCCTCAGTATTTCCATCTGTCCGCATGGGCTGGTGCCGCAGCTCCTGGCACAGCAGCCTGGGATCTGGAGATGAAAGGCTTTCTGCAGATATAATTAATGTATTAGACCCACCAAGCTCTTCTTGAGCAGAAGCAAGTTATCAATTTAAAAAGTAACAAGGCCCCATGGGATATTTATCTGCCTCTTTTAAAATCATGGGTCTGGGAGGGACTGAGATAAGTCATCCAGGCCGCTGCCTGCATCTGATGGGGCCGGCACTTGAGCCTCCCAGATAAACATGCCCTCCTTGGCCCACGTCTTCTGTTAGGGAAGCCGGTAATCCTCATTAATAATTTTGAGTTTTAAAAAATATGTATTTTTTAACCTCCCGGTGGATGACTGGCTCCCCTTGTCTTTTTTGTTGCAGTAATTTTGTTAATTACTTGTAAGATTAAAGCGATGACTCAGACGGTCAGCTGGTAATGGGCACCGGCCTCCAGAAGTCACAAGTGTGATCACTTGGCTCGGTGCAGCATATGGGTACGCAGAAGCCGCCGATGCCCTCTACAAATTCAAGCCCCCCAGTTGGGCTGCCCCCTCAATTATGACTGAGAAGAATCCAGTGCCTTAGGTAATTAGGTTTGTCCTTTATCCATTTGCCATGGGATGAGCTCAGACCTTTAGCCTCTCCACTTAGGAAGCTCAAGGGAAAATTTCATTATACATAAGCTTGGAACCTTTTCTCTAGCAGGCTCCCGTGGCTGGCTTCACCCAGCTCCCATGGGTGCTGAATTGTCTCCAGGAGCGGAGGCCAGCCTCCCTGGCGCTCACAACCTCTATGTCAGATTCCTCATGTTTCCCTGGCCTCGGCTGTGCACAGGGGCAGGGTGTGGAAGGACATCAGGCTCTGCTGTGGCTGGGAAACACTTTCTTCCTGATCTGGGTGTCTCTAGATGAGCTTTGGAGCGAAAACCTCACCAGGTATATTGTCAGGTTCCTTGCGAGGCGTGGTGTACAGAGACTCCATGGCAAGAGGCCTGGAAGGTGGGCTGACTCCCCGTACCTTTCCGCTCTCTTGCTTTCTCTGCCCACCTGGGCTTGAAGGCGCCTCCTTCGAGAGTGTGCCAACACCTGTTTTGCCACCAGCATGTGGCAATAGTCCCCGTGCAGCGGGGACATCCCTCCCAGTTAGAATGTCTGTGCTGCTCTTGCCACCAGCTCCCCCACCTGGTCTTCCTTTCCAGCCTTTTCTCCATGCTCCGGTGCTGCACTTCCAACCCCACCTCTCCCCCAGCCCCAAATCCCTAAGCTGCCCTCCTCTCCCGTCCTCCCTGGTGCTTTCCTGTCTCCAGTCCTGAAACCCTAATCCTGTTAGTGCGCTGTGTTCCAGGGCTGAGCGTCTCTGTGGGGGTAACATAATCCCGCAGTAAATCTAAAGGTCCCACAAGGCACACAGATGGGGATGGCGCCTCCCACCCACTGCACCCCACCCCAGAGAGAAGTCGGCCTGGCCTGTCTCGCTCTGCTCCTCTGTCTCTTCTTCCTTGTCAGCAAAACGACTTAATGACCAAAACAGCCCCCAAGTAAAGGCAGAGGAGCCAAAGTCATAAAGGAGCATTGGGTGGTTAGGGAACTTTCTGTGCCCTGCCCCCATCACCCCTACCTGTCCTTAAATTCTGCCTCTGGTATGTGAGTGTGAGTGTGTGTGTGTGTGTGTGTGTGACAGAGACAGAGCAGAGGAGGCAGAAGACACACACATACATACACACATAGACACACACACACATACACATACCTTCTGACTTTGACTCTGGCAAATTTCCCACAGTCACTGTAACACCCACTAGAATGAAAGCAGCTTTGAACAGATTTTTTTAGTGTTTTAGGAAGAATTTTAAGATAGAAATGACATGACTATGACTTGCAAACAGAAAAAATAAATGTCCATTACCTTAACATCATTGTCCTCTAGTGCAACAATCCCCACCCTTGCCTGGTTGGTGCAACAATTAATTAAATAGGGCGACATTCATTGATTAACAATTTATTTTTACATGTAGACCCGGTAGCTGGTTTTAGAGAAAATGCAAGGGGCAGGGGGTGGGAGAGGGAGGACAGGCACTGCGTTCTGCAGTGAAGATGAGTCGGTGCAATTGTTGCTGAGACGAATTTTTAAAACGTGTTACTGGGTTTCCCCAATTTCTCCCCTCCATTCCTGCCACCTTGCTTTTCTGCCTGCTTTGTTCTCCTCCTCCCTGAGTGTCTGTGCCAAGTAGATTGAAAAGGAGAACTTTGGATGCAATGAAACATTTATTAGTGGAGAGAAATATTTATTTATAAAAAAAAGAAGAACATCTCATGCACAATTTCTACCTCAGGGCTCCAGCACTGTGCTGGCTTTGAAAAATCTCCTGCTTTCTTTGCAGTCTCTGGAGCTGACCGCATTCAGATATTTACAGCAAAATAGAAATAAACTGTAGGTCACACCATAGGTAATGAAGAGACAGGCGTGTGCAGGCTGAATACTGAAGCCCCACGCAGATCAGAGCATAATGAGAGCCGCTCCCTAGAGCATGGGACCCACCTGCTGGAGAGCAGCTTCCAAATCCAGAGCTTGCCTGGGGTCTCCACCAAGATCCTGGGGCTGAAGGCGATGAATAGCTACACTGCCTGGGCACTGGGTGTTGACAGAGGTTTGTCCTGTATAAGAGAGGATTAGACCTGGCCAAAAAAAAAAAATCCCCCTACCTAAAGGCATCCAAGGTGAATGGGCCAAAATGCTCCCTGCTGTCAGTGGTGCTGAAGTCACCACTATTCTTCAAAGGGGACTTAAGAAGGGGCCTTCAGGGAGAAGGTGCTGTGACCAGAGTGGGGTAAGCAGCAGAAAGGACAACCTCTAAGTCCACTAGAGATGCTTTTGGACTAGATGTTTCTTATTAGATCATACACATGTTATGTTGTTTAATTTTACATAGGATTTTGTAGTCTCTGCCTCCTGAGCTCACAGGCATGGTCAAAACATGTTGATTTTTTTTTTTCTTTCTGGTGGGTGGGAAGGTAGATAATCTCCAGACTGGGATGTTGGAGAATAGCCAGTTTAATTGGCAGATGCCCTCCTCCCCCAGAGGTGCAAATCAGAAAATCCATGAAGTGCTGCTGATTTCAGATTCTATCTTACTGAAAATAAACCAAAGGTCTCAAGAATCAATTGGAAAGTGTTGGATTATGTTCAGAATTCAGCGAGGCACCAAATGGATTATCCAAACCACTTTGTGCCCTGAATTGTTTTTTAAATTTGGTTTACAGAGATAGACTTGAAGAAATCGTTTTGTTCAACATAGCTTCGTTAAAATACGTGTGTGGATGTGTTTGTGTATGCTCCTTGATAATCATCTGTGTAATCAGCACTGTGCCCATCTCTTAAGAAAGCCAAGATCACCTTGAACACACATCTGGGTTTCCTTTGGGTGCGAAAGCTACGTATTAGCATTTTTCTTTTTAAATTAACAAATGTGTATACCATCTGTGACATCCAGCTTTTAAAGCAGATGTGTACTTTGATCATCCCATTTGATAGATGCCTGTCTGGGTGTGCCATCCGCAATCCTCTGAGTTTTCTCAGCGTGAAGACTACCTCACTGTAGATTCAGGCCTGAAACTGTTTGGCCTGGAGGTGGGACTTGGGAGACAGTGACTTTCAGAACTTGAACTCTCCCCATTGAACAAAGACCTCATTATTACTTTTGACTTAGCCTTGCCTCAAACATCTGTCCTGGCTGTTGTCAGGCAGCGCAGCCAGCCGGGAGGACTGGTAGCCTTCAGTGTCTCTCTGCAAGCCTGTTATTGACTTGATTTTCCTGAAGGAGAAACCAAGGTATCTAAGGTTTATTGATCTGCCCATAGCGATTCCGTGAGTCGGCAGGGCACAGGGAGTAAAACCAATTTCCTGGCATCATTTCCCAGGCACACAACCCTCTACCTTGCGATACCCACGCTGGAAGCCAAGAATCCATCTCAGAGAATTTGATCAGAAAACATATGAAGGGTGATTCGGAAACCACAGAAGCATTGAGAAAGTCATAAAGATGTATAATATATGATAGCATTTACCAGCTATAAATAGGGAAATGCAGGGAGAAAAATAGAGACCTTGTAAATCCATTGGGTCAGGGAAATGAACTGCTTAATATTTCATTAAAAATGGATTTTCATAAATTGCACTTTGATATCTTTGGGCGAAAGACTATGGAAGAACTAAGGTGTTGCTATTCATTACTCTTGATTATTAATAATTTGAACTGATATTGAACCGAAACATCAACAAGGTGTAGTCTCTTCTGAGTAGGGCACTCACCTGTGTTCTGGGCACAATTTGAAGCGTATAAACGGCCACAACACTTGCCCATAAACACACTTAGGTTGGAAGGGACAATGGGTAAATGCCCCTTTACGGTGTGGGCTCTCTTGGGGCAATTCAAACCTCAAGTTCCATGGGAAACTCTGGTGAAAAAAGCCTCAGAACTGGGGGCCAGAAAGGATCTTGCGAGTCCCCATACAATAACCCTCATTTATCAGAGGAGGAAACTGGGGCCTGAGGGAAGCAGTGATATTTGCCTACATATGCTGTTTTGCAGGAGAGTCTAGCTCCTGGCCTGATTCAGTGGTGTTTGGAATTTTTTTCCGATACACCCCCACTCAAAGTGAGAGGTGCATTCAAAGTATGACAAAAGATGGTGTTGCTTCAGCAAAGGGTCCAGGGACAGTTAGAGAGGAGCACAGATCAAAAGCAAACAAGGAGCCAGGAAGGAACTAACCTTGGAAACATAAAGGATGATAGGAGGCCACATTGAAAGAACCTTATTTGGTTCCAGGGTAAGCGAAAGGAGATGGCAGAATGAAATTCAATTCGAGCAGCCACGGCGATAGCCTGGGGTAGATAAACCATGTGCTGGCTTCTCTGATCCAGTGTAGGCAGAGCCCAAAACCTGCAACCTTGGGGAGATCAGTCCCCCACCCCCACCCTAGCAGGTGCAAATACACATGCACACAACCCCCCAGCCACATGCCAGTCTCCCAGAGGCAGTCCAGAGACACAGTCATTTCTTTGCAGAGAGGAAAAATAAATGGTTTCTTGGTTTTGTCTGCCAAGGTTGAGAAATGAAGGGGTCAGATAAGATAAAATTGGATATTAAAAACACATAAGACGTGCTGTGTTTCTAAACGGTACCAGTGTGGTGTGTATACTATGAATTAGCAGCTGTGTTAAAGTTCAGATCCACTCACCACTCCAATTATGTTTTCACATGGCAAACCAAGCCCCCCATCGGAACCCCTTACCATCTCCTGATGGTGGCCACACGTGTCACCAGCCATCCCAGGGGAACAAGCTGGTGGTGGCCCTCCCGTGCTCCCAGCACCGGTAAAATAAGCACAGAGCAGTCTTTGCATCTTCCTTGCCAAAATGAAACAATGTTTAAAAAACAAAAAGCCTTTCCTGGTGCTGAATTCTAGAACTGATGAATCTCACTTCCTTGGAATCGTTCCTTCCATTTCCTTTTCACAGAGTTTTTGGAGTCCTTTGTAGCACCGAGGAAGCCAAGGAGTGGGGCTGGTGAGGCTTCCTGTGCCTGTTTCCTCCTTCCGGTTGTCCCTCTCAGAGATTAAAATCTCAGAGGCTTGGGCCTCTCCCAGAGGTGTGGCTCTCGCCCTCATTCTTCCGCTTTCTTAGCCCTTCTCCTTCCCTTGCTTTGTCTCCTCGCCCTCTTCCTCCCCCAGTACTGTCCAGGAAGCAGCCAGATCTCCCAAGTCTGGTCAAGCAGTCCTTCCTCTATGCTCCTCTGGTCAGCAGGACAGTAGAGGAAGACACAGGTGGCCTTAGGACCAGGGCAGGAGACTGTCCAGGGGGTAGTAGTGGCAAGCTAGGCAGGCTGGGTGGGCACATCAGGCACAGGGAGTTTAATCTGAGTGTGGTGGGCTGTGAAAACTGGTTGCTTTGCTCTGTTTGTCTTAAGCACTTCTCATTTGGTTGCTAAAGGTAATAATGTCTCTTACCCTCGCCCCTGCCATCGGTGGTATGCTATGAAATGCCTCCAACTTTTGACCTTGGCAAATGAGGAACAGGGAGGGTTCAGGGTTGCCAAATGACAGAGTTCATGGGGAAGAAAGGCCATATTGTTCATCGGCTCTGCATTTCCATGCTGCTCTTTGCTGCTACTGGAGTATTCCAAGCTGGAATTATAACATCACTGAGCAGCGGCTCCACCTCCACTCACCCCCTGCTTGGAGCCCTTTGGGGCCCATAACACCTAACCTAGCCACCAGCCTTTTTAGAAATGCTACCTATTTATTTTAGGAGACTGTAGTCAATCTGGGAAGCCACAAGCCTGAATTGTAAAAACATGGCAGAGGCTTTGGATCCAAACAGACACCTCTGAGCCTCCGTTTCCTTATTGATAGTGTAATGCTAATAACACTTTCACCACCACTTTGCCCCACCCAAAGTGTTGTTGATGCAGTTTTGTTTACACAGTGTCTGGTTCCAAGGCATTCAAATATCTCAGTTTCCCCACTCTTCCTGTCCCAGCCCTTTCAATGCACAAACACCTGCCTGTTATAGGTGATGTGCAGCTGAAGCTTCTAGTCCCAACCCCACCCCTGCAAAAATGGCTAGTTGTTACAGAGTAGGCTGTGAGTAGATTTATAGTCAATTGGTTGCTAAACTGTGACAGTATGAATTCAAAGCAATGGTTGGTTCCTTGGTCTTTCCCTCGCCCTAATTCAGGGAACCCAAGAGAAACATATATTTGCTTTAGCTACTTTTTTTTTTTTTTAATGGAGAACACAAAAAAGCATAAGGTCCATATGGCAGTTATTGATTTGGACCATCTGGTAAACTCGGACTTGCTCCTACCATGTTGGATTAAAGCTACTCCCAAAAGCCTTTCCTCCCATAAGAGATGCGTTGGTCAGATGGGGACAGGGATGGATTTCATTACACGGTGGGGACCACAGTAAGAGGAAGCCACAGCAAGACTCTGAAGGAGTGTCTGTAACCTTAACCCTAAAACAAAGACCAGAAGGAACTGAGAAAGCGTTGATTGACACGAGGGTATAGGGGGTAGATGGTACCCCTCACCCTCTCACCCATTCATGGACCAAGGGGTTTCTAAGTAATGAATAAAAACAATCGAAGCACTTTTTAATTATAAAATACCGTGCACATATCCCTATACGCCTGCAACATGAGAAAGAGTCAAGTTCAAGTTAATGCGTGAGGTCGGCTAGCCCTGAAAGATGACATTTCCACTCCATTTTAAAAGGATAGTCTATTTTTTCTCTCTCCCAGATTCTGAAAATGTTTTCCTTTTCAAGGCGTCTTCCTCTGCTTGCTCTCAGCCCAGAGGCAAAATTTTCCTTGCCTCCAAAAGTTTTTGTGAGGACCATTTATTGTTTTCAAGTTAGAGCAGGGTAAGAAATTAAATTTTTTCTTCATGGTGTTTCTGAAAAAGCCCCAAACAACAAACTCACTGATTATTTTTAAGCTTGAGGGAAATAAACTTCAAGAGGACTTTCCCACCCCCTTTGAAGAAGACTGTACAGTTGGCTAAACTATGAACAAGAATTTCAGTAACGTGGTTTCGGGTCTAATATTACAGGTGTTCCAAGCCAACAACGACGCAACGGAGGTGGTTCTGAACAAGCTGCACACACCAGTGCTGACGAGGTTTGTCAGGGTTCGCCCTCAGACCTGGCACTCAGGCATCGCCCTCCGGCTGGAGCTCTTCGGCTGCCAGGTCACAGGTGAGGGGGCCTCCGGTGATGCTGGGGAGCTTGGCTGCATCCTGGGCTTTGCTCCCCTTTTCAGCACTCTGCCAACAGCATGATTGTAACATAGGATCTCTCCAGGATTGGCTCAAGGACTCAGGTCCTACCAGTCTGTCTTTGCATTTATTCATTCATTCGTGCATGCATGCATGTATGCAGGATATACTTCTTAAGCATCTACTGTTTCCACCAGCTAACATTTATTGAATGCTAACTATGTACCAAGCTCCGGCTGCAGCACTGAGGATAGGTTATCATAAGGACTCTATGAAGTAGGTATTTTTATTCTCCCCAATTTACAGATGGAGAAGCCATCTGTAAAGTGGTAGAGCCAGGGTTTGAATCTAGGCAGTCTGAATTCAGAGCCCCTGCTCTCAGATCATACTCTCTGCTGCCTCAACAGAGGCACTTCTTTTCACGGCACTACAGATCCAATGAAGCACAGAGCAGGTCCAGCTCTGTGCGAGCATCTGAACAAGTTGGGAAGAAGTGGTGATAAATGTGCAAATAAATGTAAAATCAAAACGACAACAAATGTCTTAAAATAGAAGGGTATTATAATAGATTGGATCCAGTCAGAGAGATCAGAGAGGACTTTCTTGAGGTGGTGACTGAGCTAGGACACAGGGCACACAGGCATTATCTGTGATAAGAGGAGGGAATATGCAGCAGAGAGTGGCCACAGCTTGCGCCATTGCACTGTGGCCAGAAGGACCCAAAGAGAGAGTGAGGGAGGGGCATTGTAGGTGAGGGAGGGGCATGGTAGGTGAGGGAGGGGCATGGTAGGTGAGGGAGGGGCATGGTAGGTGAGCTGAGGACACATTGGAGGAGCTAGAGTGGGAGCTGGGCTAGCGGAGGAAGCTGGTGCACTGCTGTGGATGAGAGATGGTGGTACTGGATGACCCCGTGCTATTTATGCCAGGTCTCAGCCTTTCATCTCATGGACTTGGCCCAGAGCATGTAACTTGCTTCTTTCACCTGGAAGGGTCTTCAGTGCCCACACACCCACCATCCTGTCCCTAAGTTGTCCCCAGCTCTGATAGGGCTACACCATGGTAAGCACCAGGGTCCGTGGCACCCACCCTCCAGGTGTGTTCATGGTGTGACCATTGTAAGCTTCCAGTTAAAATGCCTCTTTTCATTACAGTGTCTGTATCTTTCACATTCCTTTCTTGTGCATCATCTTCTCTGTCTTTCTAACAACTCTGAGGTAAGTGGGGCACAAGAGCAAGACTCAAACAGGTTAAACAGCTTGCCTCAAGTCACCCAGCCAAGAAGTGGAACTGAACCCATAAACATGGGTGAACTCTCCGCCTTAGTCAGCTTTGTCCAAAGACCTGGCTTCCCTTTTATGGGAGCGCTTCATCTTAATCCCACCTCAGGGACTGTTTCCTGTCCCTCCACATTGCTATTCCAGGCCAGCCCAGGCGAATCATCGAGAACTTAGTTAAAGCTCATTTTCTGAAAGATTGAAAGGAATGAATTAAAAGAAGAAGGAGCACTTGGAGGATCATTTTGTTCTGTAATCAGTTTGCGGGTGTTTATTGCACACCGGCGATAGCCCCTGCCTTGGCGGAGACCATTCATTCATGCATTCTCCACTTACTAATTCACTCCACAAATATTTATTGAGGACCTACTAATGGCCTGGCCCCACCCTGGGAGCTGGGGCTAGACAAATGAGCAAAGCAGATGCGCCTCTGACGTCATGGAACTTGCAGTTAGTGGCCAAGCTAGATAAGAAACGAGTGCAAGTGCTGGGCAGTGATAAGCTAAGATTCATGCCTGGAGGAGAAGAGCAGAGTGACTGAGGGGACCTAAGTGACTGATGACTGAAATTTTGGGGGCCGTTCAGCTTCGGGAGTGAACAAAGTTTAGACTGGTGTTGACTGTGAAAATAACATTTTGGTTAGTGGAAACAGTGTGGAGAAAATGGTATCTCACACACGAAAGTAACCACCTGCACCCAAAAAAGTTTCCATCCTCTTGAGAAAGCAGTTACCCAGGGGGTTGTGCTCAGCTGAGTTCCCCAATGCTTAGCACCCCTGGGGTCCAGAGCGTCAGTGTCATAGACAAGCATCTGAGAGTCCTTGGCTGATTGTTGTGAACTTGTGTATAGTAACTCCCGAATCCTTGAAACAACCCCCAACAGGCAAGTGCTGCTGCTAACCCTCCTGTACACCTAAGGAAGCAGAGGTAGCAGGCCGTTCTGACACGCCCCGGGTCATGCAGCTAAACTGAGAAACAGACAGCCAGTCAGTTGCCCAAGGTCCTAGGCAAGAGCAGAGCAAACAGGAACCAGGCACTCTGGGTCTTAGCCAGACTCTTAGCTCCAGGGCTCCACCAGCTCGAAATACAAAGGAATCAATGCTGACTTAAAGTGCTTAACTGTTGGGGTCTTTTACGGCTCCTATTAAAGGCGGGGTCCTTCTGTGTGAAGAGGGCGCCGGCCCTCACCTCTTGTGTTTTCCTCATCTCTGCAGACGCTCCCTGCTCCAACATGCTGGGCATGCTCTCCGGCCTCATAGCCGACGCGCAGATCTCAGCCTCCTCCACCCGAGAGTACCTCTGGAGCCCCAGTGCTGCTCGTCTGGTCAGCAGCCGCTCAGGCTGGTTCCCCCGGGTCCCTCAGGCCCAGCCAGGTGAGGAGTGGCTGCAGGTGGACCTGGGCGCACCGAAGACGGTGAAAGGCGTCATCATCCAGGGAGCCCGCGGAGGAGACAGCATCACAGCCGTGGAGGCCAGGGCTTTTGTGCGCAAGTTCAAAGTCGCCTACAGCCTAAATGGCAAGGACTGGGAATACATCCAGGACCCCAGGACCCAGCAGCCAAAGGTAGGTGTTTCTGGACCACCTTGCAACCTTATCGCACACAGGGAGGTTAAGTCGGAGATGCTGATCGCCCGTCTCGACAGTCATCACCAAATCCCTGTAATCCATCAAAGCAATTAGTTGAGAGGTTACTTTGTGCCAGGCACTGTGCTAGCTGCCTTATTTCAATCCTTGTTAGGATTTTAGTCCTTACAATGTCTCTGGAAGTTTCATTAACTCCCAGATGAGCAAAATAAGATTGGTTTTGTGCAGGGGCACACAGGGTACCTGTGAGAGTCTTAGTTCACACACCCCAGTCTGAACCCAGAGCCCAAAGTGATAACCACTGTCAACACCGCTGTTCTACAAAGTTCTGCGTCCTTTATACCCTCTTTCCAATTCCTTAGAACTGGCCAAACATCCAAAGGGGGATGTGGTTTTTGGAGGCTCAGCTATAGAAATGAAGGAATTGTTTCCAAGAACAACCATGTTTTCCTGAATGTTGCTGCACTCCTCTGTGTTTTTCTAGTCCTGATTGCTTAGATCTTTCCCACTGCTCATGCTCCAGCTAAGCAGAGGCAAGAGAAACTTAGTCTAGGCAGGAAGCACAGGCCAGGGCAGCCCACCCTGCCTGCCATCAGAGGGGAGGTCAGCCTTCCTCACGGGACCCGAAGGAGCCCCAGAAAGAGGAGAGGCCGAGGCGCCTCTGTCCCTCTCTGGGTTAACCTCCAGGTTAGCAGGAGTTCCGGTCTTCATCTCCATTACCCCACCATTTCCTCAGAAGAGCAGCCCCTGACAAGGCAGGGGTATTACATGTCTCTGTTAAGCCCCCTTTGCTGAACAAATATTTCCATTCTTAATGTAGAGGCGAGGGCCGGGGTGGAGGTTTCGAAATGCTGATGTAAACTCCCAGCTCACAATACCAGAGGTTTAGAAATACTCTGGACTTGGTAACTGGAACCTTCCGTGGATAGAGCAGAAGCTGGACCACAGGCTTCCCCTGGGACCACTGACCCTGGCTCTTCTTGACCAGTCTGGGGGCCTGGGAAAGGAGACAATCTTAACTGTGTTTTGAGTGCCCCCCCCCCCCCCGACAATGCCCCGNTTTTGAGTGCCCCCCCCCCCCCGACAATGCCCCGCTCTGGGATTGTGGAACCAGGTTGTCCTGCCACACGCAGGGGTGCGGGGGGCTTCTGCAGCATTCCCAGGTGCTGAGTGAGCAGTCACATCTCTGGTGGCCCCAGAGATGTGATCAGCGGCTTCTGGGTATACACTGGGCTAGGGTCCCCACCTGGCTTTAGGTAGGGCATCCTCGTTGTCATCAGTTATCCCATTTATCAGGGCTCTGCGGGAGGCTTCTTTTGACAGAACTGCTTCCACTAAACAAAAGTTGGGGGGACAGTCTTAGACTATCAATGTGTGACCACAGGGCTCTGTTTCTAGCTTAGGGAAGGGGATTGTCCCTTTCAGCCTCTCCAGGAACTGGGTCAACTGTAATTGACCGTCAGTCAGTTACATCTATCTATATGCTTTCAATAACTTCTTTTTCTGATAAACTGAGAACTTCACAATGGGCAAGGCAGCCTAAATTCCCTTCTCTTCTGCAGCCAAGCGGCTAAAGACTCCTTGGGAGCCTAATTCCCCAGGCCTCCATTCAGTCCAGGATTAAAGACAGAAGCTGACAATGGCCGCTTCCCTCTGCTCCCTATTTTCCATGTTTGCCCTCGCCACCCTCCCAGTGAAGAAAGCCTTGACCTTAGAATGGAGCTTCAAGGGCTCATAATGTCCAGCCTCATGAGTCAACTCTGAGGTTGCCTTCTGGTTGGATGTGTGGAGCTGGGAAGAGACGGGCGATGAAAGGGAAGAAAGGGGGGGAAGAGGACAGGGTCCCCCATAAGAAGGACTGAGCAACCTGTCTCCCCTACAGCTGTTTGAAGGCAACATGCACTACGACACTCCTGACATTCGAAGGTTCGATCCTATCCCAGCGCAGTACGTGCGGGTGTACCCCGAGAGGTGGTCACCAGCAGGGATTGGGATGCGGCTGGAGGTGCTGGGCTGTGACTGGACAGGTAAGGCCCTGCTTTCACTTCCATGTGCCTCACAGTCTGGTGACCTGGGCTTTGCGATACTATGGGGGCGGGGGTGGAGGGGCAGACAGGGCAGAGGGAGCAGCTGTCCCTGGTGAAAGCTTATCAGCTAGAAACCCGCAGCCCCCCACGCGCCCTGTATGCAGTATTCTCCTTCCTCAAATCATGGGCGCCGAGCCTCGGTTTCTCTAAGGGACGTGTTTTGTCTATTTTAAAGGATCATTTCAGTTCTCCAACCCTAGTCTCTCAAAAACAAATCATAACCACACACCACCCACCCAAATTCAATTAGACCCTGACTCTTCAGGCCAGAGGGCTTTGGCTGTTGATTTAGGGAAGAAAAAAAACCCCTCATGATAATAAAGTAATCGGTTTATGTCTGAATCTGGTCTCCAGATGTCAGTGGCTGAGACTTCATTTTCATTTCGAAGCCACATCTGTAAAAGGCATTTATTTGCTCAGAAGGGACTTTGTTGCGGGGGAGCTGAGGAACAAGACTTCTTCCAGAGCGAGGCAAGAGTGTTGTTCATTCCTGCCCCTGCCAGGTGGCCAGGCTGCGGGCCAGGCCACCTCCATTCTCCTTCATGCCCATGAGTCCAGGGAGCACGCCCGCCCCTCCTTGTTCCCAGGAAGGGCCCATCCTGCTGAGTCAGCCCCACCTGTCCTCCCCACGAGGCAAAGCTGGCACTGATCTCCCCAGGTGCTCCTCACCGCCCACAAACCGAGCTGGGGGAGCCACTGACCCCAGTATCCGCGGGAGCAGTGGGCAGGCTCAGCCGTCCTGTCCTCTGCCCCAGGGCCCCAGGTAGCTCCATTTTCCTGTCTGAGCTGTACCTGTCACCAGCTCACCCAGCAGGGTGTTGTGAAGGATTAATAAGGGCATGTCGGATAAGTGCTTTTGGCTCCCAGGGAGAAAAGTGCTGCCTGCGTGCTGACTGGGATGGTGCAGCGAAGTCCCGTCGAGGCACGCAGGCCAGGAATCAGGCCCAAATTAGCCTCCCTCACCTTTGGATTGAAGACAGCCCCAATGAACAATTTTAGTGGAAAGACACTTTACTCCCCATTATGTAGGGGTGAGGCAAGTTTCCCTGCAGCCTGCTGCATGCACATCACCTGTGTGCTTGCAGGTGCTGGAAACTGTCCCTCGAGCGGTGACACAAGCTGGCTGTGTGTATGGCCTCGGAATCAGAGGGGAGACCTGGCGCTTCTAGACCAGGGGCTCTCAGATGTTTTTGACTGTCACCCCCAATTTAAAATCAATCTGTGTCATGAACACCCTGACTTGCAAGCACTCACACAAGCACACATGTGTATGCGTGGGGCGTGTGTTGTTAGCGCCTGGACTCCGGGGAGCGATTAGCAGGTTCTAGTCCTGCCTCTGCTGCATAATGTCAGTTAGCATCTCAGTTATCTCAGCTGAGAGATGGGAGTGAGCGAGTGGAGCTATGCCTGCAAGGGTTGTTAGGAGGATTACATAGAAAAATGGAGAGATATTAGATAAAAATACCTATCCTGGTGGCTCCAGTACATAAACCTGTCACGAGAAGTAAATGCAACAAGAAAGAGGCCTCCCAGAGCAGTCTTCATCCTGGCCATGGGAGTGCACTCTGAAATATCCTAGTCTGTGTTTTTTGAATGCTCGTCACGACCCAATAATTCGGTTCCACAACCTGTTAATGAGTATGACATAAATCTGAAAAAAATCACAGTTCTCAGCCAGCATCTCTTTCATAGATGGAGAAGCTAAGTCCCAGAGTGACGGAGCCACTTGCGGAGGCTGCCCAGCTAGCTGCAGGCTCATCGTGTTTCCCCCATCCTTCGCCCTCCACGCCACTCCTCTCCCAGGCTGGCCTACGGGATGACCATCGGGATAGTTGCCAGTGGCCTCGTCCACTTAATGCTCCCCCAGCCCAACTTGGCCCAAATGATACCGGCGATGGCCAACAACAGGTCTCTCCTTTCAAAGTGCTGCCCGGCCGCTCCTTGGGAGATCGGCGTTGAAGCTTGTTACCCTCTGCCTGGCCTCCTTCCTTTGAAGCCTCTAACATCTGGTTTCAATTGCGGGGGAGCATTGCACTTTGATGGGCAGTGACCTCTCGCACCCCGTGCAAACACAGAGCACAGGAGGCAGCTGCTGTTTCCCACTTGCCTTCACTCGTACTGCCCTCTGTTGCCGTGCCGGCTCCCCGTCTCCTGCTCTAAGTTCACCTCCGCCGCCCACCCCACCCATTTCACTGCGGTTCATTTGTGAAAACTGCTCCCTACACCAGGTGGCTTCTTTCACTTTTCGAATCTCCATTTATTCCTGCGACTCATCCTTGGTTCACTTCTTCGTGCACGCATACCCCAGAAGGATACCAGAAAAATAATGGGCTGGTTGAGATGCCGCAGCTAAATAATTTGACAGTCCAGCTTCACCTGTTTGTTTGTGTTTCGAATGATTACTTCCTGCCTTGCCGCCCATAGTTTGCTTTACAATTGAGTTTGAGATTCTATGACACAGTGACAAATTTGAACTTACAAATTAGGGCGCTTTGAGGTTATTTGCTATTTACCTTGAGCAAGAGGCGACACGGCAAAGGGAAGTATGAAAGGTTATGTGCTTAGTGTTTAATAGCAGAAAGACGGGAAGTCGACCGTGAAAAAGCTATTCAGCGTATTTAGTGATTCCTTCAGCTCCTGGCTTTATTAAATGGTATCCTGAAGGGAGCCTGGCAAAGGCGCCTAATCACATACAGCGGTGCAGAGGAGCATGCTCAGAAACGGGAGGAACAATGCTCGGGTCTATTTGGGCAGTCTGGTTGTTGGAGGGGGCTCTCGGGTGGAGACCCCACCCCACAACGCATGGACTTGAACCCCAGTCCCTGGGGTCCCGTCCGCCCCGCCCAGGGCCTGACTCGCCCTTTCATTCATTTCGCGAATGGCTGCTGCATGAATGACGAGTGGTGTGAGCCAACAGACAAGTGAACGGGTGGATGGGTGAGTGAATCACCAGGCGCCCGGGTCAGAACTGACTGCCTGCAGCCAGGTACGGCCCAGCCAGGTGATGCTGCGTGCTACTTGTTAATATATTTTGAATCAGTTGCCAATGTTGACAAGTCTGGAGATTTACTACAGGGATATCTGGCTTCCTGTGGGGGAAAAATTATATTTTTCATTTTAAACAGATTCAATTTAAGTATCAGTTTACCACTGAGAGTATACAAGTCAGTGTCAGGCTGCACAACCACCACGATTTTGCAATGTTACAATCGTTTGGCACCCCCTGCAGTCAATCCCCATGGGCCCCACGGGCCAGCGCCCCAAGGTCCTGACCTATTGGGGGTCTCCTATCAACCACAGGCCGCAGATCCCCTGCATACCTCCTCCCCCTCTCTTGACTCTCCCCAAACCTCAGTCAACCTCCCTTGCTTACAGTAGCTTTTTCATCCAGGAAGCTTTTGAATTTGCCACACCCAATGTAAAGGCACAACCCCAAATTACTGTGACCAAGCGGAATCGTCAGTCCTTTGAATCCATGTCCGCTTCCGTCTAGTTTGGTACAAACAGGGAGCAGTGTCTGGGGCCCCCCACCCCCAGCTGCCTGGCTTAGCCTATGACTTTGGAAATGGTGCTTCTGGTAATCTTGTTATAGTTCGGTTCCCTAGGTCCAGTTAACTTTGGTTCAAAAAGTTCTCTCCGGCACAGAAGGTTGGCGAGAGAAGGCGTATGCCATGTGAAAAGCGGGGCTGCACTGCCGCACACGGGGGCACCGATAGGCTTTTCCTCATGGTGGAAGCGCGCGTTGTTAGCCACTGAGATGTTTTCAAACCAGTGTGGATGGGCAGCCTTCGTTTTGTGGGGACACATCTCCCGTGTTCCGTACCCAGAGCACGAGCTAGCGCTGCCTCGGGGTCAGCGTCACCCACTCCGGTGCTGCGTCGAGAGGCCTCTCTGCTGGAGTAGAGCACGGCTCCAGGTGCACATCTCCGCCACGACTGTTCCTGCAGCGCAGGACCATCCCATTCAACTCAGACGATGATATGCCTAACCTCACTGCGGCACACGGAGGGGACACGTGTGTGTGTGTGTCCCCATATTGGTTGTCCTTTCTTTCCCTTACCTTAAGTGCTCTCACTCACTCTGGCATCCTCCTCCTGCTGGGCTTCAACAATGGCCACCATGCACTCACCCTCCTTATTTTGCCTTTTCACAGACTCAAAGCCCACGGTAGAGACACTGAGACCCACTGTCAAGAGCGAGGAGACCACCACCCCATATCCCATTGACGAGGAGGCCACGGAGTGTGGGGAGAACTGCAGCTTTGAAGATGGTGAGTGTTGGGGCAGAGTCACACTTCTTCCAGATGGCATGGGCACCCACTGGGCTGGGCAGGGACCTGGGGGAGCCCTGGGACAGCGGGATTGGGGAGAAGTGGGTACTCAAGAGGTGTGGGGCAGTGGCTATTTACAAACAATCTAGACTCACTCAGATATTGGAATAAGCAGTCCAGCCCTATGGGTGTGAACCCACAGATCATCCGTGGAGATAGGGGCCCACCTGAAAAGTATAGGTGTCCCCTATCCATTGAGGTCCCCTATCCATTGACCTTCCATTGAGGTGTCCCCTGTTCTAGCCATCGCTTCTATCCTCAGAATCTACAGCCGTGGTACTTTTTCCAGCTAAGCTGGGCCTCCCCTGCACAATCTGTTGAAGATATGGTGGTTACTGGGTAACTAGGTCAGGGGAGCGTGTAGTTGGGGAGCTCAGCAGATAACCATGCCTGTCACCGCCGCTGACTGAGAAAGTGTGACAACCCCGACTGTAAACAGCACATCCCATCGGCTGGAGGTGAAGTGCAGGAATGTGGAAAGTCACCTCCACCTTCCACAGCCTCCTTTTGGATCATCCTCTTCCCATGGGAAATCTGTCTTACCTTCAATTTACCTTCTAACCATATCCAAGTTAGATAAAAATAATAATTGGCAGAACCCAAACGTACGTCACATTTTGTTTTTAATCTCACTGCTTATAAGGTTGCCCGGTATGACGGCTTTCCTAAGAAACCACAAATTTTGGAACACCTGGCATTTTTGGCTAGATTTTAATGCTTGACAGCCTCAATTTACAGTAAATGGCTGATCGTTATTAAACGTTCATTAAGCAAAATGATGGAAGATTGGCGAAGAGATTTGGGGAAGTGATGGAGACAAAGATGTAGCCCCAGTTCAGCAGGTAGATGTGAAACCTTTCAAACCCACTCGCTCAGCCTGTCCACAGCATGAAACTGGTGCTGATGGAGTGGACGCTCCACAACATGGCCACAGAGAAGAGTGGGAGGGAAGCCAGGAATAAATGCTGAAGTTGTGGCTGAAAAATGGTAATCTAATGCACATGTTTTTAGGAATGTGCTGTTGTATGTTGTGTGGGCGGGGAGACATCATTGGTCAGGGTTAGTTGAATACAGAATTCTGACATTTTAATGTACTTGTTTTGTTTTTCAAAGAAAAGATACTCTAGAATCTTCCAAAAACAGGTCAAAGAGTTTGAGAGCCAAAAACAGAATGCAGAGAGTTAATATACGATATTGGATTAGCAGAGTTCACTCAGTTCACAAGAGGAGAGGTTTCTATCTAAATAGTAATCCAAAGCAAAATTTCAGGGTTCTGCTGCAAAGTTTTAGAAGTTTAATATAATTTCCCCATTTATAGTGGTTTGTTTTGTTTGAGGTTTCTTTGGTGGTTCCTCCCTTCTCTCTCTCTTTTTTTTTTTTTTTTTGTAAAAGATCTTTTTGTGGAATTTGGTTCCTGAGATACAGTATGCATGTAAACATTAGAGAGGAATTATGGTATATTGAATTACTCCATATTTTTGAATGGAAAAATAGAAATCCAGAAATTGTCGGGAGAAGGGGATGGTAAGGGCTAAGAGCTGACTTTTCCAAGCCACAGGTTGATGCTTCCATAATAGATTCCATGTGTTTTTTCTGCACTTAAGCTGACTTTGGCCAAGAGTGGGCAAACATGAAATATTCTCTCTCAGGGAAGGGAGGCACAGAGAGAGGCTGCTGACCATCTGACCCCGAGACTAGCAGGGCCCTTGCCCTCAGAGGTGAGGCCTCCTCACCGGGGAGCGATTTGTTTTCCCAGTCTTTTGTTCCCTTTAGATTTCCAAACCTTCATTCTAGGCCTTCCCCCTGGAAATTCCTTTCTGGACACATGAGGAGGAAGTGAGAAAGCAAAAGACCCCATTTCCTCCCTGCTACCGTCATTAGCCAGCTCTTTCCTATTGTCTCAGCGGCTACTGCCCTGAGCGTCCACATTTGGGTTTCCACTTCCTCTTTCCCCCACTTCCTGGAGTCTCCCCATTTCATAATTGAGTTGGTGCCAGATTGCAGTGCATGTTAGAACTGGGTGAAACCTCAAAAACAACCTCTGGTCCAGTCTTCTGGCTTACTCAGGTGAACAGCAAAGTAGATGGGAGGAAGTTGTATAGTTGTGTCTTCAGTTTCCGTGAGTAAAGCGTTCTCTCCTCACGGAGCCTCTGGAGCTGACCTTCAGGGACTCGATGCCATAGGAAGCCATTCTTGCTGGCTGGAGCTGAGCAGGTGACTGGCTGGTCTGGCCTGTTCATTGTACCCTGACATGCCAAGTCACCGGGCCGCCAAGATGCCATGCTGACCAGGCCTGCTGAGGTGTGAGGGAAGCAAACAAGCCTTCCTCATTTCTGAGGTCATGCTCTCCTCCCTGGCCAGCACATCCCCTGCATTTTGGCCTCTCTGGATGCTAATGGGATGCCCCACCACTTCGCAGAGGCAGGTTGGCAGGAGCCAGCCTGCCATTGAGGCACTGGGGAGACATTCTTCTCTGCCATTGAGGGAATGGCGATTTTCACATTTGTCTGCTCTCTGAGGTGGACAGAAGAGGCTGATTAGAGCCCGAAGCCATTTGGCGGCCTCATTTATAATTGCTTACTATGGGAACCGCTGGCAGGCTTGGCTTTCCTGCCTGGGAAGGATGAGACCAAAGGCTGACCCAAAAGCCAGCCATCGCCAAGATGAGTTAAATGAATAAGTGAGGGAGCCACTTCTTTCTCAGTTCTCCACTTAGGCACTGCCAGCCATTTAAATAGCACCACTGTGGCTGTTCTCTGAACCCATCTCATTTGCTTTCCTTTGGATTTTCTTCCCCTTTTAGACAAAGATTTGCAGCTCCCTTCAGGCTTCAATTGCAACTTTGATTTCCCCGAGGAGCCCTGTGGCTGGATGTACGATCGCGCCAAATGGCTCCGGAGCACCTGGACCAGCCCCTCTGGCCCGAACGACCGGACATTTCCAGGTACGCCCTGTCGAGAGTTCCAGGAGGAAAGAGTTCAGGCCAGCCTGCTCCATGTTTTTCAACTCAGACTCCCTGAAAAGCTTCAAAACTTCTCACCACAGAGCAGTCCTCTGCCCTCTGCCCACAAACCACCACCATCAGCTCACAACGTCACCCCGCCCACAACAGAGCTGTGTGGTGGTGCCCAGCCCACTCTGGGATCACAGCGGAGGCTGAGAGGGATCATGGGAAGCTAAGATAAAAGGAAGAAGAGGAAGGAAGAGGGAGCAGTGGGGAGACCCTAGGAGATGGGCAGAGTCAATGTCCCCTTGTTCCCATCCCCAGCTCGGCCTCCACCATCACAGAGCCTCCTCTCAGCTTCTGGCCGGGTATTACTCCTGAAATGGCTCAGTAGGGTACCACCGGCCTCAAGTCTGACTGGTGCTTCTCTAAGGCTTTCATTGCTTCTGTAGCAAACCAAGGCGGGGGACTGAAATGCCGCCACACCCGTGGGTGTCTAGCCGAGCTGTCTGGCACTTGGCCCCCAGAAGGGTGCTGCTGCCAGCCTGATGTATTAAGCCGCCCTCTTGGTTTCTGAGGGCTAGGCTCCAGAAGCCTCCCTGGCAGCGTTGATAGCGAGGGCTTGCTATTAGCCCTGCTGAACAGCAAAAGTTGTGTGCTGTGCCTGCTGTCACATGCTTACACAGTGGTGCTGGTAAATGTTTAACAACCAGCTCTCCGGGGATTGAAATTAAAAGTCTTCCTTGTAATATTTGCCACTTTCAGTGGTGTAAATACTCCTACAGTGGTGGAATTCAAACTACCAACATGATGCCATGGGAGTGGAGTTGAGAAGTGGGGTAACACAGCATTAGTATCCCCCCCTCTTGCTAGGGGACAGATACACAAGCTCTAAATAAGTAGGGAGCATCAGTGCTGGTAAAATGTATTAAAATAATGAGAAGGCAGTTGAGTTTTCATAATTTGTTACCTTTAGTTTTTATAGAACTTATTTCATTGTAACTTTATATCATTTAATTTTCAGTAATGATTGTGTTTAGCAACTGGCTTGCAAAATTCCAGAAAGTTTAATAGGCTGGTATGTGTTGGCTCCAGCACACCACTCATTAGCTTTCAATTTTCCCACACCCCTGGTCTGGGCTTTAAACACCCAAAGGATTTGAGAGGAAAGGGGTTAATTCTGGAAATTAGTAGATCAAATGTTGCACGACTAGGGAATGAAAGGGGAGAGGGACCTCCCCTTCTGCAGGCACCTCCCGCCCACGTTCCCCCATCTGCCACCCCCCCTCAAGGGCTGGACAGGTCCCCTTTCCCCAGGGGACAGCAGGGGACAGATGCGGGGAGGACAGTAAGGACCAGCCTCCTGACACAGCCAGCTCTTGCTTTCCCTGAGGGTCACAGCGTCTGCTCTGGAGAAAAACATTTTCATATTTCAAGTGTTTATCTCTTCAGCTTTTGAGTGCTCAGAGAGATTAATATCTGAAGATCACCACGGCCTCGGGCAACAGGAGAGAACACTTACCCTCATCCCAGCCTTAATCACCCTCCCCCCCTCGTTCACTGCAATAATGTTTAATTAATATAATGAGCCTCCTGCACGTTGGAAAAAAATACTTATTTTTATAACCCAGGCTGGATTTTTCATTTCATTTCCTCTCCTTTGAGAGTTGGCCCAATTAATTGGTTGTTTTTCCCAACCCCCACTTTTGATCTGAACATAAAGAAGGTTTGTAGGGTGTGTATCTTGTCTGTGTACACACAGTGTTTATATGTATTTGTAGGTTATGTGTGTGTGTGTTTCTTTCCTAAGATGTTTGTGGGTTTGTGTAGATGTAGGTAAATACATGTGTTTGTATGTGAGTTTTACATGTGCATCTGTGTATGATTTGTGCATGTGTCTGCATTGTGTGTTTGTGGTGTGTGTGTATGTCCAGGAACTTGGCAAAGGCACCTGAATTAAGAGATGGACATGACACAGGGTAGAGATTTACTAGGCACTGTCTTCAGGTTCTTTCTAATAATTCCAGCCTCCTCCTTTGCACACTTCTAAGCAGGTTTTCTGAAGCCAGCCCTGTCCAGGCTACTGAGCCACCAATTAGCAAGTGACACTTCTGGGAGAGCTGAAGTTACTCTGCGTTCGCCCCTGGCCTTACCTCTGTCCCTTTGCCCGCTCACTTCTGCCTGCCCTGTCCAAACCCTGCCCTCACCTGAATCCCCGCCAGCCGACCCTAGCTACTGGTTGGGAATTCTAGTCCTTGTCCTCATTCTAGTTGATTCATTACACCCTGCGGTTTGGGAGGCCCTTTCAGAGCAAGTTTGCAAAGCGGGCAGAATTCCAACCTTTGGCGGAATGGATGGGGACAGAAAGAAAATTAGGGCCATAAGGAACTGCTAGATGTAATGTTGTTTCTCCCTTAAGATATTGAGAAGGAAAATAATTATTTTCCTCTTCTAGAGGAATCCCCGAAGTTTGGGAAAGTGGCACTTGTAACTTGCTTCCAGAAAACAAAATCATGATGTTGCTCTCCGAGCCCTTCCCTCTGTCCTCTGGTGGTTTTAAAAATCAATTGCTGAGTCTCCCACTTTGCTTCTCCTTAACAGGCTAGCCACTAGGCTTTAACTGGAGAAGATGGAAAGCCCTTTCTGTTCAGGGTGGTCCTTTCTCAAAATAATAAAAAATAAAAAGGCTGGTGGGGGTGGGGGAGGGCAGCCCTGAGGGGAGCAGTTGGGAGAAAGGAAACAGCTGTGCTTGGCCTGGGGCAGGGCAAATGCTAATCGGTTCAGATGCTGGACTGTCCAAGTCCAATCCAAAACCCCCCTGAGTCACCCCACTTTGCCACTCTACAACGAGGACCCCAGTGTACTCCTTAAGAGAAGGCTGCCCTCTCTTTTATCCCCTTCATTTGAGACATAAACAAAACTAATGAAATTTAGAAGCGGTGGTGTCTCCATCCGATATGCAAGAGCTGGGGTGGGAGAGAAAGGAGAAAAGGAAAGAGAAAAAGGAGATGGCTATGTTGAAATATCATACACAGGCTGATTGGAAGTGTCTGTGAAAACTACTTACATTCCTTAGATATTTTCTAATTTAGTTGTTTTCTCTTTCTCTTTTTTTCTTTTCCTTTTAAGTAAGCAATTAGTTCTGTTCTTTTGGCCGGTGGTAATGGTCGCTTAAGGCTGACAAGACACCCACTGGTTTCATACCACTGTTTTTGTTTTTCAAGCTAGTCTTTCAAGCCACTCAGAATTTCTTTTTTTAGCTTTTTGCCTGTGGCTTAGAAGCTTGGAGTGTGTTCTTTCCAGCCCCTGGGGACGCTGTTCCAAATTCAGTGACCCCTGTGGCTCAGAGGAATCGGTCCCATGTTCCAGAAGCCACTTTGCCTTTTCTCAGTAGCTACAATGACACAGAAAGTGTGTCCCCTAGCGGGAGCCGCCACACTCTCCACAAACATCCTCAAGTGTGTCGTGCACAGTTTTGAGGAAGATCAGATCTAAGTCTTTAAGCGAAAGGCAAAAATTCTTTGATTTGGTACAGGGAGCCCATGTGGCCCAAACTGCATTGTTTAATACGGTAGCCACTGGCCACATGTGTCTATTTTAATTTTAATCAATTAAAATGAAATACAGTGAAAACTTGCCCCACATTTCAAGAGCTTCATAGCCCACTCTATTGTGGGGCACAGATAAATGCTTGTCCATCATCACACAGGTGGGCTTGGTCTGGAGCCCTTACTTAGGCTTTGGTAGATGTGAGGCTAACTTCAGGGCCCTTGTTCATGCTGTTACTCCCTGGTTTTGTGTAAGCCGAGAACCAAGTGATTAGGGGGGACATGCCTTCTTTTGATCCTGTGGTGGGCGTGTTTGGTGGCTGGTAGTTTCATCATTGTGTCACTCTAACTCCATGGGCAACTGTAGTAAAGCAAGCAAGTAACATGGCATTAGATGGTATAGGAGTTATTTCATTCCATATAAAGCACATCCTAATACTAAGTAATAGAACAATAATGGCATTATTGGTAGTAGTATCAGGATGAGACAAGAAAAAAAACTAGAGATAAAGGGTAACAAGCTAGGTCAGCTTCACAACCCTAACGTGTGGTCTTGTACACACTGACTGACCTGGTGACCCGGTGAAGTATGATCAGTGTATTACTTCATTTCGGTAACTGCAAATCATGGGCTTTAAAGTCCATGTGGAATAGTCTGCTGCTCTGAACGATGGTGCTTTGGCTGCCTAGCATTCTGTTCATTGGATTGAGAGAAGAGAACTTTTGCTCTTGAGTTCAAACTCTAGTAGCAGTAAGTCAAGAGGCCTCATGTTCTGAAATATTCAAGTTTTACAAATGGTCACTGTTCCATCATATGTAAACAGTAGACTTGTTGCTGTCCATGGGGCTATTTTGATTAGGACATTGAATAAACACCATTACAATGGAGAACCTGCATGGATTACTGTGAGACATGACACAAGATGACTCAGTGTGGATGGGGGGTGGTGGCAGAGAAATCAAAAAATATACTGGATGAGTGAACTCGGTTTGCTAGCCTTCATTTTTGACTGTGAGCTCTTAGTGACTCTGAATTGAAAAGCAACTGTCTGAATCTGAAGCCCTTCCCTGGAGGTGTAACTGATGGCAGCACACAGTTCAGGCTCAGGATGGGCACCAGCTGGAACTGCTTCAGAAAGAGGTTGCTGTGGCTTGGCTGGGGCTTTGCAGCCACTGAAAATAACCAAGATGAGAACTTTTGGGGCTTAGACCATGAAGGATAATTAAAGACCAGAAACAGCTTGGCTAAAAGAAAGCCAATAGTCAAGGAATAACTTCAGCTGGAAAAGGAAAGCACAGAGGCCCTTCTTTGAGAAAGGCTGAAAAACATCTCTGATTTTGTAGAAAAGATAGCAGTAGAGAGGAGAAGCTGTTACTCTTTTTTTTTTTTTTTTTTTTTTAATTCATGGCTGGTTGAATCCCTCTGTTGTATGTGGGTTGACAATGTAGGAGCTGGAGGAAAACAGACCACCTCAATTGCCGAGTCTGCTCAAAAACTGGCATACCAAAAATAAAGTCTAAGAAGATTCCCGCAAATACCAGGCCCCAAACCGCAAGTGTCCACAAAATTGGTCAGTTGTAAACTTGAAGAATGTCCTGTTGAGTTTATCCCAAGTCAGTATTTCCCTTAACTGATTGTTAATTTGAGGGCCTTAGCAGAGACAGACCGACCTTGGGAGGCCAGCTGTAGGCTGACTCATGTTTTAAGCATGACCTACAAAGAGACTACCTCTCCTAAATACTCTTTCAGATGGTTGTTGTAGTGGGAGGCAAAATGCTAGCCAAGAGATGTGTGTGTCAGACAGATGGTGTGTTTGGTTTCGCAATAGCCAGGAGGATCAAACTGGTGATTTATTTCAGAGTTTGGTAAGGTGCAGACACGGTTTTTGCCGTTGCTGTTGGGCCGACCTCCATCATGTGGTCACACGACGCTTAGGCAGCTGAAGCCAGAGCGCTGTAAATCTCCAGGCGAAATACCTGGAGACCCCTCCCAGAGACAGCAGCAGGTCCAAACGCCGAATGACTACACCCTCTGCACGTTCTCTCCGCCCTTTTGAATTCCTATTGTGGGTTCCCACGAGATTATTTTCCCTATAGCATGAACAACAACAGATGTTTTGAGTAAAGGACCTCGCAAAATGTCTCCTGAGTATGTCAGGTCTGGGAAAAGAGGGATTATATCTAAAGAGGGACATGATTTCTACATTCTCTGTAAGCAACCGAACATATTTCTTTTCCATTGTCTTCTTGTCAGAAGCTGTCCATCCCTGGCATCACCGCCATCAGCTCCACGAGCAGGAGACAGCCCCCCCAGGCCGGCAGGGTCCTACCTGGCTAACTCATCTTCAGACAACCTCTTAGCCATCCAAAGGAATTCTCTTGAAGTCTAAGAAAGGCCATACGCTGGCTCCCCGCTGCCATGCCCGCCCCTTGCTCTACCACATAGTCAGTAGCCCCTTAAAACCGTGTGTCTGGCACTGGTGATGAGCCATAAATCAGAAAGTTCCAGAAGAGCCACCTTCACTTACAGCACATGTGCCATACAGCACATTGGTGGGTGTGGTGCCTTGAGGGAACGGAAGCTCTTAGCTTAGGGAGGGGTCAGGGGAGATCTGCCACCGTGTGGCCTGGAAAGGGACATTTAAAGGAGCCAGAGTTGTGTTTCCTGAGGAAGTGAGCTAAGGCTCTTGACTTCTCATGGGTGAAAATGTCGCTAAGTCAGAGGACAGAAATTGGCTGTGTGCCATGAGGACAGGAAGAGGATGTGTGTCTAAATGACAGCAAGAAGACTTACAACTGAATCTGAGACTTGCCCGACACCTAGGGTGAAAACGCACGTCCCATGTGACCTGGGAAAACCCCTTCTCTGGAGAATCAAAAGCAAAGGGTGAACAACTGGTCTAGAGGACGTTTTCCCCGTAAGTCCTCTGGGCTGTAAGACTGGCCACCCTCCACCGTCACGTGAGGTTCCATTCCAGGGGCATGTTTTCTCAAAGTTCTGTGGATTGGTGTGAAAGGCTGGTGGTGGACAGCTCAGGGCTGCTGGTTCTGGGCTTAAGCGAATCTGGGAACCGTCTCCCCAGAACACACTTTACTGTCCTCAGGTCAAACCACACTTCCTCTGGCCAGCCCCAGCTGGCCTTTCCAGATGACTGGTGCTCTTTTGACCCTTATTCTTTTAGAGAAAAAAAGCATCAGGCAGGCACAGGATACTGGCAGGTAATGACACTGGTAAGAAGAGCTATTGCCGAGCTCTTGCTGTGTCTCTCTTACTGTGCAAAGCCCTTCCCACAGCGCCTTCCACTTACTCTCCCCCACAGTGCTCTGCAGTAATGCTGTTATATCCATTTTTGAGATGGAAAGACTGAGGCCTAAAACACTAGTGAGTGCAGGCCAGGATTCCAGCCCAGTGAGAGTACAGGTGCTGGTGGTCTTCGACACTGATTCCATCATTCTCGCAGTGATATCCAATACGTCACTCAACTCTGAGCCTCAGCTTCTTTTTTGGTTAAAAAAGAAAAAAATGGAGAAAACAATAGCTTATTTCAGAGTATTAGATTATGTTGGTTAAGGGCAGATTAAGCCCTCAGTGCCATATGTGGCACACAGTAGGTGCTTAGTTAACATACACTTTCTTGCCTCTGCTTCCCACTACCCGCTGGCCCACCTCCACCACCACCCCAGGCTTCTCCTGGTATGAGTCGTTCCTTCGTGATGCCCTGGTTCTAATCAGACCCCTGTCGGTGACAGGCAGGGAGGTTTCGCAGTGCAGCATCCCTCTGACTGATGTCTACTGCTAATTCCTTAAATTTACATATCATCTTTCTTCCCTTGAGCTCATAGCATTTAACAGACAAGCGGGGCACAAATGATTTAACTAAGTGAAATTCAGAGGCCTGCTTGTCTTGAGATTCTGCAAACTAGTGGATTAGCTCAGATGTCAGCACTGAATTATGATCCTTCAGCGGCTCGTGCTTAGCACGCCACCAGTATTAACTCCCCGGTTTTCCAATGGCCCTTTAAATCATGCAGAGTGATTATCATCTCGTTGTGCCAGAGCGGGAGGAGAAGAGAGGAGACAGGCTATCTCGGGGCCCTGGGTGAGGTAGCCTGTGAAGCCTTTGGCCTGACTGTGCCTGAAGTGTTAGTAACAGGCTGTGTGGCTCCAGCAGACCCAGATAAAATCCAGGCAGCCTTCTTTACACCTCCACACACATCTTCCTTTCTAAATTCTAACCATTATGCTATGGTTCCCCTGCTGCTTAAGAATGTAAATTCACACAAGTGACAGTATTTCTGCCAAGCAATTTTCAGACAGCAAGTGGGTCTTATTTGTGAAACTGTGAAGGAAGAAGGCTGAATAATAAGTCTCTGAAATCTGGTTTCCTTTATATATGAGGTGGAAACAGTACGAGCTTGGAAATAACCGGAGCATGAGCATTTGTGGGGTGCTCACAGTGGCTCAGTAGACTGGGACAATCACCCTGTTACTAGTTCCCCTCACCTTTGGGTGAGCTATTGACTCAGGAGGGTAAGGGGAATTGTGAGGAGATTACATGAACCTTCAGGAACACCAGAAACTGGCTGTCTCTCTCTGTGTCCTTTTTTCAGTCTATAGCCTCATAGCATTCTTTATCCATGTATTCACTGTTCATTCACAGGAGCATAATTTCCTTGAATAGTGTTGTAGAGAGGGACTTGCCAGGGGCAGGAGGAAGAAGCGGTATTACCTCTTCTATGTGTAGGATCAAGACCTTATAGCCAGACTGGGGCAGTTAAACGATGGTGCAAGGCAGTGGTGCTTACCTGCTGACATGTCTCTGCTATGCCTCTGAATCACATAGACACATTGTAAATCAATTTTAAAAAATACAATACCTCAATTTTTAAAAAAGACAATAAAAATTTTAAAAGGGTAAAATCCCAAATTGTGGAGAGGAGAGGGGAAATAATGTTGGATGTGCTAGAATATTTAGAACAAGCAAAGGAGGCAGGATAGGTAGAGTGGGAAGGGAGGGAAGATTACAAGTAAGAGGAGAAGTTCAGCAGGACCCAGTGGGGAAGCCAGTTTGCTTTCAATGGTTACATGAACTTGGGGCAAGGTACAGGGTCATAGCTGAAGTGCTGGCCCCTCTGCCATGGACAAGTCCTATGAACCTTTCTGGGCCTCAGGTTCATCATCCTGTGCCAAGTAAGATTATTAAGACCTAATTCATCAGCATACAGCAAGGATAAAATGAAATAATGTGTATAAATGTGCTTTGCAACCTGTAGAGCATGCAAATGTGACAATTATTTTCGTTAATAGCAGAAGTAATAAGATCTGATAGGAGAAGAATAGGGTTAGAAGCTCTTTGAGTGTCTGTTTGTAGCACCAGGGTCTCCTCCCTCTGCAGCCCCCACCATGGAAATTGCCCTCTCTGGACAGCTGCCTAGTCATCCGTGCTACCTTTGGCCATAAGAGGTCTCATGTGGTGGGGTCTGAACAGACATGGACGGTTAGAGACACATAGTAGAATCCCAACACTCCATCCTAAACTAGTCTCACTTGACTTCAGGGGAAAGTAGTTTCTGAAGCAATAATTCCAGAGATTCCACTCAAAGGGGCTTAAAGGAACCAGCAGGGAAGGAGCAATTTCTGGGCCACTGATTGGGGGGTGAGAGGGCAGTCACAGGTCCGTCCAGGTGTCTCACTAGACAGTGAGGTCAGCAGGAGAAGCAACAGTTCACCAGTGGCCTAGAGAGAGCCCTGTGATCTCGGGCGCTGGCTTCTTCCCGGTCCTTTCCAAGAAGCCCTGTTTATTGTCCCTGCTGAGGAAGAAAGCTGTGCACAGTGTCTCAGGTTGACATGATCCGAGGTGTCTGTTGCGCGGAATCCATGGTGCAAAAGCACCCCTGCCATCATGCAGAGGTGTTTGCAGAAGATGTTGTGGAGCCAAAAAGAGGCAGTGACATTTCCTCCTTGGAAGCCACTAGCTCTCGTGCGAGCGGCCCAAATGGTTCTGCACGAGTTAGAGGTGCAGCTGTTGATTCCCACACCTGTGTGGCAAGGCGTGGGGTCCGCCAACAGCAGGGAGCTCAGTCCTGCACACCACATCCGATGTATTTGAAAACTAGTCCCCAAAAGGCCTATTCTCCAAACATTCGGAGGAGCGAAACCTTAATTTCCCAACATGTGTTTTTTCTCTGCTGAACACATAGCCTTGGTCAGTGATGATGAGAGCACCTGTTATCACTGGAGCTGTGTTTGTGTGGTGCTTTGGAAAAGGCCAAGTTCAGGGCTTCCTGGACTGGGCAGAGCAGGGCGTGATGTGTCAGGCTGCTTGAATCACCCTCCTCAGTCACACCCCCAGTTCAGTTTGAAGTCAATACGGAGACTCTGAATTTCGGAGCCCAGGCATCACCTAGTGACCAGGAGACAGAAGGTTTTCAGTACCTTCCATTTGGAAAGTATCCAGCTCAAACGACAAAGGCTGGAAGCATAACCTGGCCAGAACCATCCTGCAGCCTAGCAGCCATCTCCCCCAATAAACTGTTCCCCTATAATTCAGTTCATTAGCTGCATGGGCCTTTTGGGTAAGCCAATGACAAATAAGATGTGGGTTTGGCCTCTTCAAATCCAGGAGAAGGCAGGCACAGACACAACCATTGAGGCAGATTGCACCTGTGCAGATTGTAAAGTGGTGTGGAGGGTGTTGCCAGGGAAATAGACAGGGGGCACCGACTCCACCTAATGCCTCAGAAAGGGCTTCAAGAGGATGCAGCATGGGAAGCAAGGCTCTGAAGGAGCCCCAAGAAAGGGACAGGATCACAAAAACAAGGACACCCCAACTTTGGTCTAGCTGAGGCTCCTGGAGGAGCCTTACCTGCAAACTAGTGTCTTTACCAGACGTTTACCAGGACCCTTTGTTTGTTTGTTTTTTCCCCCCAGACGACCGGAATTTCTTGCGACTGCAGAGTGACGGCGGGAGAGAGGGCCAGTACGCGCGGCTCATCAGCCCGCCGGTGCACCTGCCCCGCAGCCCCGTGTGCATGGAGTTCCAGTACCAGGCCACCGGCGACCGCGGGGTGGCGCTGCAGGTGGTGCGTGAAGCCAGCCAGGAGAGCAAGCTCCTGTGGGTGATCCGCGAGGACCAGGGAAGCGAGTGGAAGCACGGGCGGATCATCTTGCCCAGCTACGACATGGAATATCAGGTGCAGTGGTGAGGGGAAGGGTATGGAGATGTGTGACCTGAAGGACGGAGGGAGTCATGGTGATCTGTATTTGAACATTTCAAAGGGCCTTGCCCATTCACCATTAGGAAACGTGGTTAAGCGCTACTGTTTTCATTGTGTTTCTCAGGTTTCCATGGCAACTAAATGACACTCTTATTTGTTATTCAGAATGTGCCTATCTCTACACCCAGACTTGGTTCTTTGTTCCTCCTATTACCTTTTATATTGCTGAAATCATCTCCAACAAATGTTTCTTCTCTTCATTTTACTTTAGATTGCTATCAGATAGACTAACAAAGGGACCCCAAAGCAAAGGAAATAAACAAAACCCTTCAGCCATAGGGGTGAGCCCCTCCTGCTCCAGAAGGAGAGGGGACTGAGCTCCCAGACCTGTGCCTGTGAGCATGAACTGAGGAAAGGGCGCTCGGGAGCCAGCTAGCCAAGTGGCTGGGATAAGGTTTCTCTCCCAGCCGCTCCAGGAGTTTCCTTCTATAATCTGCCCCACAGCGAGATACTGAGGCACAGATGGGTATGCACAGCTGTGGCTGAAACTTGGGTAGGAGTAGACACACTGTGGAAGAGGTGACTGAGAACCAGCCAAAGCATTAACCTGCTCCTCCCCAGACGAGAAGCAGCAACAGATGGCTGGTGAGGCAGCCAACTGCTCACTCAGCTTGCCAGAGGACATGTGCTAGTTTGCAGAGGGAACCTGGGGAGGGCGAGAATGAGGAATGATTGAAGACCACAGCGTGGAGGGGCTGCCGTGCGCAGTCTGCAGCCACTCCCCAGGTTGTACCGTGTCCTCAGGTCTGCCCGCCCCCACCTGTGTTCCCACTTATGCGCCCCCTAATGCATTGGATTGTAAGTTCCTGTTTGCATTTTTGTCTCACCCACAAGCTAGTGAGCTTCTTGGGGAAGATGATCTTGTCTTAATAGGTTTTGTAACTGTCCTTGTGCCTGGCACAGAGAGGTGTCCTATAAACTATGTAGAAAGAACAGATCTTTTCACTCCTAGTTGTAATAATGGAATCAGGAAACAGTCTGAACCTACGCACTGTATTTCTCACCTGATCCCCACCTGCTCAGATCTTAGGAGTTTTCAAATACCTGGACTGGTCATGTGAAAGATTTATGAGAAAGGAAGGAACACCTCAAGAATGGCTAGAGAAATTTTGGCCCTCCTCTAAACATGCCCTGATGCTCATCCTTTTTATCAATACGTTCTAGTTACTGAACAGCAATATCCATCACCAAATTATGGTTTTTTTTGGTCCCCTCATACATGCATTTGATTCGAACTTACTCTTTAAATTAAGATCTCAAGTGCTGTAACCATGTGGTCAACAGATGTGGACCAGGTGCAGTAACAGGCACGCACCTACACGCACATACCCTGCCCTACCCCCACACACAGGCTTGCACATGAATAGGTATGCATGAGTTTTAAGCTGCAATTAACAGGACATTGGAAACCTTTGCACCGTGTGGGCTGGGAAGCTCAGTTAACCATGGCTCTTGTTCTTCTGACTTCCAGATTGTGTTTGAGGGAGTTATAGGAAAAGGACGTTCAGGAGAAATTGCCATTGATGACATTCGGATAAGCACTGATGTCCCACTGGAGAATTGTATGGGTACGTGACTATCTTTTTGTGGCTCTTCCAAACAAGACACCAGGACTGGGATATGGAAGAGGAAGCAGCACACCATTTCCAAACATAGCTGTCCCCCAGGGCTAGGGCAGGTTCAGCCTGTGCGGGAAGGGCAGTCTGAGTATATTGTTATCTTAGGCTGCATCCAGAATGGGAGAGGTGTGAGATCAGGCAAAGTCTTCTACCCCTTTTCCCATTCAGAAATAGACATGCACGAAGTATATGGAGAGTCAGGGTGCCAAGACCCCATCATCTGACTCCAGCTTTTAGCAAAGAAAATGCTAGAGGATGAAAGCAACTGCCAGTCAGAATTACATGCTGGAGAGGTTTGGTGGATTTAATGGAAGCCTTTCACTAGTGAGCAAAAATAGTACATATGTTATATCAGAGTGATAGCACAATTACCCAAATCATTCTTTTACATGAATGAATTGCAGGGCACAAACTATGGCATATGAAGTCAGGTTTTAGATTTTGCTTTAAAGCTAATACTTCTAATACCCAAAATCCCAGGGAGACTATAAGATTAAATATTACATGGCAGGTGTCCAGTACAGGAGGGACACCATAGCTGTCACCTCGAACAGAAGAGATGAGCAGCCAGCTCACCTGAGACGCTCATATTGGACCCAGGTCACCCCAGGGGACCCTGACCATCTCTCTTTAGAGTCATCCACATTCCCAGATCAAGAGGGAATCCTAAGAAGGAGTGGGATCTGCTCTCCGTCTGCAGAGTGACTGTAATAACTCACCGGTGCTTTACTTGGCACTGGGTCCCGGGCGTGTGTGCCCGATGATGTCAGCAGCACCTGGGACGCCCTCGTCCCTCCAGGCAACCCTCAGGCCCCGGGCATCTAAAAGTAATCCAGGCTCTGAGAAAGTAATCAGTGGTAAGTGACTGATTACAATGCTTCAGGGACCCATTACTCTATAAAGGACTTTTTGTTCCAAAGCAACTTTGAGAGTCTCTCTCTACCCACCCGCCCCCACAATGATGATGTGTTAGACACGGTCTAGAGCATGTGGAGGGCGTGGGACACTCTCCATGGGGCATTATAAGAAAGAAAAAACTTAATGGACATTGTCTTTCGCATACCCCTTGTTTGCCTCATACCTAACTCAAAATTTTTCTTTTTTTTTTTTTTTTTCAGAACCCATCTCAGCTTTTGCAGGTGAGAATTTTAAAGGTAAAAAAGTGCATACCTACTTAATTTTTGCATGCTTTTTCCTCCCCCTCCCCATGTGATGTGAATATGGTGGTGGGAATAAAACCCCTGAACTAGATAAATCGCATAAGAGAAAACAAGTATCAACAGACATCACACGTTCCCGCCACTAGATGGCACCCACAACACCTGTAGATACTGGGAAAAGGGGATTGAGATCCTCACTGTCTCTTGTTTAATTAAAGTTTAGAAACCTATAATAGAGACAAATAGGTTACAGATAAACCTTTCAGCCTTGCATTGTCCAACGGGGAGCAATGAGGCTGAAAATGCATGAGTGGTGAGAAAGGAGAGGCTGCGGGGAGACTGAACAAAAAAAAAAAAATCAGCAGTAAATTAAAAGTGAAATGAGGTGGCAATGATTTATTTTAGCCTGAAGAGTGTTTCTTTCCAGTTGCAGGGTACCAAGGCAGCGGTCTCAATTAACCCACAGTGAGGTACAGTGGCAGGAAGTTTGGTGAGGAAGAAAATTAGGGGGAGACAGGAAGAACGATAATCCTAGGGAGGAGAAGTTGCAGGCTTTAGGAGCTGGAGTTGCATAAACAGAATAGAAAGCACATTTTATAACTGGAATTAGGGCACTTTAACGCAAGACTGAGAAACAGATAAGGATATTTTTCTCCCCAATAAAGTAAATAGAGAACAGAGAGCAAAGAGAAAAGTTTGGTATGCTCGCCTCATCCAGGGAGCATACATAATACGGTCCCATCTTGGGTGATGATTACATCTGTGTTGTTAGAATGCTGTAGATTTCACATTTTGTTCTCTTTGCAATCTGGCTAGTTGACACTATGAGGGTGTCCGCCTGAGTGCCAGTGCTGTGTTCCAAAGCCACTCTGCCGCCTTCGATGCATTTGACCTGAGTGTGAAAGCACTCACCCTCACCCAGCGACAGAATTTTTTGTAGCTTATTTTATGCAAACAGTGGTGAGGTTGGCTGTGCCCTGTTAGTACTGGCTGGCCTTAACCCCATGGTTGACAGCATTTCAGAGATAAGGGAAATCATTTTTATATCTGAAGTCTAGACTGGTTATCTTCACTCTCATTAATCTGTCCAGCTCCTGGCTAGAAAGAGATGAATTCCTGATTTGCCACCTAGATACGCTCTCTGATTCCAAATCATCTTGCCTAATTTGCCACTGAGAATGCACAGCCCTAAGACCGTAGATGAGGAGGAGAGGCCGAATAGGGAATGACAGACCAACATCGATTATCTTTTCTTTCTTTCTCACCCTTCCTCGCCTCCCTAAACCTCTCCCCACGCCCCATTGCCCATTATAAGTATGGAGAGTATTCATGTGCCTATGCTGGAACTCTCTGGGTGTGAGACTGATGTTAATGTGAACCTAAAGTATGGGAGGGAAAGCTGATCAAACTGAATGGCTTGGATTACGGTTGAATTCGAGTTCTGACACCTTCAGGACCCCAGGTAATGTTCATGTTGGGGAAGTGACACCTGCTATGTCGTTTCACCTGACTCACATTGGTTGTTGAGACTCCAGGCTCCCAGGAAAGGCCGGTTAAAGATGTGCGGCCATGCCGCAGACCCCGCTCTGGGTGGGCGCGCGTGTCTGGGCCCATGACTGACAAGTATGGTGGCCAAGGGCTTTGTTTCCATCACAGAACAAACAAACCAGGGCGCATGTGCTCTTTGAGGCTGTGTTTACTGTGAGGCTTCACAGTCCAGTCATGTTCTCTTGTAAAATATACATAAATAAAATATCATCTGAGCCGCAGCGCTCGTTTAGCCAAAATAAACACGGGGCTTAGTGACTTGAAGGTAAGAATTTGCAGCGCGCTCCCAGGGGCTGGTCTGCGGGGGAAGCAGGCAGTGCGCGGGGGCGTGGACTGGTTGGTGGCTATCCTGAGAGAGGATGAGCATCTTTGGGAGGAGAAAACCAAGTCTTGGGGAGCAGAGACTTGACCAAGGAGCAGAGTGAAGAGTGGGTTCAGAATGAGATGGAAAGGCCGAATAGGGAATGACAGACCAACATCGATTATCTTTTCTTTCTTTCTCACCCTTCCTCGCCTCCCTAAACCTCTCCCCACGCCCCATTGCCCATTATAAGTATGGAGAGCATTCATGTGCCTATACTGGAACTCTCTGGGTGTGAGACTGATGTTAATATGAACCTAAAGTTCACACTGGCAGGTTTTCCATGGAACCGCCACATTGGTAGCCAGATGACCTCAGGGAGGGCCAAGGAGTCCGCTTTGGGCTGAGGCCCGTTTGACCTCAGCATGCACCACTGTGTTGACACAAGCGAAACCTGCCATCTGAGAAAGGAAAGGACTTTTTGCTCTGTCCAGCCGACACTGGCATCCTGTTTCTCGCCTTTCCAGGGCAGTGGCTGCTCTCTCTCAGTAGGGCTGCGGGTGCCTTGGGATTAAATCAGCCTTTTCATTCAAAAAGAGAAACAGAGAAATCAGGTTTGGGCAGGCAAGAGGTGAAAAGTGAATAGTGAAATACTGTTAACAATAGGGGTTTGCTTGGTTGTATGGTTTTTTTGAATTGGGGTGGTTTTCCTTTTTCATTATAAATTAGCCATGAGCCAGAAGCCAGCCCATTCCTTGAGAAGAACTAGGTAAATCTTTAAGGAAAGGCAGAAAAATTGGCCTCTGGACCTGGGCTTATTAGGTATTCTTGGTCTTTTGTATTTTGAAGTGTCTTTCATTTACTGCCTCTTAGTTACTTCTTAGCATGAAGCATTTTCTACTTATTGGAATAGAAAGGGAACACAAGGGAATCACTTTGTGTTTCCGGCTTAGTGTGTATATTTTGATTGTATATCAGGGTGTGGGTCAGTAAGGAAGAGAAACAAGCCATGGAGGAAAAGGCAAGGCATAGAGAGGGGATGAGGAGAAGAGAGAATGAATAAGCCGTGTTGTCATGTGATTTTTTAAAAAGACTTTTTTATTGTTGCTATGAGTCACATTTCAAACAATGTAGCTGGTGTGCATTTTCTTTTCTTTTTTTTTTTTTTAAGCAGTGGCTGTAAACAAAGTGCTGTCATGCATCTTTTCCTAGCAACTTGAGCTTTAACAAATGAAAAACTGTGTAAAGGGAAGGGGGAAAAAAAGAACCGAAAAGTGGTATAATTAAGGTGATGGATTATTTCCTCTTAACCAATACTCTCTTTTTTGCAATAAAAGAAAAAAGAACGGTAAAGAAGCCAGTAAAAATATAGAAAGCCCATAATCATGGTTCCGTGGTTGTTGACCAGGTGGCTATTTTTAGCAGCTCACTGTGCAAGCGAGAGTTCTTGTTCTTGTCAGAGGCTGTGGGCTTTGAACAAAGCAGAGCGGAGAGACCGGGTCTGGTGCCCTCCCCATTCGAGATGCCCAGAACTGGGTGCACCTGCGGAAGGTGGGTTGGAATGAAAGCTGGAGCCGCCGTGTCTATCACTAATGGCTGTGAAAGGGAACATCAATATCTCCTGTTAGCCGTCGTGACCGTGGCTTTTATGTCTCAGACTCATCTCTTGAGTCCCACTCTCTGCAGCCCACCGTGATTTTCATCTGGGTAAAACCAGGAGAAAGTGAACATCAAAGGCTGTCTGGCAGGCTGGAGGGGAGCAGTCTTAAGAGAGACCTATCTTGGGGTAGTACCGACCTGGCAGGGTTTTGACTATGCCTCCAGTTTCAAGCTCTGCTTACTTGGTGCCATCTCTGCATTTCTCACCCCATTTCTCCTTTTCCACCCCTGCCCTCACCTCCTACTGGCTGCCTCCCAGAGGCTTTGCCTGCCAGTGTAACAGCCTCATCCCCGGCACAGGACCCGTGGTTGGCCCCAAATACCCTTTCCAAGGTTTCCTGTGTCCCAGAGGCGTGTCCAAGCCTGGTGAGGGTTAAGCAGTGTTCTTGCGTGTAATCCCCTCATGAAAGGCAGGGAAGTAAGTATTCCTAAGCCCTGCCAGGGCTCCAGATAGGCAGCTGTGGTGTGTGGCTCCTTCTCCTCACCCCCTCCCCTTGTGTCTCCAGCTGCCAGATTAAGGCTAGGTGTTGCTGAGCAGGGAAGCATGGAGATCAGATGTGTGTGAACGGGTAACTGCTTGGCTGCCACAGCTTGCCTAGGGGGACACTGAGGCATTCTTTGTGAGGTTCGCTTGGGTATGCTGCCTCCCCTGTCACCGAGGCCAGCGCTTTCCCCTCAAGTTTACTATTCATCGACCCAGCTGCCAACTCGGTTACTCCAAGAAAATTTTTTGCACCGACGTCTGCTCTCTCCAAGAACAGAGGAGCAAACTTGAGTTAAAAGAAAGTCACCTAAGTGCCTCCAGAGAGATGAGAGACGTCTGAGAGACTTCAGCAGCCACAGATATGAATCGAGAGGCATTCTCGAGAAATGTAGGGGGAATCGCGCGGTTGCCAGCCCCACAGAAACCCTCGATGACCCCCATCCACCGTTGGAAGGCAAGTCATCGAAAGTCATTTCTCAGGGATATTTTGCACTTTTCATTCCTTTTCCAGACAGATCGGTGGGCGTGACTACATTCTTCTCTTCGCTTCTGTAAACTTTCTAGAGGAGCCAACCTTTTTTTGTTGTTTGTCTAATCTCACAAATTAAATAAACCTTTTATCTGAAATGCCTCTTCACTAACACTTCATTTTCAACCTGTAACAGAGAAGCCTCTGCAGATGGGCCAGGCCTCGAGCAGTTCTTATTTACAAAGAGCATTTTTTCCCCTTTGCTTCTGAGAGATACAACTCGCCACTGGAATATTTCAAAATGTTTCTTTTGAAAACCGGGATGAAGTCCAGAGGATGGTTCAGAAGCACAACTGTAGAAGATGCTTACTCTTCAGTGATTCGGTGGGAACCTGACTTGACACTCAAGCAGAAGCAGGAGGCCAAAAGGGGGAAGGGCTGCTGCAGGCTCCATCCTCACTTGGCCCTAACAGGCGAACAGGGCCTCTGGCCCAGCTAGAATTCTGTCTGGCGAGGTGAGACTGCGTCCCTGGTCTTGGGTTCTGAGGCTGCGCACAAGCAGCTGCTCAGGGTTTGATGAGGGTACCGGCTGATTCGTCCGCGCGCTCCCAGACCTGGCCCCGTCATTGACAGCACAGTGAACGTGCCCGAGGCTTGCCAACCAGCTCTTGGGGTTCACCTGTGCTTCTCAGCCCTCCTCTTCAGTTTTCCTCCAGATCAAACCAGGAGAAAAATCACTTTTCCTCCAAGGTTCAGCTGTCTCCCTGATGGTCAACTGATGGTCAGAGGAATAAAGATGCTTCACATGAACCCCAGTGCTCCCCCTCCACAGGACAAGTGTTCCCTGCTGTAGCTGTGCTTGTGGCCACATCTCCCAGTTGCTTATTAATTCAGTGACCCTCTTTACCCAATAGGGGTGGATGGAACACTGCCCACAGTGTCATTTTTTCCCTGTTTTTCATCCTTGCAGGGCTTCTTGGAATTTAGTGTTTCTAAAGTTTTTAATTCTTTGTGTTTTCTCATTGCCCCTTTCTCCAGGGGGCTCAGAACTTTTACAGCTGGGAGTCTGCTCAACCTTGCAAATACATTTGGAGTTATTGACTATTTAAATATCTGGTTCTCATTATCTTACATAATGAGAAAACTAGAGAATTAGGGAATGGAAATTAGTGAAAAATAGTGCAGGGGTTGACAAAGGGGTTTCCACTTGAAAAAAAGAAAGGTCTGTGAGTAAGTGGAGAAGTCCAGAAATCAAAGGGCCCACTCAGGTCAGCACGTCACCTGCTCTGGGTGAGGGTGGCCCCTCTCTCATGTTGGGGCGCCTGGCCCAGGCTCCTTTACTGCAAAGCAAAGACCCAGCCATCCCAGGTGGCTTAGTGGGACTAAGCTAGAGCCACTCACCAACCCAGGCACCTGATGCAGGTAACATCTGCTCAACGCAGACACTATTTTGCAATCTCACATGGAGACAAAGTATGAACTGGCAGGATATCGAGCCGTTTCCCAGGAAAACGGTTCTATAAGGTACTGTTAAGTCATCAGCATTTTTCAAGGATGCTGAACATTGGTCCAAAACCCATCCGACATCTGTGGACTCAGATGTGTCATCTGGGAAGATACTTTAAAAGGGTATTTAGCCTCTACTGCTCTAGCACCTTTTTCTCTCACTGACAAACCACAGCCCCATTTGCATATGGCCCTCGAAGGCTGGTCCAGAACAGATTCCACAGCAGCCAGCCACTTGCCTCTGAGAAAGGCTGCTCCCCAACTGTAGGTTGCCCCAACACTGCTTGCATGGGATGAGGTTGCTAGGTGTATCCTCTCTTTTCTAAATCTCTTAACATTAAAAGCACAATCTCACCTAATATGTTTTCTTATTTCCCCTGAACAATTTTCTAAGGAAAATAGTTAAGGGCCGATACAATGCACCCCCAAATGTCTTCTGGGTCGTAGACCCAAAGTGGAGTGTGTCTTCAGAGTGGAGCAGAAGTGTGAGGTCTGGGGCTTGTATCTCTGACTATGGAGCCCACATATTGTGGTGTCACCTTCTTTTGGGGGGGGGTTTAGATCCCTCCCCACTATGCCCCAACTTTGTCTCTCTCATAAGAAACCCCTTAGGGGTAGCATTAAGGTCTCAGCCTTCCCAGCTCTGGCACTCGGAGGCTGGCTGGTGTGCTGAACACGAAAGATAGCGTTCGGGCTGAAGGGAAGCAACCTCTGAACTGTGGCTGTGGTGATGGCAGAAGGGAGCCGTCGTGCGCGCTTTCTCTTGACCCAAATTCATGCTCCGCCTTTGAGGACCGCTCAGGTGCTTCGGAAGGAGAGTTTACTCCTATGGGTCTGTGGCCTTTCTTTCTCTCGTGAGTGATTCGCAGCCTCATTAGAGGGTGACCCGTGCAGTGGAGCCAAACCGAATTCAGAGCAAACCCGAGGACGCCCTTTGGGGAGAGGTGCCGCTGAAGGACTTCAGGCTGCCCCTGCATACTTTGTTGTTTCTCGTGCATTCTTGTGAGGCCGCATGAAACTAACAGCAGGGTGGTTGCCAGGCAGCAGATACTCTTGGTGACCTGAATAATGAGTTGACACTAGTTCGCTGTGACTCGCAAGCTGGCCATTTCAAGGGGCCGTGTTCAGCGCCATGCTTTCTCTTTCAGGCTTTTTCTTTCTCTAAGCATAATTTTCAATATGGTCACCAAAAAAAAAAGGAGTGCAGGTGCATTCTTGGCTACAGTAATGGCATGATTAAAAGATAGAGGTGGCTTGGGGAGAAAAACGACTTGAGTAAGAGGTAACGAAGAGGAGAATGTTGAATGGGGTAGGGACTGGGGTTCTGGGACTCTTTTCTCCCTGGGCAGAGGACAGGCCTGCCAGGATATAAGGGACAGCATGTCCTTGTCAAAGCTGGTCCACTGCTGTGGCAGGATGCACCTGCATCCCACCCCAAGGGGGGCACCAGCCTAGAGGAAGCAGTGATGGAGAGCTGGGAAGGGGGTAGGCACTGAAGGATTTTCCAGGAGAAATGTTCTCATTTTTCTAGCACTCTTGAGACAGCATCAGAAGGACTGACGACCCCCTCGCCCCCCACCCTCCCGACACACACTCATACACACACACGCACACACTCATCAAAGAGCAGAGTTCTGGAGTTTCAAATGCTTTCTCAGAAACAGGAGTCTTCTCTTCAGTTCTTTCATCCCAAGATTGTATTGAGCGCCTTCTTTGTGCATCCCCTTAGGTAGAAACCAAGATGAGAAGGAGCTCTGCTTGGGAACTCTGAGCCTCATGGGGGAGGCATGAAAACCTAAGCGAGCCTGTCTGTGTCTTGCACAGAGATACACCCAGCGAGTGGGGCCAACGGTGCATGCAGCAGGCTGCAGCCCCTCCCACCCACAGCTCCCCTCCTGGGGCATCCCGGGAATAGAGAAGACACATCTTTCTGGCCACCACCACTTGATGTAAGCAGCTAGGGAGGAATTTTTCATGGGTTAAGCATACATCATTTTTCAGAAGTAAAGATCATGTCTGGTTTTGGCAAGCTCAAAAGCTCCTAGTCCTGTTCTGGGCCAGATTCTCATCTGATGTAAATCTTTGGGAGAATCAAGTTGTAGCGCTGTTTTGCATCAAGTGGGACTCCAGCCAGTCTTTCCCCAGAGTTACCCTGGGCTTAAATCTACTACATCATCTCCATGGCAACCAGAGGCCGGCCAGCGAATGTGGTTGCCTTCTAAATCCTCTGCTAGCTTCTCTTCCCTCCTCTGTCTTTTCCATGATTAAGAATGATCTCCCTCCCTCTGCCCTCACTCACTCGCTCACTCTCGCTCTCACATCACTATCACTATCATTCTGCGCCCACGTATTTTTGTAGCAACATCCCTTCAAACCTGCTTTTAAAATCCTCTACCCAATTAAAAAAATGAAGCTGAGTTAGTCATGACTTGACAGTGGTAATTGACCTGTTTAGACAAGACCAGGCTGATTTCAATGGGCACAGAAGCCTTGGCAAGACAAAGTGGAATTTACCTTCAAGTCTAGCCAGCCTAATTAATACATTGTTTGAGAATGTTGGCCAGCTAGGCAAATACTGTATTTCCACCAGTATCAGCCTTAGCAAATCCCAGATCATTTCAGCATCATTTACTCGTGTGTATTTGTGTATGAGTGTGTATATGTGTGTGTTATAATGCTTCTGTATATTAAACAGAATATTTGTGCTTTAACAGAAACAGGAAAAAAAGCTTTATAATCATGCAGATGTTGTTGAATTCTGCACTTACTACTTGCTGGCTGTATAACTACTGTTCATATAACCTCTTTGAGCCTCTATTTCCTCATCTGTAAAATGGGTCTGACAGTACCTACCTCATAAGGTTGTAAATAGGAAATAATACCATTCATTTAAAAGTGCTTGGCACAAAAGAAATACTCAGTACCATCCTAGCCCCCTGCCCCCTCCCTATCTGCTCCAAAGCATGTGTGTGTTTCTTTTATTTTTTAATTAATTTTTTTATCAGTCTGCATGCTCTCAGCCTAGCAACACTCTTCTGTGTCTCTCCACCAGGGGGCACCCTCCTACCAGGGACCGAGCCCACAGTGGACACGGTGCCCGTGCAGCCCATTCCAGCCTACTGGTATTACGTAATGGCCGCCGGGGGCGCCGTGCTGGTGCTGGTCTCCGTCGCGCTGGCCCTGGTGCTCCACTACCACCGGTTCCGCTATGCGGCCAAGAAGACCGATCACTCCATCACCTACAAAACCTCCCACTACACCAACGGGGCCCCTCTGGCGGTGGAGCCCACCCTAACCATTAAACTAGAGCAAGAGCGCAGCTCGCACTGCTGAGGGCCGAAGCAAGGACAGCGCCCAAACAAACAAGAAAGACTGCAAACACGTTGCCTCGATTTTGCACTTTTTCTCCTCGCCTAGTCTCTGTGTGAACTCTCAGACATCTCTCTCTCCGGGCCCACACCCTGTGCGCGCTCTCATCCATCCCGACCATTCTCCTTGCGTTCGTTTTTTTATTCCTTTTTTTCATTCCAAACCAACAGCCCCCAACTCTAATGCTGCATCTTGGAATATGAGAAGAGATACACCCCTAAGTACTTCACAGCTCAAGGCTCAGCTGGTTTTCTTCCAGAGACTGGTTCCCTGCTTCCCCTTGCCTTACCCCACACTCCTCTCGCTGGACCACCTGCCAGGAGACTTGAGGGGAAACCTGCATCTGTGTGTTTGTACATAGTAAACGTGTGTGTGAAAAGCTCTGTGTGTGTGTGTGTGTGTGTGAGAGAGAGAGAGAGAGAGAGAGAGAGACTGGTCATTGTTGAGGGGAGTGTGTGGGTGTGTTCAGAGAAGAACCCCTTTAACTCTTGTGTTACTTCTCCGGGAGTACATTTTACAAGAAAATAATATACTGTACTAGTTTTGTTTACTTGGAGAAGAGATTGAAGCTTTTTGTTGCCTTATCTAGCTCTGGCTGGGTTTCTGTTGGCTACCACTGTCATCTCCAGGAACCTAAAATCTGGCAGCCACATGAAGTGAACTGTGGCCCCTCCCATCCCTATGCCCTTTCCTTACCCACCTGACCCAAGAGGAAGGTTCCCCATGCACTCAGATGGGACCCCCATCTCATGTCCTGGTGTCTGAGATAACAAGCCATCGGGTGCGTTCGGAACCATCTCTACTTCCAACCCTAAAGCAAATCTGTTTCATGTTGCCTTATAAAAGATAAGCTCATAATGAATGTTTAGCTTTTATCGGTTAAGTCCAATCTTGGAATAAGTCATAGAGAATAACCGATCTGAGAATGATGTAGAAAAAGCAGTAACTTGTTTAAGTTGAGAGCAGTGGAGGGGGGGAGGGTGGGGAGATAAAGGAGAAAAGGAAAGGGAAGGAGGACTGAAATGTTGTCTTTTAAAAAGTCTTCTCCCCCCTGAGGATTCATTGTGTCCACAAAGGTTAAAAACCCTATTCTTTGGTATTATATTGGTCATTGTAATAATATTTGTAAGACATAGGGAGAGGGACCATTCACTCTCCTTGTGGTGTTAGTTGTGCCTGAAGCTCCAGCTGCTAACGTAGGTGGCTGTCCACCTGACTATTTAAATGTCATGGGAGAATAAAAAGTAATCGTTTCTTAATGTACCAGTGTGCTGCCCCTTAAAGCATTTTTGGCATCTGGCAAATACACCCTCCTAGGCTGGCCTGGCATTTCCAGATGTTGCTGCATCATCGAAGGCATAATGAAGATAAATCCATGGCTGCCCATTTGTCCTCTGAAAGTGGGGAATGGGTTGTGAAAGATAAATTGCCTAATGCTATTGTACAAAGGGTAGATTTCAATAATGAAGTCGATTTTGCTGATAGAAAATGTGTATTTTAACAAGATTCTCAGTGTACTGGGGTTCAGCGTTGGGGGTGTTTATTTCTCACCTTCCTGCTGGGAATCCACTGGGGAAGTATGAGATTCTCTCCTAAGATGGTTGCCTGGGCTGGAAGCCTCCAGGTACCTTCTGAGAACAAAATACTAATGATTTTTTTTTGACTGCTTGAGCGAGAGAAACTTTTAACATTCTTCCAGAATATCCACATAGATTCCTCCAACACACTCACTTTCACATCTGGTTTATCTCATCCTCCTGAAAGAACGGTGCTCTCCCACTCTTACTCGATTTCAAAGAGCTACTCTGTCTTAACCACAGCGGCCCTGCCAAGAAAAGATGAAAGGCTAGAGATGAGCTACCTTAAGGTTTCAAGAAGTGTCCTACCCCAGCTGAAGATGGAGAAAGCCAGGGGGAGGGGGAGGATGCGCAGAGGCTCTTGCGAGCACTCTCACAGCAGTCGCCAAGGGCTTTGTACCTCAGGTTCCACATCCAGTTGTGCATTTGGGGACAGACCTTCCCACAAAATGATTGACATGACACCCCTGTAGGCACCCCATACATATGTGGTGCCAGAAATTTATGCCTGGAAAACCCAAGCCATATACCCTTGAGGATTTCCCTTCCCTAAAAGAAGATGACAATGGCTTTGTGAATTTGCTGTCTTTATCTGATGCTCCCTGTGGCATTCATTCTCTTTCTGCATATGCCATAGAATATTCAGCTACTGAAATCTTTGTGAATCCCATAGTGCACTTCAGCTGGGGATGTTACACTCCCTCCCTCTCTCTCTCTCTCTCTCTCTCTCTCTCTCTCTCTCTCTCTCAGCCCTAGCGATGTTCATAGTATTATCTGGGCACTATCCTAAAAGGGCAGCTCTTCTATAAAATTTCATGCCATCCAGCTGTAAAAAAGCAAAATTCCGTATTTCATGTGGGAGGGAAGAGTCACTCTTCTAAGAAAAATAGCCTGGACAGGTGAATGCATGCATGCATGTGTTTAGAGTTGCTTCTCAGAAGACAAAGAGGTGATTGCAACTATTCAAATATGAATGAATGAATGAATGAAATGAGTTGAAGGTCTAGCTTGGGCGGGTAAAATTTTTGCCTTAGAGATTTCATGTCAACAGCTCCAGGAGGGAAAACTTTTATCTCTGGGGTAAAAAAAAAAAAATCCCTTCCTTGATATTATGCTATGATCTCATGCTATGATCTCCTAATTGCGGGTGAAGGCAGAAAAAAAGCAAAAAATCATACTGTTGCCACTAAGAAAACAGAATGCTGAAAATAAAATCAAACTGTCTTTTCCCTTGTCCCACATTTTTGGGATTAAAGCCAGAATAGGATAGGAACTCCAGTAATATTTCTGAAGTTGATAACACCATTTTTAAAAAGACCCTGTAATTAGCAGGCAAACAAACACCTAAATAACCAAAAATTACCAAAGAACAACAAGAAAACTTAAAAATTTTGCTTCCTATTCTTATCCCCCCTCCTCTAACTGTGACATCTCTTGCATTGCTCAGTTGCCTGTGTGTCAAAATAACTTGTGGATGTTGGAAACTATTTGAAAATGTATTGTGTGGAATGTAATAAAATGATGATATTTTTATACAAACATCTGGGTTTTTTTCCCCTTTTGACTGTAAGAACAAAGTTGAAATGGAGGCTTTGAACAAACTGATGCTTCCAAAGCTTTACACATTGTCTTCTGAGCATTTCTGTGGGAGAAAGGTGGGTTTTCTCCTTGAGGCTGAATGCCAGCCTTCTCTTCTCTTATTTTTATTACTGCTTGTTAGGAGTTTGATCCAATTTGTGCAGCTGAGCCAACTTTTATGATTGGTGTGGGATTTTGCACAAGTTGCTAAGTGCTAAATTGCTCAATGTGATTCCACAAAATTTCTCTTGATGGCAAACCCCTGGAGATTAGACTACTTTCAAAGGGACGCAGGGGGCGTGGCCAGCAAAGCTGAATCATGCACTGGCTCAGCTATGGAGGGAGCTAGTTCCTTTGGAGAAGCAGCGGTGACAACTTACCAAGCACCTACCAAGTGATGCTCCCACGGGGACGCTGATCTATGACTCAGGCACACTCTCCAACACAAAATGGGAACTTGCAGCACATTTGAAGCTCAAATATATTCCAGACTTCATTTTAAAGCAAGAAATGAAGTTATCTAATTACTGGGAACCTGGAACCTGTGTAGTGTTGTATAAAAGGAATTTTCTAGAAAAACATTGAGGAGAGGAACTTAGGGAAACTTACTACAAAAGTGAGATCTTGCTTGACAATTACATTTCATTGGTTCTCTTCTTTGGGTAGCTAGTGACCGGTTGTAGAAAATATTCTTAAGTTAGGGAGGGGAAAAAAAATCTCAGAAATTTAGTTTCCCAGGTTTGCATTGCTTCTAGGTGATGGTCAAGAAAGGCTGTGGGAGGATATTCCATTGCCCCCACTTATGGGGTGCATCAGGGACATTCCGTCAAACCAGGAGCTTCCTGAAGCGCCCAAGAATTGATCTGGAAGGTCCTGAGACAAGGAACATGTCAGAAGACCCTACTTCTGCCAGTGTCCTACTTGTCTTCCTATCTATACCTCGGTCCAGGAAGGAGTATATTTTGTAGGTATACAGTCTAAATGATGCTGAAAGGAGGTCAACCTCCGGTTCTCAAATCTCAAGGATCTCTGTCAATACAGGTGGCTCGGGGAGATGTTACTCCGTCCACCGCGGGAGAACAGTGTCCCTGCTCAGGCATGCTTTATTCTTCTAGTGACGAGCATTATTTCCTATTTTTTTCTAAACATCATTTGACCTTCATAAAAGTCAATTCTTATTAGTATAGGTTGAAAATGGAAGCATATCAGAATTACTTATTGCAAGCAGACTCAGGCTCAGTCAACATTTTCCTGAGCTGGTCTGGGACCAGACTTGCCAGACTGAATTAAATTAGCCATCCCATATGCTTCATTAACATTACTGTTTTTGGAGACACCTTTGGGAATTTCATCAATCTTTTCTCACCTAGTAGTAGTAGTTCTAGTCCCACTACTTATCCTGGAGGTACTCTCTCTTCTCCAAAAGGCAAAGACTGTTAAGACTAATCTCAGATGTTGAACATCGTGCTCTTGTCAGTGTGGTATTTTAGTCCAAGCATAAGTGTTACAAAAATTTTGTTTCCATGGATCATAAATACCAGATGTCAAGGCCCAGAATGGTCTGTTTTGGCACCTACCCACCCCATGATGATGGTTCAAATGTGCATTTTTGCTGCTGAAGCAAGACACTGCCCTCCTCTCCCAGATAACATTGCCCGGACAACCTCTGGAGCACTGTTTGTTTCCCTCATCCTCTTCACTAACTCTGCAGTTGTTTTGAACAAATATCGTGGCCTTTCTGTAAGCTTTGATAAAAAGAGCTTCATTGTAAGTTTTGATGTGTCTGCAATGCAGCTACACATCTGAGCAAAACTACAGAGCTCGCTTTAATTGTGCACATCCATGGGCTCTCACAGCTGTAATTTGCCTTTCATCCAGTTCAGCAATGGCCCAAAAAAAAACACAAAACAAATATGACCAGAGCAAAAGGCAGGGAGAGGGGAACACAGGCTGCTGGCCTTACAACTGGCAGGGAAAAGTTGCCTTGTATAAATAAATTAAAAGCTAGGAGTAATGTAGGTTTTAATTAAATCAGACATAGATCAGTCTGTGTAGAGGTTAGATATGATCAGAGACCTGTACCCTTAAGTCATCATGCCTCGGGGCTCAGCCAGGGTGTGTTCACAGTAACTGTGTAGAGAAGTTCTCTTTGACCCAAAAGCTACACACTGAAGAGATAAGAGAGTTAGGCGGCTGCCAGCAAGCAAAACCCCATTGAATGCGGTGTGCAACAAGGGAGAATCTAGGTGCTTCAAGGCAACCAGCAGGAATCATTCTTACCAAGTCAAGGGAACACAGAATTATTCTCTTCTGGATAAAGTCATCATTCTTGGGTTTTGCTGAAGAGCCCCCCACCAAACGAACTAGGTTCATAGGCATCAGACCAATAAATAGGAAAGACTGACCAGTGACAGAAGTGCTAGAGACAGGGCAGGGTGTTGAGTGGGGAAACACCTTTTCTAGAACACATGTGACCACAGAAGGAGTTATTGGAGCACATTTTAGTGTAGACATAACTGGCTGGGTTTCTCTTTTTTAAACTTACAAATAATCCCAATTACATTCTCAAAAATTACAAATAACACAGAAAAGCAAAAAGTTTGCTGTACATCATTCCAGTGTCCTCCGAAGAGACTGAGAGAAGTCTTAACCATGAGAGAAGGTGTGCGGTACTGATTCCCAGGCTTTATTTTATACCTCTGCAAATATATATGTTCATGCCCAATTGTGTGGTCTGCTTTGGTTGTGATTGCGTTAGATGTTGTGTAAATGGTGTTAGCATTTGCTTACTCGATAGGCAAAGTCTTAAGGATGCTTCAGTTCACACTGGTAGGTTTAGCCTATGCTTTTCAGTGGCTCCATAGCAGCCCATATCATATGGATGCACTGGAGTTTATAGATTGCTTCCCTGCTGGTGGGCATCCAGGCTGTGCCTAGGTCTTCACTATTATAAATAATGCCACAAAGAACATCCTGCAGTTACCTCTTTGTGCACATGTTTCTCTAGCATAGAATTTCTGAGTCTGATTTACTCATTGGAGTAAATACTTCAAATGATGGAGTTTTCCCTTTGCAAGTAAACCTGTCCCCTCTTGGAGAAAATAACAAACTCACAGACATCCTGGCTTATACCTTTTGCCACATACCCTGTGATCTCTATGACTGTCTCTCTAACGTGGACACAGTGCTTGCACGAAGATTCAGGGACTGTTTTAACTGAAGATAATGTTTATGACAGGGATTTTGTTTTTTAATCCCAATTTGCAGAGGACGTAGGCTGGTTGGAAGTGACAGCTTACAGGGCAGTGGCTGCTGTGGCACAGGAGTTAATTCTATCCCTGGGTTCAGCAGGCAGAGAGCCCTGTTCTCCATGATTAATGAGTTCCACTTGGTTTCTTCAAAGAGTGACTCTGCTGTGCCATGCTGTTATTTATTTATGTTTTCTACTAAAAAATGCATGTGAAAAACCTCCTTTAAGGTCAGTGCACCAGGCCTGTGCTGCAGACTAAAGTCTTTCAGCAGCCACAAGTAGGTGCCAGAGACGGTGTCCAGGCCTTGGGCCTGTGACCAAGACCCCTGCTGTCCCTTCGGGCTGAGAGGGGGCATCCAGCTTCCTGCAGAGAAGGTCCAGGGCTAACATGCACCAAGGAAAAGCAGCAGGCAGCAAGGTCATTTCCTAGTAGGAGGTTTACATGTGCAGGCAAACTACCAGGCCCGAACAGCTCCAGCAAAGAATAGCAAGTGGAAAAGAAGCTGGGCCCTGTGGCTCGCAAATGCCATTTATTACAGCAGCGCCCTGACTTCTGCGGTGCACTAAGACAAAGGGCTTGTGATTACCATGACTTTGAGCATAATGAATGATGCCTATGGCCATCAGTGGGTTTTGTGGCCTGCCAAAAATCCCAAAGTGCTGACTCTTGGGCATGGGGCTTGGGTAGATGGATGACTCAGTAAAGAGAGCAGCTTGAGCATGAGGTAAGGTGAGCTAGAATGTGCGCACACACACACACACGGAGGCCTTGTTTTGTTTCACTGTTTGTAATTGTGCAAAATTGAACCTATTTAAGAGCATGAACTCATATACCCCAAAGGAAAGGCTCTGATCCATAGTGGAATGATAGTAGACCATGTTTTACAGCACTTTCTTTCTCAGGCCGCAAGAACTCATGAACAGGATACCTGGACTAGAGTTTTCTGTCCCTTTAGGGAGCACCAGCTCCAGTTATGGTAGAAGCGCAGAGAAAGCTTTGAGCTGGGGGGTATCCTTGACCAAATCCTACTCTCAGCCATCCTGCTGGTTACTGCGGTTTCATGGGAATGTGGTTGTTAAAGAAACTTTTCCTTCCTTTGTGTTTCCTCGCTGCTGCCAAGGGGCTGGGAGGGGAGGTGCATCAGGGCCTCAGGGCCACATGGGCTCCCCCACTGCTTCTCGAGGGTCATTCCCACAGCCGGTACTCATGTGGGGAGGTAGTTGATAAGCCCTAGATGGGGCTGACATGGGCTGTCGAAGGAACGCCCAAGTGTTCCATTAGCCCTGGCCCGCTGCAGGCCAAGAGTGTGAGCTCAGTCATAGTGTTCCCAGGAAGCACTGGGCCCTCGATGCCATCATCACCTTCTGACAGCAGCTTCTGAGAGGCCACCAACCCCCTTTTTCCACCAGGAGGATCTGTCTCCACCCGTCTGCTTTCGTGCTGGGTGATGTCTTCAACTCATGGTGGCCTCTTTTCATTAACTTTGGCATTCTTACACTTTCTCTGCCATCCCCTCCACCAAAACCTTCTCCCAGAAAAGTGTGGGTCAGATTCCTTTACACAACGTTTCCATTGGTTGCTTCCTTCAAGTAGTTGCTTTCTGACAGGAGAGCAAACCTAAAGCCAGTGGAATTATTCTGTTGTTATGAGTCCTCACTCAGCTTCTGGGGAAAATCTCTCTTGAATGGGCAGAGAGGAGCGCCTTTGCAGTCCCTAAAATCTTACACAGAGTCCTTCATCCTGGTGTTCAGAAAAGCGCAGCCTTTAAGTGTAGCCACCTCTCCCGGTGAGATACGTGTACACTAAGTCCTCACTTAATGTCATTGATAAGCTCCTGGAAATTTCAACCTTAAGCAAATTAACCAATGAAAGCAGGTCCTTGAATAACATCCACCAGAGTTGTTTTTCTTATAACCCTGAAAATGAAGTGATGTTCTAACAAAATGAGATTATTGAAAGACCTATTATATAGAGATTCTTTTGAAGATGACATGAGAGACAGTCTTGAAGAAAACCTGCTTTTCAGCTTAGGAGTGAATGCAGTTTTTTTTCTTCACCTCCATCCTTCCCCTTGAGCCAGGTTGTACCAAACCACTCCATCTCTGGATGGTGTCTCCTTGGCACACACTTCTTGAACAGCAAACCCTTGAAATGCAAAGATAAAGGATCCTATTCCTAATATCACAGGAAGAAATAAAAATGCAGATGAGGAGAACACTTGTCGCCTGAAATTTTCTGGGTTTTTTTTCCCACCCTTATGCCCTCGGAGAAGGTAGGGCTTTATTTCTTGCTAGCATGTTAGCATTATTTACACAGTAATAGAGGATCACTCTGATTTTTCAAAAGGAAAAGGGAGATTCCAGAATTTTCCTCCACCAGTCTTCCTGGGTTTCTCCAGCCTGCACAATCAGTGAGTCTAATTTTATGGAGACACATTTCTCTGGTTGTATTCTTTTTTCCAAGCCATTGTTGGGGCTCAGTGGAACCATTCTGGCCTCAGCTGCTCATCCGCCTCCACACTTGAAAGTATTATCAGGTCATTTCACAGCCTTCTTGCTTGTAGTTGGTATTTCCAGTCCTTTTCAACGTCTCCTCCTAATTACTCAACTAAATAGAAAGTAGTGGCTAGATTCATGTTCAGACTCCTTCTGTATTTTAAACCAAGCCCCTTTTCTTTTCAGCTCGAAAACTCAAAACAGTGTTTTTTCCATGACTTTGCATAGATTTGGCTTTAGCCCAAGAGATAAAAACTGATGATAAAGGATCTTCTGGTGGTGTCTCTAAACTCAAGCCAAACCTAGTGAGGGATGACTGGCTCTCGAGTAGTCTGACTCTCTAACGGAGGGGCTTTGGCAAAGTTTAGATCAACATCTGAACTTTTGGCTCCTCATAGTAACTGGGGATGAACAAACTGAATTAGGGAAATGAAGAGTGGTGGAGAGGGAGACCTTGAGCCAATATTCAATGTTGAACCTAATTAAATACTTTGAAGGGCCAAGAAATATCTCCTCAGTCCTTCATTATTTCTCACTTATTTAGATCTCAGTGTTGTATCTCCTGCTGAGATCAAAACAAAATGGCTGAGAGAAATTTCTGGAGGCTGCTCCCATCTGAACAGGCCAATGATTTAACTGGCTCAGGGGCTTCAGGAACTTGGAATCAAATTCAACAAAGGTTTCTGAGTGGCCAAGAGTTTCTACCAAATAAATCTCCCAAATAAATCACAGCCCCAAAGAGTGTCAAAAACATGGCTTCCTCTCAGTTCCATTGCCGATTTGTTCAGTGACTCACTACAATTTTTTCCATCTGCCTTTGTCAATTTCTTCCTCTTTAAAATAGAAGTGATGACACCTGATATCTGTGATGTGAATGATCTCAATAATTTCCTGTGTGTAAGAGTCTCTTCGATCCTCACTTTAAAGGCTGTTTGCAGGCCAGTGGGTTAAGTGGACATGTTCAGCCTGGCTCTCCATGAGGTTTTATCAGCCCTGCTTCATTTAAGATGGAGGCTTTAAACTTGGGACACAAACTACTTTTGTCAATTCCTGGATTGCCAGGTAGAAGGCTGGTTCCTAAGCTAAATAAGCCAGTTTTTGAAAACCTGGTGGCCTCACGGCTTCCCTTTACTGCCCTTTCTGGGGTGTTCTCTTTTCACACCCACCTAAAGACAGCGTATTCAGAGAACGACCACATCCAGGAGCGTACAGGCTCGAGGAGCAGTGGGGCGTCGTGGAGCTCTTTTCGGTAGGAATTTCTTAGTCTCCTTCAACCAGCAGCTCTCTTCAGTATCTTTTGGAAAGACCCTCACAGCTTTCTCATGTTCTTCCTGAGGAAGATACAATTCTGGAGGAGGGAGAATGTAAATGGTTTATTTTATAGAGGACCAAACTGAGACCACGGCACGCCAATGACTTTCCAGGTTCTCACACCTGCAGCGAGCAGAACTCAGGTGAGCTGTAAGAGGTTGTAGGGCCAGTGAAAAGTGATCAGGCTTTTCCACCCTCCCGCCATTGGTGTGGATGATGCACACCTGCGGTCTGCACGCATGCCCGATGGCACCCCCTCAAGCAGGGTGTGCGCATGCGCAAGTGAGCGCACCTGGGCTGAGACACGCGGCGTATAAAGGCGGCGTCACGGGGACGCCAGCAGAGAACAGAGAGAGGACAGAGGAGAAGAGAGAGCCCAGAGACAGTGAGATTTGCTGGGGGCTAGGAGGCCTGCCAGCCTCCTGGTCCCCCAGCCCCCCTGCCTGCCAGTGTACCTGGTCGCCTCTGATGTAAAGATCATTAAAAGCCTGAAAAAGCCACCGAGGACTCCAGACTCCGCTTGACCCGTCTGCTCGGATCATGGAGAACCTGCTCCACACCTTGCTGGCACGACCGAGGTGAGGCTCCCAGAGCAGCGCTCCCGGCCCGGTGCTCCATACCCCATGTGCTGCTGCCCTTCCGGGGAAAGTGTAGAGCTGCCACTGCACGGTCCTAGAGTGTCCCTGGGTGTCAGACCTGTCATCAGCTTCCACCAAGCCTCGTAATGCAGGGCCCAGCGTTAGCACAAAGGGACCCTCCAGCGATCACCAGCGTGAGTCCCTGTCTTGAAGTGACCTGTGTGCAAGGGACCCAGGGACCAGCTGCCTTCATCTGAAAGTCGCCAGTGGTTTGTGGGCAGCTTTCTCCCTCTCCCAGCAATCTGTTGACGCTCCGTTTACGATGCGGAAAGTAAACAGAATCATGCCGAGGCTAACACACTCACGGTGGACCGCAGCAGAGCAGCGTTAAAAGTGAAGGTCACGATTTTCCTATACGTAAGTGCAGAAAAACAAAATAACTCCTAAGGATGCTAATGTAAGAGAAATAGGAACATGAGAAAACAAGGGAGAGTTAAAAGAAAAATTATGAGTGTGTGTGCGCGAAAGAGGGGTGTGAGAGGGAGCGAGAATGGGGGAGGGCCCGGAAAGCAAGCCTGCTTGGTTGAGACCTACATCGCACACATCGCACCGGGTGGGGATTTCCCAGTCGCAGCTTGGTGTGTCGCTGGGGTGTTTCCCATAGACCATGTGTGGTCTCACATCACAGGCAGTGTTCCAGAGCCCCCAGGGATAAACACATCTCAGAATAGACTCAGCTCCTGGCCGGGTTCGGCTGTTCACCGCTTGTGTCCTAGTGTTGTAACTACCCAAAAGGACACTAGAGAAGAGATGACTCTTCTGGGGTAGAGGGAGTTCCTGGAACAGTGCAGTGGATATTTTAATAACTGGGGTTTCTGGCTGTGGAAAATCAGGATAATGGGAGACAGGTGAGACCTGGAGTCTCTTCCCCTTGTACGTGACCCACCTCTCTGTGATGCTAAGGGAAGGGACACCTGAGGGCGCAGAGACTTCTCAGCCTGAGACTGGCCACAGTAGGAAGATCTTTGGGTTTTGTTAAGTTGGAGGCAGGGGGAATGTTGTTTGTTTTTTAAGTAGTGGCTGTTCTGATGACTCAAACTCTCCTAAACTCCCCGCATCTCTTGGGAGTTCATTTCTTCCTCTCACTCCGCTACACTGGCGGCTGGTGAAGGACAGACTCTCACACGGAGAAGTCCAGAAAGATGTGCTGTGGCCAAGGGAATCTCATGAGTTCCTCACTGGAGCTGCTGAAAATGAATTCAAGTCAAACCAAGAGATCAGTGTAGGAGTGAAAGGCTCGGCTCCACGTTGGAAACTGTTTCTATCAGGCAGACAAAGGAGCTAGCCCTCCCCCAGCTCCACCCAGCAGCGACCTCCAGTCCCCCTGCACCCACTTTTTCCTTCCTGGCAGTGGCCCAGCCCCTGCCCTGCATCCACTATGTCTCGGAGGTGCCCCCACAACAGCCCACTTTTTCTGTGCTTTTCCCGCCTGGGTGAGTCTTTGCTTCCCAAACACAGGGAAGACACCTGATTGTAGACACCTGGCTGCATATATCATTTTCCAGCGTCCCCCTAGTAAACCCTCCTAGTAAGTGATGGTTGATTGGCTGGTTACGTGGTGAGTGAGGACCACCCTTTGAGGAACACTGTAACCCAGCCTGCCCTCTCTGAGAAATGCCTGTCATGGAAAATGTGAGTGCAAATTTCACACTTATCTTCACATCTGTGGGGTCCCCAGGAGTTCCCGTCGCAGTGGTGAGCCTGTGAGGCGGGCAAAGCCAGAGAGTGTGTATCTAGCTCACTAGGATCCCCAGGGACACCCTCTTTTCTGTTAGGATGGGGTGATGATATGGTGGTAGCCGCCGTGCTCTGGCCACGCCGGGAGACTTGTGTGCAGAGCTGGGAGGGCATCGTGTCTCCTCCGGCCCTTACAAAGCACGGGAGTCAGAATTCGGGCTCTGCCGTCACTGGCCTGGGACTGAATCTACACTGGGGCTCAGGAGGAAGCAGGTCATGTGAGCGCAGAGGTTAAAAGTGGAGCTAGGTGGGTGGTAAGAGCCGCTCCTGACCTGGGTTCTCCTAGAGGAGTGGCTCATTCCATTCTTCTCATCCAGCTCACACGCACGAATTACACCCACCCTGCAAACAGGGTCCTGGAAGGCCCTCGCCAAGTTTTTACTCATTAAAAAAAAAAATTGTAAACAAACTTCCAAGGCCCTTGGGCCTCATCCCTTTGCTGTCTGCCTCACTTCTTCCCAGCAAAGTGCTGCCACCGCTCTCTGCCTTGAGCTCCTAGCGCTTCACTCTGCCTCTTCCGCCCTGGCCTTGGCTAGGATTATAAGGATGAGAGGGAGAATCACATTGCTTCTTGCCAGCATCCCGAGGAAGCTGGTTGAGGTTTACTACTGGGCCCCACAGAAAAGGAAAGTGGCCAGTGAAGGGCAAAGAGTCTTTTGAGAAAGAAAGCTCTTAATCAAGCACAGATATCAAGAATATTAGCAAGGGGACCAGAGAAAATTGCTATCAAAGTCAATTGCTTTTTGTACAAATGTTCCCTTTATTTGAGTTTTCCCTGGTGTGCTATTCTTACTTTAAGGCTTGGTGAACAGATGTGCTTTTGAAAATGTTGATTAACTTATCCTTTTTTCGACCCCCTTCCCACTCACCCAAACTCCTGGGAGCAATGATCATACAAAAAGTCAAGGCAAGCCTCTAACATGATCATCTTCCCCTTAAGTGGCCTTTGGTTCTCCAGGTGCAGAAATCACAGCCACACCAGCAATCAAGTCCATAGAACTTTCGAAACAGACCAGTTTGTCTTATGCAGTTCTCTGCCGACAGAGACAAGGCTGTGATCTCTCAGGGCAGAATGTCCTCATAGCCATCACCCTCCTCTTACCCTTTGTCTTTCAGTTCAGTGTCACTTCCACCCCTTTCCAGACCAGCATCAGTAGCGACCTAGAGTTAGTTCTTCCCTGAGGGCCTAAGATGGGGCAAGATGGCGTTTGAGCCTCCAAGAATTCCTCACTTCCTCGGCAGAAACTGAATCCCCTAAAAGCAGAAATAGGATTTGAGTTAAAAGCCCCCAGCTGGAGCCACGCAGGTTCACCCTAGGCTGAAGCCTATGTACTTATCCAATGTTCTGAATCTTTTCACCGGGAAGGTGGTAAGACGCATGAGCATTCCATCAAAATGGTTTGTTGTTGGAAATGTTATGGTTTTCTATCATGTTTGTTCTTTCTCATAAGGCTAAAAAAAGGCTCTGGTTGACTTTCACAACTCAATTTGATCCCTGTGACAGATACCACCTGCGTCGTGTTGATTCACGTTCATGTCTTCATTCCAATGAGGCAGTCTGTGTTGAGGAGCCTGGAGAATAATGCTGGAGGGGGGCATTGAGTTGGGGGAGCTGGCGTGGCCTGCAGGTGCTGGTTTCTGTACCGTAAACCTGCCAGGAACGGGCTGGTCTTGGAGGATCAGTGCCACATGGCGTTGATCCTTTCAAGGGGGGGTCTTGGCAACTTGTTCTGTACATCCCATCCCTTCCCAGCAACCAAGGGGATGCAAATGTGCTTTAGACTTTGGCCAGGAGTGAGGAAGATTTCTAACCTGATTAAAACTACTGCTCCCGAAAAAAGACTAACCTCCAATGTGGCACTGATGAATCCATCTTCAGTTCAGGTCACAGTCAAATAGCTCATTCCTGAGATGATGTGCTGAGGAGGAAGAAGTTCAGGCTAAAGTTCCTCTTTCGGCTCCTCTTATTTGACACTCTAGTTCTTTGGGATTTTGGTTTTGTTTTAAGCCTTGATTTTTGGATATCAATTTATAATGCTAATATCAAGTCTGTTCACTTAACTTTGGGGGCAATGGAAGCCCTGAAGAGCCACATACATTCATCAGTGCCATCTCCTTGACAGCCAAGACCGGCATAACTAACCTGGAAGGAAGGAAGGAAGGAAGGAAGGAAGGAAGGAAGGAAGGAAGGAAGGAAGGAAGGAAGGAAGGG
>JAGFMF010011501.1:5983825-6010629 GCA_019455555.1 Galemys pyrenaicus
GAAGGAAGGGAAGGAAGGGAAGGAAGGGAAGGAAGGGAAGGAAGGGAAGGAAGGGAAGGAAGGGAAGGAAGGGAAGGAAGGGAAGGAAGGGAAGGAAGGAAAAGACCTTGCTCTTTGCCACATATTTGATTCTCTTATGTCTTAGGCATTTTCTACAGGTAATTTTCATTGTCTCTGATTTCTATAAGATGGATAGTGTAATGAAGAGAAAGGATCTCTTCCTCCAAAATGATTATTTTAAAAAAAGATAGACTGCGATAACACTGGAAAAAAGAGTAAATGAACTTTAGTCATGCCTGGCTGGTCAGACTGGACACCCATGTTTAATGTAAACTATAAAGAAAGCCAATAGGACAAACAGATGGGAGAGAAAGAGGAGATACTAGCACAGATACGTGGAGGTAGCTTGGCGTTGTGACACTTTCCAGTTCTACGTTAAAACCTGTAATGATGAAATGCAACTTCCTTAAAGGACCATACATTTAAGGGAGAGAGATCCAGAGGAAACCTTCTGTCTTCTGTCCTCTGAGATGTGCGCCCGTGGGGAGAGGCAGTGTGCTATACTAAGTGACTGTTACAGTAATGGCAACTGGTGTAAGTCTAAGCTGCCTCTGAAGTTCCTTAGATAAAACTCAGGCCTATATTGGTAATGAAAGACAGTCATAAAGACACGAACAAGGACTGACTTGGCACTAAAGACCTTTCTTATTGTTTCTGTTCTTCTGGTTGCTGTTGGAAGTAAAGACAAATCACTTGAAGGCGAAGGATGCACTAATGTACATCCTTAGTGATCTAAAGCAGATGTGATTCTTTAGCTGCCTGCTGTACTGGGAATTCATTCTCAGGAGGTTGCATCTCGTATCTTTTAGCCATTGTGATAGAGCTTGTTATAGCTTGACGTGTTTGTTTTCTTTTTCATTATAGTGGACATCACAGAACTCCATGGGCGAGAGGGCTACGACGATGAAATTGACGGTGAGTATTGCTATGATTTAGCAGATAATCATGAAATTCAAGTTTGGTTATAAAGTTGTCAACAAAAGTGATGCCCAGAAGATTGTAAAGCCAGAATCTAGTGAGATCTATAAGTGAAAAGAATCCAAAAAAGAATGAAGAAACCATCAATTGTTCTGTCAAGGTCAAATTTAAAGACTTAGAAAGTTTATCTTGCTGCCTGATCTAAAACAGACCCCCTGCTCAGGCAACGTTTGACATTAGTGGACTTTATATCTGGATGAAACCCCTTGCAGGTGACAGTCAGGCCTCTTATACGTGTAGCTGCTTGAACCTATTGACCTGATCCCAAAATGGGCCCAAGTGAGTGAGCGGTAACTGGAATGTTCTCCCAGGCCTGCCCTGGATTCCAGTTCCCTGACTTGGAGTGATTCTGTCTCACGCTATCCAAGACTCCAAGCTGGGGCAAGATTTAGGTTTCTTTCCCCACGTCCCATCTGGCATCCTCATAACCTCTCCTCTCACACCAAATGAACATACTTCAAGAGGAAGGAGCAAAAACCCAGGCTGGAGGGCTGCTGAGCGAACGTGTAGATGTGATTCCCTTTTTCAGCACAGAGCAGCCGGCTCTCTGGGCTCTCTGAGTGCCGGGGTTGATCTCCAGGAGACTCAACACCAAGCTTCCACTCGAGAACAGCACTAGCCCAAGATTGATGCATTTAAGAAGGACAGTTTATAGAGCAGCTGCTTTTAAGCTGACCTTAATCAAATGTAGTTATAGAAACAGAGTGACTAGCCCAAATAGCACCTTGTTAACTGAGTGCAGACTCTCCCTGCAAAACCCACTCTAGCGCTCCTTTTATGGACAGAGCTGTGCCACTGGCCTCCACAGTAAGGTTGCCATACACCAAGCAGCAGGAACACTGTGCGGGGATAGAGAAGCAAGGGATGAGGAAGCAGAAAGCCTGGTTTCTAGTCCTAGTTTAACTGCTTACTAACTCTAGGACCTGAAGGAGTTACCATGCCACCCAGTTTCTTTAAACATCAATTTCCTTATCTATTAAAAAATATTACCCTATCTCCGTCAGATTATTAGGGGAATTTTTTTTTAAAGCCATGGATGTGGTCAAAGCTTGAACACACCACAGACATGCATTAGTTTGCTAGGGCTGCCATAGCAAGGTAACACAGACTGGCTGGCTTAAACAGCAGGAATTTCTCACCGTTCTAGAAGCTGGAGGTCTAAGGTCAAGGTGCCAACAGGGTTACCTCTGCAGGTAGAGGAATCTGGCCTTGGCTTGTATCTGGCCAGCTTTGTGTTCACATGCTATTCTCCCATCTGTATCTCCAAATCCCCCCCCCCCCCATTTATCAGCACATATGGCATATTGGATTGGGCCTGCCCTAAACACCACATGTTTAACTTGAGGACTTCTTTAAAGACCCAGTCTCCAGATAAGGTCACATCCTGAGGTTCTGGAGGTTACAACTTTCAGATGAGCCTGGGGATGGGGAATGGGCATGTAACAGTAAGATAAAACATGCTGCTGAGGCTGGTGGCCTGAAAACCACCCCATTGGGTGGCCAAGCAGGCTTAACTGGAAAACATGTTATGTGAAAATCGTTCTAGCCTGTCCTTAGACTCAACTTGAAGCCATTGGAAGTGAGGGATGAGGAGGCCAAGAACAAAGATGTGCAGAACACAGGGCTTTCCCGGGAGTTCAGTCTCTGCTTACCTAACGTGAGTCAGGTTAGTTTAATGTCAGATACTTAGCGTGTACTTCTCATGTGCTGGACACCAAGCACTTCACAAATATTAACTCATTTAACCCTCCCAATGACCCAATGAAATAGATTTTATGAGTCCCCCTATTTTACATATGAGAGAACTAAAAGAACGGTCTAAAGTCATACAGCCGGTCATACAGGGCTGGGCTTTGTGGCAGGTGGGCTGTCCCAGGCACCTCCCTCCACACTGAGCTGGGGGCTGCCGTTACTTCACCGTGAGGGAAATGGTGCCTGTGATCTCTCATGTGCTTTCTGTCGTAGATGAGTATGAGGTGGACTGGAGCAACTCTTCTGCCCCAACGTCAGGGTCTGGCAGCCCTTCGGCCGACAGAGAAAAGAGCTGGCTCTACACGCTGGACCCCATCCTCATCACCATCATCGCCATGAGCTCGCTGGGGGTCCTCCTGGGGGCCACGTGTGCAGGCCTCCTGCTCTACTGCACCTGCTCCTACTCCGGCCTGAGCTCCCGCAGCTGCACCACGCTGGAGAACTACAACTTCGAGCTGTACGATGGCCTCAAGCACAAGGTCAAGATGAACCACCAGAAGTGCTGCTCAGAGGCGTGACAGATTGCACCCCAATCACATCTGACGTTTCATTCCAGCAAGAGGAGCAAGTGAAGATTACGTTTTTTTTTCCTTGGGAAACTGAATGCCATAATCTCGATCAGACCAATCCAGAATGACCGAAGGGATGGACAGGACAGACAGGCGAGCCGAGAGAGACGGGGAGATGCAGCGAGAGGGGGCGACCGCCCCCTGGCGCCACGGGGGTTGAGTCGTTGCTGGGGCAAGACCAGAGCTCCTCTCTTTGGGCTCACAGTTCTGCTTTGTTTGTGAGTATGTGATTATTCTATTTTATTTCTTTGGTCTGTGAGCAACTCAAAGAGGCAGAGAGGAGAATGACTTTTCCAGTGCAGAACCTGAGCGGAGATCGTTATTCTCCACGTTCTCTTTCTAATCAACACTTGAAAAGCAAAGGGTCTTTTCAGACTTCCATCTTTAGGGGGAAAAAAATCCCCAGAAAACTCCAGCTTATTCCGTTCTCTGCCATCTTATGACACGGGATTTGCTGCAGTGTGTGTTCTGCCAGCCAACCCCTCAAGCTGCCGTTCCCAATCCTAGCGCTGAAGTAGGATGTTGTTGCCTTTAACCTTTTTTATCCAGGGGAAAATTGCCATTTTAGGGTCAGCACGAACAGGTCTTTCTTCTTGGCAATTTAAAACAAGCCAGAAAGGAAAGTTCACATGTCAAAATCCATAAAAGCACCTCCCCGTTAGCAGCGGATGAGCCTTAATGTGCTTTGCAACTAGGAGCCGATCGTTAAATCTAGACCCAGAAAGTGGTGGCTGAGAGGCTGCTTGGTGGGGCCGCTGGTAGTGTTTTGCTTTTCCTTTTCCTTCCCCCTCGTCCTGCTTAAACATCTACATACATACACAAACACACATACACACCTAGGCACACGCACATCTGTCAAGTCTCTGAGTCCCCAGAAACGAGGTCGTTCCATAACCAGAGATGGGGTGAGCACGTACAGGCTAGAGGTATGTTTTCTCCGTGGGTGAAATATAACAGGTGACCCCTACATAGGAGATCAGTGGGGAGAGGAAAAAGAGGCCAGCCTCTGGGCCTTGCAATGGCTGGGGCTGAGCGGCCTCTACCTGGTACACGCTGATTTCTCCTTGAGGTTCCAGGCGCCACTTAAGGCCTTCAGGGGCCTCAGCGCCAGGACGTTCGTCTTACCTGAAAGTCTGTGAGCACTGTGGCCCAGAATGCAGTAGAAACACTGCTTCATGCTCTTAGACACCACACACACACACACACACACACACACACACACACCCCACCCCGCAGTTTGTGTTTTTTTATTAAGTGCCTTGAAGAAACAGTGTTTTTTTCCCTCTGTAAAAATCAGTGGCGATCGTGGAAGTTAAGGCAGTCCTCCTGCACTGGCCCCAGTGGCTCCTCCCCCAGGTCCCCAACTCACCGCTGATCCTATTAATGGAATGAGCCCTGCCACTGAGTGGCAGTCCCAGCCCTAGATGACTCTCAGCTATTCGAGAAGGGGAGGCATCGGGAGCAGAATGACACCGTGTGAAGGATAAGACTGTCTGCATCAAGATCCCGGTTTGAGTTCGTGGTGAAGCCTGAGCATTGCCTGCGCGCTGGAAGTACAGTTGGAACCCAAACGGTATGGCCAGCCTATTGCTCGTCAGTGGTAAGCTGTCAGACCATTTTTGCTGCTACGGTCATCCACAGTTTCATTTGTCTCATACCTTGGTGAAGGGGAAGGGTGCACTGGGTTGGCTGGTTCCTTTAAATGTTAACTTATGGCAATCCAGTTCAAATGGTAATGTCGCAGTGTTTTGTATGCAGAGGGAGAGGTCATACCAACAGCTATTTGTTCATGTGTGTGTGCGCGTCTTTGCTCTCCTTTCAGTTCTCTGTATCTACTGTGTATGTGAGTGGTCACGTGGGACTCAGTGGTGTTATTGTGACTTTGACCTAGGGCCCGAGTGTGCCTGCTGATCTCGGCACTCGGCACAGTGGTAGTTAGAGGTGACAAGTAAAGCTGTCAAGCCCAAGGGCTTCGCTTCAGGCTCCCCTGAGCTGGGCGTGCAGTGGAAGCAAGTTTCTAATTAGCACATCCTCCTCTTCACCGTCCCACGTAGCCCGGTGTTCAGGAAGCTAGCAAGTCCAAGGACTTTCCGAAAGGAGCCTGCAGAAGAAAGAACTTCAAAAGCTTATTCCAGAGGTCTTGGCCCAGTCGTGCCCAGTGGTCTACTTTACAATTCCCCAAAGACCAGCCCTGTCTCCAGCGGCCTGAAGTTCACCTCTGAGTTACGTACAACTCAGCCTGCCTCCCTTGAACAGTCCTATATCCTTAATCGCCATTGGCTGATTTGAGGCCCTAAATGGGCCCTAAATGCTGAACAAAAACAGCTACCCAGGGCTTACATGTAGATACCTCACCAACGCTGGAGAAAGAAAGATAGCAGGGCCCGATTTGAACTTGGCCACGGGACGTTTGCTGCAGTGGTTGTCTCTCTCTGCAGGTAGGCTAGCTGACCCAGCTCCTTGAGTCGTTCCCTTTGGGACACCCAAGTCACAGTATTGATCTCCTTTTCTGCCTTGTACTGAATGACACATTACCTCCACACTCTCCAGACTGGGCAGTCCCCAGGGCCACAGGGTTGCTTCTCTCTTAGCTGGGACTGGGGAGTCGACAGGGATGAGGGTCCGAGGCGTGAACATGAATGGCAAGAAGACAAGGGGAAAAGTTAACCGCCACAGAGAAGGTTAACTTTTCCAGGGTTTGCAGCTAAAGGTATCCGACCATTCACTGGCTGAGCCAGGTCACGGGAACCTGAGAGCTTTTACTGTGATTCTTCAATGTAAAAAACAAACAATGTCAAACTGTGTTTGTATGATTTGTATAAAGCCTTTTTAAGATTACTATTTAAATAAACATTATACCAGAGATATTCTTCTGCGTTTTTCATTGGAGATAATAAAAAAGGATGAAGGTGACCAAATCATCCCAATAGGCTTGATATTTTCCCAGGTTTCACTTTGAAAGCCCCGTGAATGGGAAACCAGTCAGGGCCAGCCAAACCAGGATGCTTAGCCATTCTCAGGAGAACATCTCCTGGCACTTTCCTATGGAATCAGAGGTTGACTGCTGGCTCATTATAAAATCAAGATATTGGGAAAGGTAATGGCTACCTGGTCAGGTGGGCACCTTTAACTCAATGCCTTGTTTGATAGACTTCTTCCTTAGACATCTCCAGTCCCTTACAATTTGCAACTCTTCCTTCCTTCCTGATGGAATTTGTTGTGCTTGTCCATATCTGACGATACTTCTCAAAGTGTCACCCTTCAACAAGCAGCATTAGTGCCGCTTGGAAGCGATGGACATTCTTGGGCTCCACCCCAGATTTTCTGAATTCAAAACTCTGGGATCTAGGGATTCGTGTTTTAGCAATTCCTCTAGAGGGTTCTGATGCATTTTCAAGTTCAGCAATATCTGGGCTGAGTGAAAGGAAAAGTAGCCTAGCCTCACAACGTGCTTAAAAGTCTCTTCATCTGTTGGTTATTAGGTTCTAAAACTAGCATTCAGCCAGGGAAGGCTAAAAGAGGTTTGTCAAGTACACTCCTAGGTTGTACAATTATTCCCAAGTGATGAGGAAGGAGGGGCTTTATTATGAACTTCACACATGCATGCAGAGACTCAAATTTGTGACCAGGAGCTGAATGTAGCCCCATCCTGAGACTATTCACACCTAGGAAGGAAATTTGTCAGCATTGATTCAAGAAATATTTCTGAGCACTTACTGATTCTGGGGTCTCTTAGAGCTGAAACTCCCCTGAAAGGAATGGAAAACAAATAGTCAACAAGGACTGGTTACAGTAAATGCATTGAAGGCTACAGACATTAAAGACATAGTATTTGAGTTCACATTTGTAAACTAGGCTATATATTATTGATATGCTAGGATTTACTTAAATAAACTTAGTTTTATCATTTATGAAATATGAATCTTATATAATACAAGGTATACTGTTCAAAAAAAAAATTACCAGGGTTATTTCCTCTAAATGGGTGGTCACATCACAGGAGTCCTCTCTAAAGAGGCGATATTGCAGCTGTCAAATCTGAAGAGATGAGGAATCAGCTAAGCAAAGAGCCTGAGAAGAGCTTTCCAAATTGAAGAAATAGCATATTGAGATGCTGCTATGAGGGAGAGTTTTCTGTGTTCAAAGTAACTCAAATTATTACAATGAAAGCATGATCAGCTGGGGGTGGGAGGTACAAGGGGTGGGGGTCAAGAAGAATGGGGAGAGAGGAAGGCACAGTGAGGAGGTATTTCTAATTCTATCACACTTCAGCCTAGCTTAATTTATAGAAGGGGCAGCTCCCCACCCTCATCTCCATTCCTCACTGGCCAGCAAGGTCACCACAGTCAAATCTGCTGCTTCCCTCGCTGTGCCTCCTATGATCTTTATAATATCATATGTCTCCTGAGATGCCTCTGTCTATCTTATTACTGACCCTAGCAACAATAACAGAGGTTAAAATGAAAGCAAAGTTCTACTTTTGTTCAGTTGAGCTTTTGGGTATTTTTAAAGTCCTAATAAACTAATAATATCTCCTGGTCCCTAGCCATCTATTGTTTACATAAGATCTTTTTCTTTTTTTCTTATCTGCATCCTTCTGGAAATGTTTATACAATCCTCAGGGGAGGCAGTGAAATGAAGTTGGAACAGGCCCATCCTTGAGGGAAACAGGACCCATCTGGATGGCGAGTGCCTCTGCCCCTGCCTGCAACGTTGGTGGTGGAGACAGTAGGGGGAGGGGGCCTAGGGAGAGGGAGAGGAGGGTGGTGGGCAGGGGCCCTGCAGAGGAAATGAAAAGATGACTCTGCAGTCCCCCCAGGCTTCAGCCTCTAGTTCCCAGATAAGCTCAAGCAGAATAAAACAAAAACAGAACAACCTCCTGGGAAAAACACTCCCTGGGGGTGTGAGGTGAGGTGGGGGCGAGGGGGATGCTCAGAACAGTAAGTATACCTGAGCAGGGCTTCAGAGTGAACTTCGGTCCATCCAAGGGTGTCCTGGAACGTTCTTGGGGGTCCCCATCCAGAAAGCAGGAAGGGTCCTAAGCAAACAGGCCTGAGGCAGAGCCAAGGTTCGTCCCGGAACCCCTGCCTCACACACCACCTGAGCCTCCCAGGCTGCCCCCACCCCACCTGTCCAGGCCGGTCTCCTTACCCCTTGGTTTTCTCAGTGACCCTGGGAGGAGCTGCTGGTGAAAGGATGTGTCTTCCATGTTCTCCTGAAGACTGGAGCTTGGGGCCTCCGTGGGAGCCATGAGCCAAGTTGTTTCTGCAGCTTATCCAAAGAATGACACCTGTTTCCTCTCCTTCGCTGCCAGAAACCCCTATGGGACCGCAGAGCGCAGGAAGGAGCCTGCTCCTGTCACAGTGAGCTTGCCAGTGCTGGAAGAAAGACCCCCTCCTCCACTGAGGACTGGGCCCCACCTGGCTGCAGTGGTCTGAGCCTTTTCCTGCCTTCCACCTGCCCCGGGACACCAGGCTGACAAGGCCCCTCTCGCAAAGGCCCCACAGAGCAGGGCCCAAGCGCACAAAGCCCTGACTGAAAAGGCCGCCAGGCCGCACACACCCAGTGTCCAGAAGCGCCCTCCCAGCGGGGACTTGGGGCCTGCAGACTTGGGGTCCTTCATTCTATGTCCCTTGCCCAACCTGCTGGCCTGGCAGCTGTAGTCAGGCACGTGAACCCCTCTCTACACAAATTCAAACACTTCCCCTGGGAACCGGTTCATTGTGGTTGCAAAAGGCAGGTGCAGCCTCCCCAGCCCCAGGTCTCCCGGAGCTGCCTGCAGGGCCAGGCTGCGGCGGTTTGGAGTCCAGCTCCACTAATAAATCTCCATCCTGAAGCCCCTGACTGCCTCCGCTGGGAATTGAAGCACAGCCCTTCCCAGCACCGCCGGCTGCCCTCAGCCTGCCAAGCCTCACACGCAACGGCGCTGGCAGGGCCGAGACTCCGGAGCATGGTGAGCAACCTTTCTGGACTCGCCTTCTTTCTTCGCTTTTTTCCCCACCCACCTCCTACTCCTTACCTCTCCTTGAGTATTCACATTTTCTGTTTTGAGTCAACTATTTTTTTAATCCCGTGAGAGTCCAAAGGATTCTTTAGAGGGTTTTGAAACCCACAGCACTCCTCTCCCCTTGAAGCTGGACCAGCTGAAGAGGAGAGACGACCCAGGACCCAAAGCTGGGGAGACCAAGGTTCTCAGTTCTGCCTGTAGCTCTGTGACTTCAGAAAGGTCATGCACAGCTTAGCTTTTCCATTGGTAGAGTGGGTATTTGGGCTAAATAATTTTGAGATTATTGAGAGCTCTGACGTCCTAGTTGATGGACTGGTGCTGTCTGGGTGTCTAAGTCTGTGTTGCACCACACGAGGAATGTAAAATTCTGCAGATGCTCCTGTCCCCATGTTCTCCTGGTCCCCCATTTGCTGAGGAGTTGGGGCCTACAACTTTGCACTTGATGCTATTGTGGCACTGGCCCAAATCCCAAATCCAAACTCCAGCAGTAGAAAGGCTCTTTGGCTCAGAGCCTTTCACTTCCAAGTGTTTGCGTGGACATTGACATACTTGTCTGCCTCTCACTACCTGTTGAGGGAAAGAAGAACTTAAGCATGCATGCATTCACATAGCCGACATATTTTACATTAAATGCCTGCTACATGCCTTGTTAAGGACTAGGCAACAATAATAAGCAAAGACAGACATGAACTCTTCCCTCAGGAAGTTTACAGTCTCAAAAAAGTCATAGGTGAATTGGACCACACAAATCTACTATGACAATCATAACACAAGCTATAAAGCAAAGAGGAGGAGCTGTGAGCGTGGGAGAGGACCAGGAAGCCTCCCTGAGCATCATCTCCCTCAGGAGCTGAAATCCCAGCGTGAGTGGATGAGTGGAAAAGGGAGGAATGAAGAAGGGCCGGTATGTGCAAAGATTTGAAGGCAGAGCAAAGTGGGCAGTAAGAAGAAGGCGCTCATCACCTTTGTTTGGACTCCAACTCATACTTGGTGCCTGCTATGAAAGCCACGTTTGTTGAATGAATAAATGATTTGTATAATTTCCACTTTCTGACAGCATCAATTTGACCAGTTTGTAAAGACTAAAAGTAAAGCTTTCTAGCTTTTCTTTATTGCCACCCATGCATCACTCTAGTAGAAAATGAAGAATTAATTTTCCTAGGGTAGGAACGGAGAAATTATGACCACAAGTTCCAACATGGAGATGGGCATTATCCATTTCTGTTTAAATATAATAATGTAGGTTAAATATCATATTCAGATTAAAACACTGTTGAGAAGTTGGAGGGCTGCCAGATCTTATAAATTAAGATATTTCATGCAACCACTATGGAAAATAATATGGCAGTTCCCCAAGAAGTTAAACTTAGAATTACCACGTGACCTAGCAATTCCACTTTTAGACACATACACCCAAAAGACTACCCTTGAAAACAGGGATTCAAAACAGATCGCCACACACCAATGACCCTAGCAGTATTCACAGGAGCCAAAAGATCGAAACGGTCCAAGTGTCCATCAGCAGTTGGGTGGGTAATCAAATATGTTGTGTACATGCAATGGAATATTACTCAGCCTTAAAGAGGTCTGACATTCCATGGCATGTTTCAACGTAGACAAACTTAGAAAAAATTCTGTTAACTGAAATAAATCAGAAACAAAAGACTTGCTGAGAATTCCATTGATTGGAGAAACATAGTATGTGTAAACTAGAAGAGACAGTAAATCAGAAGTTACCAAAGGCTGGGGGAGGAAGAATGAGGAGTTATTATTTAATGGGTACAGAATTGGGGCTGATTAAAAAGTTCTGGCAATGCATAGTGGTGAGAGGTGCACTATGGCTTAATTCCACTAAATTATACCCTTAAAAATGGTCAGAATGGTGCCTTTTATGTGATGCATATTTTACCACAATAAAAAAAGCAACCCATGTAATCCTTAGAACGACCCTAAACTGGAAATGTATGCACTGTTTATCTGAAACCCAAATTTAACTGGGTGTTCTGTACTTTATCCGACAACCCTAATTGAGGGGGCTGCTTCTTCACGGGCTCCCTAGAAGCTTCCCAGGCTTCAGGATCCTTTGAAAATCAAGAATCAGTGCTTGTGGTCTGATAATAGTGAGTGTACAAGGTAGACCCAGACAATCAGGGAGTGCTGCCCTAATTATAGACTCAACCAGAGACAGAGGCCATGAAGTGACTCCCGCAGCCCTTGCTCACTCCATCAGGGAAGAGGTAGAGATTAGAAATCCTGGTTGGGGTTCCCATCTGTTGTTTAATCATCATGATCCACGAATGCAGTAAAAGCCGGTTATAAACCCCTTCTTACAATTGACCACGTGGCTAGAATTACAGCTGCAGATGGTGACGCTGGTGCGGATGACTCAGACGGTAGCCTTGTCCCCCGCCATCAATGCATCTTCACACCAGAGTTGGTGAGAACCCATGGGGTGCCCAGATGCCTAATTGTACCACCGTTTGCACCCATGTCTTCTCGATGAAAGCAACTGCCGCACAGCTCACTGTGCAGCAAGAAACAACAGGTGCAAAAGGCAAAGGCCACTTTGGAACCATTTGGACCAGCAAACGTGGCTGCGTGTAACAGGAGCGCCCACAGACTTGGCAGGCCTGCTCTATCTGCCTGCGAGATGGGCTGGAATCAGACCACAGCCTCTGTGTCTACGGCTGCCATTCCAGGTGGTCCCACCTACTCTTTCTCTCAACCAAGACGAAAGGCAGCTGGGGAGGGCATTGCACAAAGAGATGGGTCGTGTCCAATCCATTTTTACTAGGTGCTGACAAGTCACTGAGAAAGTCTGGAAATGTGTAGCACAGCAAAAACACACGGGTCACAATGCACTGGTGAATGATTACCAGAGGAGAAATTCATTACCGGCTGCTCTCAGCTCCCATCACATGAGGAAGTGTTACATTAACGAGATGGAAGGTCCCTGTAGTCCCTCCCCAACGCAGCCCCCACTGCCACTGCCTGCCACCCCACTATTTCAATTTCTGTTGCGTAGTGGGAACACAGCCCGAAGGCGGGGAAGTTAATTCAGCTATACTAATCAAAAAGGGGGTCACAGGGTCAGCCAGGCCTTTGGAAGCAGATTCAACCTGCGTGTTACACTGAATTCTTGGTGCCCGGCCCGCACCAGCTGTGGCCACGGTAAGTCCGGCATCTCCGTCTGCCATTAGAACAGTCTTCTCTTCACTGTACATGTGGTTTGCTTCCCATCCTGATGCTCGAGTTCCCCTGTCCATGTGCCTGGTCCTCACCGCTGGTGGCGCCCAAGTTAACCTTGGGTTTGTAACCTTTCCTGACGTAAGACATAGACAGACATGGGGGCAGCACCAAACCTGTGCGGGACACTGACCGTGGAAAGACTAAGACGAATAAGATGCACTGGCGGGGAGCCACAAGCCGCAGTGAGCCAACAGAACAGTCTCCATTTTGCGGTGGCCAAGAGTTATATATAGATCAAGTGGCCTTCAGGCCCTCGCTATGCAGTGTCACATGAGGTCACGCTCTCACACTTCTTTCTAATCTCTCTTCTCCAATTACCACTTCCCACATTTAAGAATCACAGGCCACAAACGGAAGGTTAGCAGAGGCAACAGCACGAAGACAGCTGTGTCAATAGTTCTCCCTTAATGAGATTTCTGCTCCTTCAAGATGCCATTCACACGCAGAGGGCCCAGCTAACTGGATCTGCTTTTAAAGTCAAATTGCACAGGCAGCCTCAGGACAAATGGACTTTGCCCGCGAGGGCCTCTCCACAGGTCCCTTCCCTGGGAGCCCAGAAAACCCAGTGCGTGGCCTCCTTCTGCGCAGCCTCCTCACCACTAAGAGGCCAGGTCCAGTTCCTGTTGCAAATGTCAACCTAAAGTGGATGAGTGAATCCCAGCCCACACGCCAACAGTGTGAGGTTAAATATTAAAGCTCCCTGCAGCCGGCCTGGGCTGAAAGCTGCCATTTCATTATGCAGCTTTCTCTGGGCTTAAGGAAAAGGGATCGTGAGTCTCCAGAAGCTCGCCGTGGAGACGTGCCCTCAGCCTTCCCAGCACCGGGGAACCTTCAAAACCGTTCAATTTGTCTAAGCCCCATCCATCTTTAATGTCAGAGTCTACATTTCTTCCTCTCCTCCTTTTTCAAAGCAGCCAAAAACGAAAATGTCACTGCATTTGGGGCCAATTCAAAAGCCAGGCTTAGACGGATGTTCTGTTTTCTTCTCCCCACGACCGTGGCTGTACCTCCCATGGAGTCCTCAGGGACTACACCTCCCAACCCCCCATCCTGTGTTCATTTGGCACCTTTTTGTCTCCCCTCTGTTGTATGCTCCCCATTTGCCCTCTTCCAAAGCATCAGCCTCAGAACTCACAAAGTCCTCTTTGTAACTGCAGCCCCTGCTAAGCGGACAGCATGTTGATTTTGGGGAGGCGGGGAAGCCTTGTCAGGTGAGACTGACTCTAACCCCATTAACTACCTGGCAGGTATTTGAAGGTTGAGCAACTGATGCATGCAAGCGTTCCCATGCTTTTAGGAACCATGTTACCCAAATTCGCCCAAAGCACATGGAACCATCCGAGACGTGGCAGATTGGTAGGGACCTGTATGTCCACCTTTTTCCCATGTGAGCCTTGAAAAGACTCTTTAAGTCGCAAAGGGCAGGTTGCTCTGCCAGTGAGGATGACAGTCTGAATGCATCTTTGACAGCCGTGGGCTCACCCCGGAATAGGAGCTGATGCACTGATTGATACCTGGGAAGACTGTCACCAGGGAGGACACAGGAGGCAGATAAGGGACTCAATCAGTGTCACACCATCCTGACACACACAGCTGTAAATCACTCTGGGTAAAGATTCTCAGCTGCTAATGCGGCAAAGGGTGAGCAGGTAATAGAGGATGGGGGTTGGGGACAAACAGCTGTGTGGGCGGTTGACACTGGGAAAGACAAGGCACTTGGCCTTGGTGCTAGGAGAAGCAGCACAGAGCTCTGTCCATCTGCCGTTAGCCCAAGGGGATGGAGAGCACTTTCCCAAGTGAACTGCAGGGGGTTAAGATAAATCCAGGGTGAGTGTGCAGAAAGGTAGGTGAATTCTGTCTCAATTAAGTTGTTATTCCAACCAGCTTCTAAAGCAGATATTCCAAATATTTGGGTCCCGACCCACAGCCCAGCGACCCAGCCCGGAGGGGTGGAAATCTTCCCTCCTCCTCCCCACCGCAGGAGGCAGCTGCTCTCCCTGCTGAGGTCCCGCCTTGGCCTTGCCCATCCATCGGGGCTACTAGATGGGGAACCGCAAGGAAAACAGAGCTCAAAGGCTCAGCATTTGGGTGACAAAAGATTTTTCCAACTCCAGAAAGCCCCAAGACTGCCCCTCAGCCTCCCAAGCGTGCTGCAGACATGCTTAGCACGGGCAAAACCCATTTTAAAGATTGTCTTTCCATGTGTCTCAATTAGACATTTAAAAATTGATAACCGTATTTTTTTTTTGGTCCAGGGGACATTCTGTAGTTGGAAATAATGAACGGATTAGTGATTAATTAATTGCTGGCAGGTGTGGGAGAAGCCATCTATGACTTCTTAGTGTTTTTTCCCCTCCTCCTTAGTCTCTTAAGATCGTTCTTTCTTATTTTAATTAATTTTTGCCACCCCAGCACTTCTCTTATCAAATATTCAAATAAACTAAACAAATAGCGTGTACTGAGACCCAAGCACTCAATGCGGCACTTAATTGGACTTGCAGCCTTGTTTTCTCCTGGTGTAGTCTCAGGGTACCTGGAAGCTTTCCCTGGCAGTGGAATTGGACTCCAAAAGTGCATGTTTAGCATCTAGTTAATCTGCCTTGCGTGTGTGCAGGGCACGGCCTGATTGGAACAAGGCACAGTAAGCCATTGGGTGGTTTGTGGTTTCTCTTGCCTGGTGAGGAGCAGAGGCGGGAACCTAACAAGACTGTGACCTTTCTCCCACCCACCTGCTTCACCGCTCACTTCTGTCTACACCATCCAACGCATGCCAGTGGGTGCACCGTCCGATTGTTGAACAGGCCCAGGCTTGGTGTCAGCCGCATGCCCTCTGCTGCCAGCATCTCACTTGCCTCTGCAGGAAAGTCACGATCCCCGCTGCCACTCACCCCAGAACAATCAGGTCTAATGCCATCGTCCTGCACCCCGGCGCTCAACCCCAAGGCGGGGCCAGGGGAGGGGTGAGGCAGGCCATGTGCTCATGTACAAGGTCCAGGGCACTCGTCTCTTGGGGGACAGGGACATTCCTGAATGCATGAGAAGTGCAGAAGATGAAGGCCGGGGGCTGACCTGAGAGAGAGACCTGCCTGCTTCAGCGTGAGCTGAGCTCCAAGACATCTTCTGGGGTCTTCTAAGAGTTGGGAGAGTCCTAGGGAGGGAAAGCCTGGGCTGGCCTCTCAAAGGAGTCACATTGGTGAGCCTTCCCACAGACTTATCCAGACATGATGATTAGTAGGAATAAAGAAGGGAAAAGGGGAACTTTCAAAGCTGGTCTCTGGTGGCCACTATGTCCTTCAACCCGAAGTATTTGTCTCTAGATTGAAGCAGAGACAGAAGTTCACTGTGACTAACGGATCCCAGGTGATTCCTCGTCAAACATTTCAGAAACCAGGAGTTGAAAGGTGAAGTGGGGTGGGGGTGGCAGGGAAAGAGCTGTGGGGAGTGGGGGTAGTAGCAGCTGGAAAGCTGGTAAAGAAATGAGGGCTGCTTCTGGGAGCTTCTGGGAGCTTCTAAAACTATGTAGGTGGAACGGAGGACTCAGCCAGGGGAAACATTTTCTGGTGCTCCTCTCAATCAATCTTTCTCCCTCTCCCAAGTTTGGAAGCATCAAAGCCTGGAAAATTGAGACAGGAATTCCTAAAGTAGTCATGCATATCGGTTTTTAAATCGTCAAGGACAGAATACTAGTGGCTATAAAATAACAATAATAATAAAGGTCTTTATATATAAATATTAAAAGATCCTAGGACACATAGTTCAGCAAAAAAAGCAAAGTGAAAAAACACGTCAAGCATGCAGAACAGGCTATATTGTCATTTGCGGGGCCCAATTTCAGGGTTCAAAAATGATCAAGAATTTCAATACAGCAACAGCAGAGCATTAAATCAAGTTCATGGCCCTGCTGAACATGGCCCACGTGACTACAGATTCATTCTTGACCCCATGAACCCAGCCCAGCTCGTCAGGGTGCACCGCGGAAATGTTAAATAAGATATAAATAGTAAGGTTTAGCTGCCTGTAGGTGTTGTAAGAACTAGGACGACAGGGGGAGAGGAGGAGGAGAATTTCCACTCCACGCCCACTTATATTACTAATGTTTGAACCATGTGGATAAATTACTGGTTCATAAAACAGGAGAACTAGGCAACATTCCTCATAGTCCAGAAAACTCTGCCTCAGAGTCCAGTCCCAGTGCAGTGCTCTCTGGAGCTCCTGGGGACAGAAAGAAGCTAAAGAACAGAGGCGCCCACCTCACTGACTGAGGCTCCAACTGCCCTCTTCTTCACCACTGCCTTGCCAGTAGAATTTGATTTTTATGAAGCCAAACAAAATAGAAAATGTGACCCCGTGCTGTGACCTCGGTGAGGCTCTCCTCACCCTCCTGAACCTCGCTGGACCTCAGGAACGTGCGCCAGGGCCCATCTGACAGCAGCTCTCTAGGCTAACAAGTGCTGCCCCAGGAGCAGAGGGGGCCTCCACAGCCCACTAAATGCACGTGCGGGATGGCTCCTTCAATGTTAACTGTAATCATCAGCCAGGACAAGATGTCTCGAGTTGAACTAACGTAACAGACTCATGTATCTCCAGCATGTCCACTCAAAGAAATGAATCAGAGATGTTCCTAAAGGATCCTAATAGTTTTCATGTATTGAGTAGCTATAATTTGCTACATGAATTGTGCATTTAATCTTCATGACTCCCCACCAGGCAGGTTTTAATATTTTTCATTTTATAGATGAGGAAACTGAAGTCCAAAGAGGAAAGTAACTTGCCTAATATAACCTCTTGAATAAAGGATGAAGCCAGATTGGAGACAAGACTTACAGGTTCCAAAGCCCATACTCTTAATGGTTAGCCACATAAGAAAGTGCATATTTTAATGTATATTTTCCACATAATATCAAACTAAAACTTTATGATGCTTCTCAGCTCTTCCATTCAACAGAATCGTCTACTGTCCAGAACACAAAGCTAATTTGCAAGTAAGTGATGTCTACTTTCCTTTGGGTAGATGCAGTTATGAGTTATTTTATGCCATCCAGTCAAATGAGCACTACATTCACCACTGTTTGGTCACATGGATGCTCAGTGTGGCCTGCTCCCTTTTATCCTTGGAAACAGTTCTTAAATTTGACAACTTATGTTTGGGGGCAATTCTTTCAAGATTTACCCACAGGCTTTCTGAGTGATGTAAGAGGATGAGGCAGTCAAGAAGGGGGTAATTAGTTCTAAGAATACAGGTATGTCAGGAAAATAGTGCAGAGTTTCAGAAACTCAAGATCATAGGAGGGTATTAGTGTTAGCATCCTTCAGCTGAGACAAGGAAGAGCCCAGGATTCAACTGAAATTGGTAGAAGAAGTAGGTGAGAACAAATGCCAGCATTCTTGTTTTTTTTTTTCCGTCTTCTGACATGCCTGTGTTTCAATGGAAGAGAACAGTATACATCTTCACCATCTACACTATCTTACATTTAACCCCCACTAGACTGTGATGATTACTTTGATGGGAAAAACAATCAGATCTCTTTCTGTGCCGACAACTAAACATTACCAGTCATAAGAAAGATCTTGATCTATATTAGCTGACTTGGTGAATAAACAAATGAATGACTCAACAATCAATGGATATATTACCATAATCAGTAATGGCCCTGTTATACCATAAGACCTTATGATAATACAGGCCCTTCCTGTAGGCTACCAATGAAACATTCAAATGAATTTTTTTATTGATCCTTTGTGTGACAATTGCTAAAAACTCTATTTCCAGTAGGCAGAGGCTAGAGAAGAAATAAAACCGATATCAAATTTCCACATCAAGAATTGAAAAGTGAAAATATGATGTCTTTAATACAGCAAAAGAGGAACATTTTGTAGATCACCTTAATATATTGCCCTTGAATGCCTAAATGTATTTGTGTGATGTTGTCAAGAAACTACACAATAATGCTTAAAAGCTTGTTTGACATGTTCAAAGTTAAAATATCAAAAGAGAATACAGATCTGATTTTTGCAAATTCAATACCAAAAGTGCTGGTAAAGGAAATAAAAACAGCTGGGATTTGTGTAGTTGCTAATTTAGTTGAAGAATAATCATACATCTAAGCAAAAAGAAACACTGGCACATCTGGAGGAACCAGTTGCAGACAGAAGGTATGGCTTGGTTTTCAAAAGGACATTTTTCCTACTGGAAAAAAAAAACTTAATTTAATGCAAATGATGTCCTTTTCTGTTTTAGAGTGATGAAACACAGGAAGCAGCAAGATAGTTTGGGGACTTTTCTGCAATTGATAAAACCAGGCTTTCTTGAGAACTAGCCAAACCTTGCCAGGTAGTGAGACATGACAAGGAAGTCACAGTGTTGGAAATTTCCAGTAAAAGCTCCAGGATGAAAAAATACTGTGAATCGCTTGTGAAGAAGAGACCAAGGATTGGCCTAACGTGCTAAGTTTAATTAAAAATCTAAAAGTTTTTCTTAAAGGGGAAAAATGGAAATGCAGTTGGGATAAAATAATGACAGCTAAAAATCAGTGTCTAGTGGGACAAGGAATTTCTCCTGAATATACTTTTGTACAGTAGGTTTTTTAGTATGCTGTTCACTGTCCTTACTATTTTAAGTGTTATATTTTCATATTTCATTTCTGTTTTTCTCAAAATCAGTAATTCTCAAAACTTATCGACATCAGAATCATCAAGCAGGTTCTTTCAAATTGAGATTCCTGAAACCAAGACCCCAAAATGGGTGGATTTGGGTGGTAATTAGGTAGCTAGAGGGTGGGAGCTCACCAATCTGTATTTTAACAAGGTAAAGGTCCTACATAATTTGACCAGGGATTCATCTCTCAATTTGTGATACTTCTCATAAGATTTATGTACAAGGTAATGTCCTGGATCTATGCAGCTGGAGCAAAGAATCACCATCAGGTTGAAATTTATCAAAATTAGAGGCATAATGGAAAGAAGACCTCTAAGAGGTCAGAGGGTAATGATTCTGTCATTGAAATGTGATGTTTTCAAATAACTACTTAATGAACTTTCAAAGTTTGCTTGGTTTGTTCAAATTTGAGATCTTAAGGAGAATGAAAAGAGATTTGGATTTTTTTTTTTTTTTTTTTACAAATTCAATGCAAAAAGTAATGTGAGGAAAAAATAAGCAGTGGATTTGTATAAATGGCTACTTTATTGTAAAAAATCAGAGTTCAGGACACATGAAAAATCACAGGAAGGATGTTGAAAGCTGTAGAAATACGTTTTACTTACTCTTCAATTCTGCCTGAATCCCTTTAGTATGGACCTGATGATAAACCAAACTATTTCGTTAATGACTGCAGAAAGAAGTTTCCATGTGGATACAAATCTGTTTTCTCCTACTCACCTGTCTGACCAGGTGAGGCATGTCCAAATCTGCCTCCCCAGTTGCAAGCATGTTCAGCCATTGAATCACAACTCCTCTCTTAAGTGAGAGGACATGGGAGAAAAAATGAATTGAATGAAAAGGAAACCTGCATTTTGCCCCCACCCAAAAGTACATACTTCCTCTCTGCCTCCTTCAATAGGTGTGGGGTGTCTATGCAGCAATATGGCCTTCATACAAGGAATCTGTGTAATTTCCCTTTGGGAAATACCTACAATCTTATAGTTCGATAGAAAAGCAGGAAGGATAGCTTCCTACTTCTGGATTCTGCAAAGGAAGATCAAGTTTTTATTGTTCATCAAGGTACCCATTCACCCAGAGAAGTAACATGGGCTGTGATATTCTAAGGCACATTCTTTTTTACTTACATTCCACCCTAAGTGGCTAAAAAGGGCCAAACAATTCTTTCAGCATTCCGGGGACTCTTCTGGCCCCTCGCTCCAAGGCCCCCAACCCACTCACCCAGCTGTCAGCACCAAGACAACCATCAAGGCTTATAAGCTCTGAGCAGCACAACTTCCTACAGTGGGGAAGTAATTGACTCATTACGTCATCTTTCATACCAACCAATCTTTTATCCATCAGTAGCAGCAGAAGGCACGAGGCATCAAACCCTTGCAGGATGCCTCTGCCCTCCAGCCTGCTATGAGAAAGCACAGAACATTTGGTTTCACTAATTTGCATGACCAAGGGTGAATTACTTAGCCTCTCTCAGCTTCATTTTCCTCCTCTATTAAAAAAGGGTATTCTTACCTTCTAGGTTTGTGAGAATTTGAGATAATGTATTCAAAATGCCTGGGACATAATAGGTGTTCAATAAATGGCAGTTATTATTTTATGCATGAGCCTTAGGCTAATGTATGTGTGAACATTTAGTTATTAATTAGAAGGTAAATGAAAGCTGGCTGGAGGGAATTGCATTTGACCTTTAGCAAATTATTTCATTTAGATGCGCTGATGCAAAACTATCACATCTTATAAAGAAAGACGAAAATAAATCTGGCTGACAAAAGATATTTTAATAAATACTCAATCTCCTTCCAACATCCTCTCAGTATATGGCCACTCCATTTGTATGCCGTTTGGGGCCGCTTTTGTGCTTCTCCCTCCCTTGTCATCGTCCATCACTGACCGGGGCCAGACTCAGCTCAAAAAAATCATTCTTAAGCACTTGCATCTCATGACTGCTCAAAAAAGGAACTCCTGAAGCTTTTATTCCCTCCAAATAAACTTGCCACCAAATAAGCTTGGGTGTGCTGGGGTTGGCTGTCTGTCTGTTAACCCTGGGCTGAGATCAGCCCAGCTGATATAATGTGAGGCAAGCGTCTGATGTGTTCATCCCTGTAGGTGCTCTCATTTTACCGACCGGCAAAGAGAACCTGCCACAGTCCACATTAGGAGCCTCAGAACATGGAGCCCATGTTACAAGATTCTGCTTGTAGAGCTGTGGTCTCCTGGGGAGAGAGAAGAGTACCCTGTTCCAACAGATGAAAGGAGAGGGAAGAGAGACAACAACAACACTTTGTGCAGACCAGAAAAAGAGATAATAGTTGCATCGTGAACTTATCTTAAAAACCTGCAAACTGGGAAGAAGGAGAGAAGAAGGAAAGAGTGTTAAGGAGAAGTTTGAGACTTTATAAATGCATTTTTGGGGTAGTGGGCAAAGAAGTAGGCTATGAAAGGTAAAGAGGGATTAAGAGGCTGGATCTAGCCATTCTCTGCAGAACCAGGGACAAAGAACTGACTGGCAGTCTTGGGAAAGAAAGGCTCTAAGGCTACCAGCCTCTAAAAATAACAAGTTTTTCCCCCTCCTTTTATTTTTTGAGGAACAAAAACTTTAAGAGGAGGCCAAGTGCTAGTATTATCCTGTTGGGAAAAAATTCCCATTCCATGACTATTAAAAGGTTTGGGGCATGACTGGTGTATCATCTAGAGTATCTCTGCCTCTCAACCTACCTGGCTCGAGAATGTATTAGAAAGTCCAACCCAATGAACTTGCAAAGGGCTGTGATTAGCTTCAGAAGACTCCAACTGTGCAAACAGCCAATATAATAAGCTCGCGTGTTGTGACTGATTATGCCCATTACCATTCCTGCATATTTCTGTCTTCTAATGCCCACAGAGGAGCGGGAAGGAGAGTTCAGCAAACATCTTCGGGACTGGTTTATTAAGCTAATATACCAGGCATTGCCCATTTTGCATCCTGAGACGCCATCAAGTCCTTTGAACTTTGCATTCTCATTAGAAATCATCTATTTTAAATAATGATACAGTAAATCTTTGGAATGCTTTTTATCCAAGGACTTCAAAAAACATTACTATTACTGGTACTTCTCAGCCTCTGGTAGATAGTCTGACATCAATTTTCTAGGTGATTAAACTAAAGCAGCTAATGGTGAATTGCAGAATCAGCTGCAAAGGTAGGGAAAGGGTTTTGAGTGCTCTGGGCCAGGCACCTGCCATTAATCTATATAACTATACTAAGTGGCACATGCCTATACCAGAGGCACAGTTATGAGTCAGGAGCAAGTGAAGACTGTATTTGTAAGAGGACGTTAGTCATGTTGGTGGCTGCCTGGCATCCTTTAGATATGCTGCCTGTGCTTGGGGAGCAGTCACTTTCAAGACCCTCTTGCAGCCGCCATGCAGACATGTGACCTGGGCTAGACCCAGCAGATGCTCTGATGGGGCAGCTAGTCTCATCCTGGTGCGGACATTGTAGCAGAGCAAATAATAGTGTCAAGTTCATGGTAGCACAGCAGTGACGCCCCTTCAGACCAGTTTGACAGCACAGTTACAAGCGTGTCTCTGGGAAGGTAGCTTCTAAGCTGGCTCTTCAGCTTCTCAATGAATCTCAAGAGCTCCCCTGGACCCTTTTTAACAAACTCCATTTTTGCAAAATCAGCCAGACTCATTTTCTGTCACTTTCAGTTAAACACCCTGACCAGTATTTCTTTCTATCCCATGGAAAATAGACTCACATTTTCTACTTTTAGCTAGGATGAAAACTGATTCTTAATCCATTCTCAAAGCTGAATGTCAGTTTACAATTGATATTTAGTAGTTATAAATAGCTGGCATTTATTGAGTGCTAAGTACAAAACTGTGCACAGTATTACGGGATCCGTTTGCTAAATTCCTACTGCGTGCTATACATCACACTGAGGACGGGGGATGGAAAAAAATAAGCAAAAACAGACATGGCCACTACCTCCCAAGAGCTGACAGTCTACAGGAAAAGGCAGACAGTAATGGAGGACTCACATTTAGAACTGTAAAATTGCCATCGTGATAAGTGATGTGAAGGGCAGAGAAAGCATCCTTGAGGGAATAACACGTTAGCATGAGATATGCCTTTGAAAAGAGTACACTAGAGTCAATTGGAAAATGAACCGGAGGGAAGTCAAAACAGATGCAGACAGACCAGTGAGAAGGCAATTTTAGTAATTTGAGAGAATGCTGATGGTAGCTTAGACTAGAGTGGCAGAGAGACAGAGATCAGGATAGAACCAAGAGATAGAGGGTAAAGGCAAGATGATTTATAAATATGCTAGATATGGGGAAATTAGGTGGGTTCACGAAAGACTCCCAGGTTTCTAACTTGAACCCCTGCATAGATGGGATTGTCTGACCCTGAGAGAACATTGGGAGAAAATCAGATTTTGTAGGGACATCATGAGTTCAGTGTCCTGTGTTTGAAAGACTTGCCTTCAAAGTATCCATCAGTTCTGGAGCTTAAAACAGAAAACTGAGCTGAGGGCCTCCCTGGTGGTGCAGTGGGTTGAGCGCCGCACTGTGAAGCACCCGCAGCACAACAGCGTTTGATCCCTGGCCAGGGAGGGGACCCACATGGGCAGCAGACCTCTCCTGCCTCGCCTGCTGCTCCCCTCAGCAGTGTGTTTCAGTCCATCTGCCTGTTCTGCTCCCTGCTCTGTCTCTGGTGAATCCTCTCACCTCCCACAACTCTGGTCTGTACCTCAGCTCTTGTATACATAAATAAATAAAATCTTTAAAAAAAATAAAAACTGAGCTGAAGGCATAAAATAGGCCTTGCATAATTGAAGTCATTGTGTGGCTGGATTTTTTAGGAAGACTATAACCTGAGAATGAGAGGCTTGGCCCTGTTCTTCAGGAGCGCTAATATAGGTATAAAAATTTAGGAGCCATCCACTGTTGGTTACCAAAACGCAATGAAACTCTGCCTATAAAATATCAGCAAGGGGAACTGCTTTAATCCAAGAAACAGGCCTTGATTCTCTTCCTACAAACTCCTCTACAATAAGATCACAAGCTCAGGGACACAATCAACCTGTTACTCAGCGGGCCCCATAGAACTGGGGTATACAGGAGAACACATGGGCCGTCGAAAGTAGATGGAGGCCCTCCCTGGTGGCGCAATGGGTTAAGGAACTTACTATGAAGCAAATGGCAGCCACTGCAGCACGAGTTCGATCCCTGCTCCCCCCTACACCCCCAACCCCCCATCCCTCCACCCACTGGGGGGAGGTGACCCGCATGGCACAGCAGACCTCTCCTGCCTCGCCCGCTGCTCCCCTCAGCAGTGTGTTTCTATCCATCTGCCTGTTCTGCTCCCCACTCTGTCTCTGGTGGATCCTCTCACCTCCTCACACCTCTGGCCTGTACTCTAGTGCTTGTATGCATAAATAAAATTTTAAAAAACCTTTTAAAAATTAAAAATTAAAGTAGACGGAGGAGTCTACTTTCAGGGAAGTTATTCCCAGACAGGACACCTGTCTCTGCTTACCTCTGCTAAGTTCCGCACCACCTGAAATGGCTAGTGTGGTCTGTGTTTACCTCAGTGAACCGTGACTGAAACAATTTTTAGTGCAATTTCTAGATCCCAGTTCTCTGCTTTTGAATAGAAAGCAACCTCAACTTACCTAAAATAGTCTTCTTTACTAAAATCCCACATTTTTTATTTCCAGATAGTATTGGTATTCCCAAAGAATGCTCTTCTACATACACCAACACCTCCCTTGGCGTCTGAGACTGTCCCAAAAACTCTTTTTTAACATCTCATACTCTGCCCATAAATTGCTCTTCCCCAGAGCCCCCTCCATTATTCAAATCCATCTTGAAGTTACGAGTAACGCTGGTTTCCTGCTGCTCTGACCTGGGGAACAAAGAATAACTAGGCAGCTGGACCATGTCCTGGGACCAAAAATAGCCAGGAAGGTATTTTCGAAGCCAGTGGCAGGAGCAAAGCCAGAGTTCTAGAGTCATCTTGAAGATGGCCTTGAGCAGAAAAAATAAGAAAGCAATGGGAAGAACTAGCTTCTGATGTTCAATTTTGTCTCATTTCTTTTTCTTTCTTCCTTTCTCTCTCTTTTTTTTTCTTCTTGGCCACTCAGCACCAGTATATTTGTCTGCAAGTCCAGAAGACTTTTTCCATTTCTATGCATTCATTTTTTTTTCTTTTTTTTCCTTCCCAGTATTCCGCTGCAGAACTACATTGCATGTACTAATTATAACTGCCAGCTATTGACTAAATCTGATATATAGTTGAACTGGATTTATTTCTTAGTTTAGTATTACAGCACACACACACACACACACAACATCAAATTCTTCCTTCCCTCTTCTTGCTCCTCCAACCCCAAACCGTCATTACTGAACAAAGAGCCACGAAACCAAGCAGACCAAAGGGCACAGGTGTGGAGCAACGGACGGGGAATGGGATGTGCGCTGCTGCAGCATCGCCAGCCAGCCCCGCACTGGCTGAGCTCTGAGCTGCACTTCCAGAGGAACGGTATTTCGGAGACCACGTCCAGCGCCCAGACAAGTGGTTTTTGGTACTTTCTGAAGGATCTTGATCAACGTGGGTAGGGGCTTGCCCTCCAGATTCCCTTTCTGTTGACACTTGGCAGAACTTCCGTCCATGAACATGATATCAACCAACACCCCGCAGGAGTCTGGCACACAGTACACACTAAATACTTGTGCTTTTTTTTCAAATCAGAAGAAAATCAAATGAGCCATGAGCCATGTCTAATCTAATAATGAGTTAATACAGTAATGCACTTAGAGCCAAGTACATAATAAGTGCTATATAAATATTAGTGTTATTAATATTATCTAGAGTGACTGTTGCGTCTTTTTCACATTTTAGGACCCCAGAAGGGCCTCTCCCACTTTCTTCTATCACTCCATCCCTCTTTGAAAATACTATCAGTTTTCAAAGGCATTTAAATCACACCTCTCCCCAACACACACACACACACACACACACACTCACTCACACCATGGTATCCCATGCATTGCTGATGAGAATGGAAGCAGCACACAAACACTGCAGAGGTCCATTTGGACACATCTAAACAAATACTTCTCAACCCAGAAGATGACACTGGAAAAGTATCCTGCAGATCAACTCATACCTATGTGGTATGCAGTCCCTATTAGATTTATTCATTGCAGACTTATTTGAAGTAGCAAAATAAAAAAAAAAAAAAGCAAATGTTTATCATTAGGAAGCTCATCAAGTAGAACTTTGTTCAAACATAGAATGTGAATAATATGTAGTGATGAACAAATTTTGAATGAGAAAGCTTTATGTGTACTTTCATAAGAAAATCTCCAAGATATAGCACTAAATTTAAAAATAATAAGGTCTGGTGGGAATGCAAGCTGATCCAACCATTATGGAAAGCAGTATAGCAGTTCCTCAATCTACTAAGAATGGAACTTCCATAGGATCCAGCAATCCCACTCCTAGGAATATACCCCAAAGACACAAATACACTGATTCAAAAGA
>JAGFMF010011501.1:6010816-6041592 GCA_019455555.1 Galemys pyrenaicus
GACTGAGGTGATGGTGCACTGGTGATATGGTGATGGGGAATACATGGGGATTACAATTGATGTCAAATATATATAAATTTTAAAAAGTTAATAAAAAAATAGAAAAAATAAGGCACAAAATAACACTCAAAAGACTGTATAAAAGTGTCAGAGAATAAAAATGTATATTTGCATTTTTTTGCATTAAGAAATTCTGGACGAACATAGACAATTATAGACAGGTAGAAAAACACACTTTTATTTCAAGTAAAGGAGATAAGCTGGTCTTAATGACTATCTAAGAAACTGTCTTCCTGACAGTGCTCTAGAGCTGAAGTGGATGCCCTGGAAGTTCAACATCTAGAACGGTCTGCCCGCTGTCCTGCAGCTTCCACCCCCATCCACCGTGGGAGACATGTTACCAATGCCCAGAAAGCTAGATGCCCATCCTGGCTTCATTCCATCTGCTGAGCTGTGACCCTGTTCTCACGTTCTGTATATTCCTTCTGGGACACACAAGTATAAATTAAGAAAAATCTCTTGGGCTGCAGACTCAATATTATAACTCTTCATTTCTTTGCTTTCATCAGTTTAAATTCAGACTTTTAATGCGATTTGCAAATAGCTTTGTGTGATATGATATTAGAGGTCAAAGAACTTCTCAATTCATCTAAAAATACATAAGCACACCACAACAAAAATCCATTAAAAGTTGAAATAGCTAATCCTTTACATGGGGAGAATAAATAATTCACCTCCAGGCTCTCCTACTATAAATCAGTTGTGCCGTTATCAGATGCCAACACTGGGCCAGGAAAGCAAAGCAGCTGTATTAAACTTTGACAATAAAAAAAGGGAATAGAAAAAGTAGGGATGAACCATTTGTTTTCTTTCCCTGTAGATCTCTAAACAGACTATGTAATGAATAAGCGGGAGAGAAACCAGTGACTTAATTACATTTCTCCTGAAAACTTTCCTAACTTTTTCCTCAAGGAAAGGATGTATGACTCACACTTGAAGGGTTTCAGTCATGCCACATGCCAACCCTCCACTGTGATTTGGGCACCTGGGCAGGCTTGCTCCTGTTCTAGTGAAAGATTTACAAAGAAGAACCTGCCACTTCAGCTCCCTGAATCTCAGAGGAGAAAGGAAAGTGTCATGAATAACGAATACCTTGGATTCCTTGAATTCTATACCACAAAAGGGTTATCAGGGCCCTCCCTGGTGGAGCAATGGGTTAAGCAACCCATTATGAAGCAAACCACAGTCATTGCAGCATGAGCTCGATTCCTGCCGCCGGCCAGGGAGGGGACCCACATGGCACAGCAGACCTCTCCTGCCTCGCCCGCTGCTCCCCTCAGCAGTGTGTTTCAGTCAGTCTGCCTGTTCTGCTCCCCACTCTGTCTCTGGTGGGTTCTCTCACCACCCACACCTCTGGCCTGTACCCCAGTGCTTATATACATAAATAAATAAATCTTCTGGCCTGTACTCCAGTGCTTGTATACATAAATAATTAAATCTATTAAAAAAATAAAGTGTCTTCTCTTTCAAAAAAAAGAAAAAGGGTTATCAGAAGAACTCTGTGCACACCTCCTAGAGTCAGTCAGAGTCAGAGTCAGAACGGCTATGGAACTCCTTTAGGGATAAAGAGGACCCATTCAGGCTCAAGTCGAAACAGCCACTTCAGTGCAGATCACCTCTCACAGCAAGACATTTTAAAGTCAGTCAACAAACATCTGCATAGGGCTAACTCTGCACCAGTACTTTTCTAAGTACAAAAATCTCAGCTCCTTAAATCTTCACATCCCCTTGAAGTGGCTTCTTTTGCTACTTCCATTCTACCAATGAGGAGACTGAGATGCAAAACAACTGAGAAATGTGCCAGATTTTATTCAGCTGTGCATAAGCAAGCCCAAGATGCATCAGCTTGGTGGCCAGTCACCAGCTTCACAGAGGGACGGCCACCACCATCTTCAGTTTTGTTCTGGGCGTACGCAGTTTGCAAGTGAGAAGCAAGAAAAAAAAGGTAGCCAGAGAAATGCCCTAAATGGAGCCTATAGTTTCACGGAGGTGCTTTTGTGTCTTCATAATTATCATTACACATGGAATTGTTAACATTTTGTAACAGGTTTACTTAATAACATTCCTAAACCTCTTCTATCTACAATTGAGAATCACAGTGAAAAATAGTTAGCAGTGAGGTCCTATTAATAATATGCATCATGGGGCCTCCCTGGTGGTGCAGCGGCTTGAGCACTACACTGTGACGCATCTGTGGCATAGCAGCAAGTTAGATCCCTGGCCAGAGAGGGGACCCACATGGCACAGCAGACCTCTCCTGCTTCACCCCCTGCTCCCCTCAGCAATATATTCTAATCGATCTGCCTGTTCTGCTCCCCTTTCTGTCTCTGGTGAGTTCTCTCGCCTCCTGCGACTCTGGCCTGTACCCCAGAGCTCTTATATGCATAAATAAATAAATCTTTATAAAATAATAATAATATGTACCAGAAGGGAAGGAAGAGGGGAGAGGGAGAGTGGGAGGGGGAGAGGGGGAAAGGGAGTGGAGGAGGAGGAGGGAGGGGAGGGGAGGGGCAAGGTAAAAATGACAAGCTTTTATGAGAATGTAGAAAAATTAGAAACTTCTTATTCTGTTGGTAGGGGTACTGTGGCAGGTGCTCAAAAATTAAACTCCCCATAAAAGCCAACAATTCCATCCAAGGAACATACCCAAAGTAATTTGAAACTGTTGTTTAAACAAAGCCTGTAGCCAGTGTTCACAGCAGCACTATCATTCCCAATAGTCAAAGAGTACAACCCAAATGTCCATCAATGGGATTACAAATGTGGTACAGTCAATAGTGGAATGTCAGCCATAAAAAGGGTTGAGTACTACACGCCGTAAGTGAACCTCAAAACCATTATTCTGTGTAACACAAAAGGACACATATTGTATAATCCCCTTTTTAAGAAATATACAGAATAAGCAAATCCATGAGACAGAAAGCAAATCAGTGGCTGGAAGAGTCTGGGGAAAGGGAGGAAATAAGGAGTAATGACCTAATGGCAATGGGGTGTTCTCTGCAGCCACAAAAGTGCTCTGGAACAGATAGTGTGTACCTTTGGGAATGTGCTAAATGTTGCTGGATTATATTCTTTAAAATGGTCAAAATGCAAAATTTTATGTAAATTTTATCTGAAAAGTTCTCAGTGCTTAATAAATCTTTTTTATTCTCATTGACATATCTGGGGGCTGGCTGAAAGGAAGAGGACCTTGTGTCAGGTGGGCTGGTCTTAGTAGCAGGATCCGGGCTGGAAGCAAGAGCGCCTTACATGTCTCTCCTCCTCCTCCCAAACGTGAGCTAGACAGGGCTTGCTCTTATGGTGATGGCAGAGGCATAAGAAGGCACGCCCAGGTCTCCAACACATTCAAAGCCTTGCCTGGCATCTTGTCTGCTAACATCCCAGTGGCCAAAGTAAGTCACACAGCTGAGCTCAAAGACAAAGGGTGGGGAGGCCCAGCCCACTACTGGTGAAAGGAACTGCAAAGTGAGTGACGACCTGGAGGATATTATGCTGAGTGACATAAATTAGGCACAGAAAGACAGATTCTTCATGACCTCATTTAGATGTGGAATCTAAAAGAGTCAAACTCAGAATCAGAGCGCAAAACAGCAGTTGCCAGGGGCTGAGGGCAGGGAGAAATGGGGAGATGCTGATTAAAAGTACAATCTTCAGTTCTAATAGGACTAAGTTCTAGAGACCTAATGTACAGCATGGAGACTATTTATATAGTCAGTAATATTTTATTGTGTACCTAAAATTTGCTGAGAAAGTGGATCGTAAGTGTGTTTACTATGCACAAAAATGGTAACAACTAATGTTGGAACTCTTGTGGGAATGCAAGTTGGTGCAGCCTCTTTGAAAAACAGTATGAAAAATTCTTAAGAAAGTAAAAATGGAAATTCCATATGACCCAGCAATATTGCTATTAGGTATTCATCCTAAAAGTATGAAAAGTCTAATATGAAAGATTTACGCCTATGTACATAGCAGTATTGTCGACAATTCCCAAGTCACAGAGCCATCCTAAGTGCCCTTCAACAGACAGTAGATAAATAAAATATGGACTATATACTTGATTGAATACTATACAGCTGTGAAAAAAGATGAACTAGTGTCTTTGGGGGACAAAATAAATGGACCTTGAGGTGATTATGTTAAGTGAAATAAGTCACAATGTGAAAGATTATCTAAATAATTTCACTCATCTGTGGACTATAAATAACTAGAAAACATACATGGGCAAAATACAGTGAGAATAAACCTTTTACTTGAATGAAATTAATGGTTACTAGAGAGAACATGTGGGAGGGAGAAAAAAATAAGGGAGGGGACAGAGGGGGTACTGACATGGCTGGTTTGGTGAGTAGAATATATACACATATGTAAGAGCAAAAATGTAACCCCAAAATTAAACTTTATTTTTTTAAAAAGATTTATCTATCCATGCACACAAGAACTGGGGCACAGACCAGAGGTGCAGGGGGTGAGGAGACTCACTAGGGGGACAGGGTAGGGCAAAGAACAGACAGATCAACTGGAATACACTGCTGAGGGGAGCAGCACACAGGGCAGGAGAGGTCTCCCGCACCATGTGGGGCACCTCCTGGACAGCAGCAGGGATCGAACTCGTGCTGCAGCGGCTGCGGTCTGCTTCACAGTGCGCCGCTCAACCCACTGCGCCACCAGGGAGGGCCCCCAAAATCAAACTTTAAAAAGGTAATAACGTGAGGTGATAAATGTGTTAACTTAAATTTGATAATCATTTCACAATGTATAAATATATTAAATGACCATATTTTAAGTCATATTGTACAATCTAAATATATACAATTCCTCTTTTATTTCTGTATATAGAATCATGCCTCAATAAATAGTAGATAGAGAGATAGATAGAGAGATAGATAGATAGATAGATAGATAGATAGGATTTCTTAAAAGTTGAGTGGCAAAGCACAAAGCTAAAAAGAGAGGTAAAGAACTGTGAACTATAATGCAACCTACCACAAGCTCTTTCCCTACGCAAGTGACCTCTTCATTCTTTACTCATAGATAGCAAGAATCCCGCCATATCTTTCCCATGAGCTTTCATAATTGTCAAGAGTCAAGGGTCTCTTTTTCAGGAATGTCACTCAATTCACTCAAGGTAACTCATTAAATTGTAGAAAACACTGAACCAAAGTGAGTGTTTCAAAAGCAAGCTGGGCTTTTCTAATTCTTAGCAGATGGAATGCTTGGGTCTCACAGCAGTTATCAGGTCCTTCGTATCAGATGGCACATTGTCAGGTGGGTACGTCTCTTTCCCACACTTAGTGACAGATTTTGAATCCAACCATCTGGCAAAGGAAGAGAAAGGACGTGGAGCATCATACAGGAATTTCACGGCCAGTTCTGGAAGAGGCATGCATCACTTCCACCTGCACTCCATTGGCCAGAATTCAGTCACGTGGTTGAAAGTTCACAGCTGTCAAGGCAACTGCAAAAGGCAATCGAGTTGTGTGCCCGAGAGGAAAGAGAGATGGTGAAGTGAATGGTTGGCCAGACCCTGCCACATTCCGTATCAGGCTGCCTTCCTTTAAATATCAAACCATCGAAAGTCGATTTTCAATTTTTTTTATTTATGCATACAAGAACTGGAGTACAGGCCAGAGGTGTGGGGGGAGAGAGGATTCACCAGAGACAGAGTGGGGAGCAGAACAGGTAGATTGACAGAAACACACTGCTGAGGGGAGCAGCGGGCGAGACAGGAGAGGCTTGCCTCGCCATGTGGGTCCCCTCCCTGGTGGGCGGCAGGGATCGAACTCGTGTTGCAGTGACTGCATTTTGCTTCACAGTGCCTTGCCTAACCCATTGCACCACCAGGGAGGCCCCTAAAGTCGATTTTTAAAAATATGCTAATCATTTATTTGTAGTTTAGGGAACCACTTCTTCAGGGTTGGAAGAATTGAGGGAATCCTTTCAGTATATCTGGGGACACTGAGCAGGTACAGAAGTATAGACAACAAAATAAGCTCAGAGGAATAAAGACTATACAAGAACTTTAAAAAAAAAAAAAAAGAGCATGGAAAGCATCAGTGACCCACAGGATTCCATCACCTGGAATCCAGACAAGAAAATCAAGGGACTTCTTAGAGACAAATGCCACCCAATTACAAAAACCTTCACTTCACTCTAGCGTGGGGAAGGAAGAGTTCCACAGATGTTAGAGATTTCACTGTTCCATTAATGGCATTCTCCCTAGACTTTTACTGTCACCCTGAATAAATTTAAGATGAACAAGCAATGCCATCCAAGTGATTTGGACACAAAAGTCTTTCTTCCCTTTCTCTTCCATTTCCTTCCCCAACCTTCCCCTCATTTCAGCACCCCTGAAGAGGAGTCAAGGAAATGTGAGACCAACAATGCCGTGAACACCTCCAAGGCCAGTGAGAGACAAAGTGGATTCAAAAATCATACTTCCAAAGTGCTCGTTGTGCTTCCCTGAGTGAGCAAGCTCTCTCTTTCTCTGCAATGACCTCGTCCTCTCCTCTGAAATTTCAAGTCATTGCCATTTCCACCTCTCAACTGGGGGCTTTATTATCTTAAGGTGAGAAAAGTTTCTTAGGCAGAAGTCTGCCGAGGAGAAAAATCAGAGTGATTTAAGCAGTGCCCATGTGTGCTGGAGATGGAAGAGAATCCCCAGCTGACACATCAGAGAGGAAAAATGTAAGCTCAGATGCATTTATTAAGGGAGGTTGAATATCTGTTCAACTAACCTCCTTTTTATTTTTTAAACTCTCAGATAGGATTTTAATGAAAAGCCACCACAAGTCCTCAGCAAATCACAGCTTTGAAGGAAAACGTCAATCCCTATCCAACCCCGAAGAATTGTAGGAGCTGATGGAAATCTAAATTCATCAGTTAGTTTCCCCATTTCCTCCTCCATTGGGTCCAACCTGCCCCCTCCTCCTTCAACACGGGCGCAGGGCTGGAGCTGCAAATCAACGCCTGGGGACATCCCATCAGACAATGGAAGGTCTGAGGAAAGGTTAAAGCAGAAAGGAAACTAAATTTATAGGCTTAGCATTAAAATCTTAAAGGACCTTAGGAACAGCAATGAATCTGATGTTAGGAGAGGCAGGGGCTGTCAGAGGCCATGGCAGGAAGGCCTGACAAGGGCCATAAATCTCAGCTAGGAGTGGGAAAAAAAGAAAAAGAAAAACAGGCATCCTTTCAGACTGAGGCAGCGTGATGAAACGATTCAAACCTGGACTTAAAAGAGAGGCAAGGCCGCAGAGGAAGGTGGGGAGGAAGGCACTGGGACTGCAAGTACGAATGAAAAGAGCAGCAGATTGTGTGGGTGGGAGAAAGGCGCGCTTGGCAGACAATAAAGCTACACACGTGGCTGTGGGGGGATCTTTGAAACTGATCCCCAAAGAAAGGAAACAGAAAAGATGCGGTTGCTCGGCGCTGTGTATGAGATGGAAGCACAGTGACCTTCAAGCCATTGGACTCGAGGCAGAAAGTCCAGCAGCTGGGGCCAAAAGATTGGGAGGGGGCAGAAGACTGCGGAGGAGGCAAGAATGTTGTAGACGAGTCCGAAGCCTGGCAAGAGGGATAGAAATCTGGGGAGGGGGTCAAAAGGTTGTGGAGGGGGTTAGAAGACTGGGAAGGGGTCAGAAAGCTGGAGAGGGGGAGCTTGGGGAAAACATCAGCTTCCAATGACTAGAACACAAGGCAGGAAGCCCCAAGTTCCCAGGGCTGTCTTTAATTTTCAGCCATTCCTTCTGTGTACTTTGAGCTTTGTTTTTTGTTTCTTTCAATTATATCTTCTGGGCCCCAAGTACAATATGTTAAAACACTAAGGAAAATACCTAGAACCATTACAACTGAAAATAACACACCATGAATGATTGTTAATAATGCCAAGCCCGAATGGCCTTCCTTGGGCGGTCTGATTGGAAAAGCAGAGACGGCACCATTTCAACCTCCGGGGCTCAGGCCGGTTTCACTCATGTCCTAGGGGAGGCATGGTTTCCGCTGCCTCAGTTTCCCCAGTGAAAAAGAAATCAGCAGAACCACTTTAGAATTACAGGAAGGGAGTATTTAAACTAACATCTTTGTGGTATATTTCAGACCTTTGGAGAATTAGTTCGTGAATGTAACAATAATGGTGTCTATAAACTTAGACAGATAGAGTCATAAACACATAGACATTTACCTGTTATCATGACATCAACAATATCTCTATCCCCATTCAGTCACTTATGAATTACAACTTTTTCATTGTTTTGAAATATAAAAATCAATACATTTTTTCATGCCTTACTTTCTTCTCCACTCCATTTGCTCTCAAACTTCTGCATTTATTATCTTTTTCCTAACTGCTGTATCTTATCAATTTTCTGTCCATTTTTCTTTCCTACTTTCATCTCCTCTGCATTTTTTTTAAACTCTCCTCAGTTTCTCACTTTTCCCACTTTCCTTGGAAACTAGCTTGCATCTCACGTGCAATGTCATTTCGTAGGTGAGTACATATGGTCGTTAATATTCATCAGTTTTCTTGATCTCCAGTAAAAATAGAAGAAAATGTTACTTTTCCCTGTATTGGACTGGTTAATCAGCAGATGTAGTTTCAAAGCTTAAAACATTCATTCACTCTATAGAAAACCCAGGATTCTAACAGCTCTAGGGTGACTGATATGTTCCTTGGACCAACCAGGAATAGGGGGGAAATTGGCAAAGCTTGGGCACTATCTTCAGGAAGAAATTTAAGCCTCATATTGACACGTATAATCATAACCTTCAGGAGTGAACCAACTACAGTGTGTTTCCCAAAGATGGTGATCATTTTTTTTTTTAATCCTAGATTCAGCCAGTATCTACCTTCCAGTATTAAGAATCTTATACTCAAGGGTCTCCCTGGTGGTGCAGCTGGTTGAGCGCCGCACTGTGAAGCATCCGTGACACAGAGCGTGAGTTCGATCCCCGGCCAGGGAGGGGACCCACATGGCATAGCAGACCTCTCCTGCCTCACCCACTGTTCCCCTCAGCAGTGTATTTCAGTAGAACTGCCTGTTCTGCTCTCCTCTCTGCCTCTGGTGGATCCTCTCACCTCCCTCCACTCTGGCCTGTACCCCAGCTATTGTAAGCATAAATAAATCTTTAAAAAAAAAAATCTTAGACTCAAGAACCTAATACTAATTAATGCCCTAAAGTATTTTCTGTTACCTCTAAAAAGTGTATCTGGGAGGAAAAGCAGCTGCTGTGACTCAGACCTAGTATGTACTACCTTTAAACAAAGAAGGAAGCTATGTATAAAGGGGCTGTATGAAGAGTAAAATTAAATTAAAAGATGAAAAAGTAAAAACAACACCTCAGATATAAGGAAATTCTGATATTTTAGACCTCCCATAAGAAATAACTGTTTTGGGGCCTCCCTGGTGGCGCAGAGGGTTAAGCAACACACTACGAAGCAAACCGCAACCACTGCAGCACGAGTTCGATCCCTGCTGCCGGCCAGGGAGGGGACCCACATGGCACAGCAGACCTCTCCTGCCTAGCCCGCTGCTGCCCTCAGCAGTGTGTTTCAGCAGATCTGCCTGTTCTGCTCCCCACTCTGTCTCTGGTGAATCCTCTCACTTCCCTGGACTCTGGCCTGTACCCCAGCTCTTGTATGCATAAATAAATAAAGCTTTTAAAAAAAAAAAAGAACTGTTTTCCCTTTAAGTCAATGTATCTATAAGTAAATGAACTTATTCTGACTTCTACCTAATGCATTTGGTGGAAAACTAGTGGATAGAAGTTTATTTGCAGAACTGGGGTCTTTCAGCAGCTCAATAACAGGCTTCCTGTTTGACTTTGGGCAAGTTATTTAACTACTTGATATCTAAAGTTACTCATCTGTAACATGAGTAAAACAACATGATAGCCATGTTATTTTTGGCTTTGGGGCTACTCCCAATCATGAATGTGTAACAGAATCTCCGAGAGGAATTTCACAGAATTAATGACTAGCTCCTGATATTGAGGGCCCCCGGGCCTAGTGTTGACCTCATGGCACTATCATTATAAAGGTGCCACGGCTAGCCCTGAGCAATCACCTTTCCTCTAGAATGCATAAGAAGCCTTGTGGACTTTCTCTTGGGTACGTCCTTCCCTCCATGACACCTTAAATCTGGTTGCCATCCATCACCATATTTTATTTTTTATTTAAGATTGTTCATGCATTCTAGAGCTGGGGTACAGGCCAGAGTCCAGGGAGGTAAAAGGACTCACCAGAGACAGAGTGGAGAGCAGAACAGACAAATCGACTGAAATACACTGCGGAGGGGAGCAGCGGGTGAGGCAGCAGAGGTCTGCTGTGCCATGTGGGTCCCCTCCCTGGCCAGGGATCAAACTCCCACTGCTGTGCCAAGGATGCTTCACAGTGCGGTGCTCAACCCGCTGTGCCACCAGGAAGGCCCATCATCACCATACTTTAGTTTTGCCAAAGTCAATAGTTCCCCTATGTATCACTCTTTCTTAAAAAGTGTGATCTTCTCACCACTTTTTCTAGTGCTGTGATAGTTATGTCTAGACTTCACAAACGCCTTATGTAGCAGATCACCTCTAACTTTTCTGATAACTCCTTGGCAGATTCTTATCTCTCTTCCTGCCCAGTGACCATCCTTTCTCATTCTCCAGATAACCATTCCAGTAAGTGGTTCATCTAATTATATGGGTTTGCTGTCAACCTTATTTGTATCTTCAGTTTCTATTCCTTATCTCCTTTATATCTACAACATGGATTCTGCCCAAGACACATGTATCCACTGTCATAACAACATATCATAAATACCTTAACCTTAACACTTTGTATAAAACACTAACCAATTATAATTGCTCATGAATATGAGTGCTCTGGGTTGTTTTGTGGTCTGGCTTTGACTTAATTTATCTCTGCTAGGTGTATCCATGCATCTACTATCCTCTTGTTTTTTTATGATTTTATTTATTTTTTTCATAGACTAACTGGTGTAGAGGCCAGAAGTGTGGGGAGGTGAAAGGATTCACCAGACAGAGAGTGGGGAGCAGAACAGGTGGATACAACAAAATAAACTGCTAAGGGGAGCATCAAACAAGACCTGAGAGGTCTGCTGTGCCATGTGGGCCAGCTCCCTGGCCAGGGATAGAACCCAGGCTGTCCCTGACACTTAACCCTGGGCCACCAGGGTGGCCCCTGCCACCCTCTTAATCAGTCCACAACACCTAGGCATAGACGTCTTAAAGGTTAAGCAAAGAAAGAAATCTTTTCACCTGTCTTGGTTGGTAGTACTATCAGGACTCCATGGCCCTGAAGTCCCTGTGATTGGAAATGTAAAGTCCACTTCAAAATTCAGGCATAATCTGAACCCCTTCCCCCCACTCATATTACATCCGGCATCGGCCCTTGAAATCATCTCCTTACCAACCTCCACATTTCCAGGGATCCATCACTCCCTATAAGGGATTTTTTATTAAGATTTATTTATTTATAGACACAAGAGCTAGGGTACAGGCCAGAGTCCAGGGAGGTGAGAGGATTCACCAGAGACAGAGTGGGGAGCAGAACAGGCAGACTGTCTGAAACACACTGCTGAGGGGAGCAGTGGGCTAGGCAGGAGAGGTCTGCTGCACCATGTGGGTCCCCTCCCTTGCCGGCGGCAGGGATCGAACTCTTGCTGCAGTAGCTGCGGTCTCCTTCATAGTGTGTTGCTTAACCCACTGCGCCACCAGGGAGGCCCCCTATAAGTTATATTAAATGGAGACCTACATTGCCTTCTCTAGTGTTACACTGACTCTCTCAGCTTCTTGTAAATACCTGTCTCCCTTGTCAGGTCTATCAACAAATATTTGCCATGTATTGGTATGCCATGTATTAAAAATTAAAAGTAGCAGACAATAGCAGAATTTTTAAAGTGGAAAAAACATCAAAATTAAATGACATAATATTTGAAATCCAGTTTATCTATTTCTTCTAATTGAGCCACATTTAGAAAATTCTGAAAATAACACACGAACATCTTTAGTCTCTTTTACTCAATTTGTATATCTATCTCTGACTACTTATAATAAAGCATACATAATTATTGGGAAACTCATTAATCCAGATCCTGCTGATATGGCTACTGTCAAAATTAATCACCTCTTCTTAAGCAAGACAGTTTTCCCTTCGTTAAATTCATAGCGCCCATGAGCTAAATAAAAATGTCCCTAGGTTTTCAAATGTGAAAAAATTATAACAAGATCCAAATGCGTCAATAATTTCTAAACTTAAAAGCTGTGATTGAAGTCCAATGTCCCATTTGAGATGAAAAATGGAACCATTATTCATGAATTTGCTCCTTTTTATTCTCAATCCTTGCTTTTCTATTAAAATTGCCTCTGTCCCTACCTTATCTCTTAAATCCATTTCTAGAAGGCGAGAACTGATCCCCACCACCCTTCTCTTCTCCAGGCTTCCCCACATTGTCTGGCACCAAATTGGAACCTAATAAGAATTTACACTTTATGGCAATGGGATGGGGGCCCATTTCAATGAACTTCACAAAGGCACAAACTTACAGTACAGCCTTTGGAACATCTGGAATGCCAATTTTCTTGTCTGTATACTCTTCCCTGGAGACTGTAGATTTGTCTTTCTTTTGAGTTTTTATGTATGTGGTTACAGCTATTGTTCTTGAAAAACCAATGTCTGGTTATTTTTCTATGGATTTTAGACTCATAGAGTTATACTAACTTAAAGCCATTAACACTCATCCTCTATTCTTTTATAAAACTTTGTTTCTCTTTGTACTTTCCTTACTGTGCCCTTTAGAACCAACACTGAAGTTCCTTGCAGGGAAGACCTCTCACCCACTGATTCTGTTCAGCATAAGTCTAGCCCTTTGCCCTCTCCATTTCCCACGGCTCAGTCATTAATAACCACCCTCACCCACTGCTTCTACCTACATCCTTGCAAGAATCCCATGCCCAGCCTCGGAGGACCATTTTATCCTTTTTCATTTTCTTTGGTTACTGAATCTGGTCACTGACTTCTAGTTTCCCCTCCTATCTTCAGTATGGATCAATAGGACCAGAGAATCATATTAACCAAGCAAGAGGATAGGACCAACAATAGAGAGGGCAAAGTTACAGGTTGTTTTATATCTGCCATTGGTAAAGGATTGCTCCTGTTGGTCCCATCTTTTACAAAGTTCCCTCTGACACAGTTCACTTTAGTCCTTGCCCCCGTTCTTCCCTACAAACTCTTAAGGCCCTGGTAAGTCTTCCTTCAATTCCATGCAGGCAAGCAGTTCCACTGATTAGTTTGACTCAAAGCCAAGTTACTTTTCTGAAACACTTTCGGTCTGTGTTATAAGCCAACACTCCCACGAGAGCTGGCCGGCTTCCTTCCCACACTGCTGGTGTGAGAGGGAAGAAAAACACCCGCACATCAAAGAACGGTCCCACTCAACGTCTGTGATTGGTTGAGAAACAATGAAGGGTGTGGTTCTAGGTCAGCTGTTCAGCTCTTCTCACCCCCTTTAACCTACAAAATGGAATAAATGAGCAGCAGGAAAATTAAGCAAATCAAACAAGAGGAATTAAATGAGCCTATATTTCCACATGTTAATCCTCATGGTGATGGGGAGCAATTTCAAATCAAGATGGGAGCAGTAGCCAAAACTATTAGTAGGTTGGGAAATGGGGTGCAACAAGGGTCAGATTTATAAAACAGTGCTCTTTCGCCAAACCTCTGAAATTCTAAACAAAAACAACACTCAGATACATTGAAAAGACCAACCCGAAGCATCTGGTTTCCTTAGCTGGTGCACATAGCAGGAGAAATGTTGGCAGAACATTTGATTACCATAAAAGAGAGAGCTATGCAGAAACCACATTAGAGTAAACTCAACCAAAACAAAGTCAAATGTTTGAACTGTTTTGAATAGATTATGGTAGAGACTTGAAAAGGGGTCTAGCCTGGATTCATGAGAAATGCAAATGAATTGGCTCAGAAGCCAACTAGCTCCCCCTGTGATGTGACCCTCTGCCCCTCCGATTTGGGGGTGAAGTAAATACCTGTCATCTCAGCGGCACAGAGGCACATCACATGCACATGACGGGTGGCTGAGCCAGGCATGTTAACCACTTCCAGAGAAGCGATAAGTCGGCCTGATGCTGAAGTGTGTCTGCAGATCCCCTCAACTGCCAACTCCACCCCTCTATTCCTTTCAATGAAGAACTACATGGAACAGCTGGTTTTGATCAATCCGTCCATGGCAAAGACTGTGAGAAACAGTTATTTTGGTAACACACAGCAACATATATGCATTCACACATATATATTTGTACAAGCTCTTTCTCTGGGTTATGGATATATTCATTGTCTAACATTTGCAATACCTTTTAATCAGACTTTCAGAGTGTGCTCTTGTGAGCTGTCAACAAAATACCTCTTCATTTTGGTTCTTGGCAGTTGAATCCAACCACCACTGGAAACCAAACCTTCCAAAGCTCAGCCCATCCATCTGGGCAGGCTATTTTCTAAGGGACTCTGACCTCCTCTGGAGTCCCTCCCCGGTAAGCCCCTTTTAGCATTATTGTGCTAAAACAGACTGTCAAGAAACCAATATTATTTTGAGAATACATGAATGGTTCTCATCACACTCTCCAGATCTTGTCTAGAGTAGAAGCAAAAACTCAATGATTTGTGGATTTGAAGGTTCAATGAATCAGAAAAATTTTACCCAAACTAATGTTAATGAAAAGAATAGTGGGGGAGGATGAAATGAGGTTGACAAGATGACTGAAGTCTTGGTTATGGTTCTGTTTTGCTGTCAGGGGAACAATCTCTGAGTAATAACCTTGCTGATAGTGAGTTATTTTCATGAAGGCACTTTAAGTGCACTGCTCCCTCTCCCCAGAGAGGCAAACTGCCTCATGCCAAGGAGCCAGAATAGCCCCCCTCCACCTCCCCACTTTGCTGCCTAGTGCCTGGGATTGAAAAATGTGAGGCAGCTGTGGGAGAGGAGAGCCAGGCAACCTTCTATTTATTTATTTAACTACTTTGCTGGCCTGGGTGCAATCATGCAGTTTTCCATTTACATGGTCTGCTAATTGGATATCCATACCTACCCAGCCTTGGTCCATACTTAGAGGTCCTAGACACTGGCCCTATTTTGTTCCAAATATGCTTTGAATATCAACGGTGGTCAGGAAAATACTTGAGAACAATGTTCTCAGTCTTTAACATGCCTGTGAACCACCTGGTAATCTTGATCAAGTGCACATTTTCAGGCCCACTCCCAGAGCCTTCTGTACTAAGTCTGGGGTAAGATGGAAGAATCTGTATGTTGTTGGGTTTTTTCAAAAGATTTTCATTTATTTATGTATACAAGAGCTGGGAGCAGCCCAGAGGTATGGGGTGGTAGGGTGAAAGGATTCACCAGAGACAGAGTAGGGAGCAGGACAGGCAGATGGAAGTATTGATTTTGAAAGTGTTGCTATCAGAAGAGATCAAGTTGTTCTTTTTTCTTCAGTTACATTAATTTAGTATGTTAATTAAAAACTAATTTTCTGTGGACAAGAAGACAGATCTTCCAGTGGAACTACTGTCACTGCTGATCTACCCATCCTCAAGGCCTTCCGGAGCCTCAACCAGCTACTCCAACCTACACTAACATCGTCCTTACCTGGACGCCTACTGCACTTCAACACAGGTTTGCCAGCTTTTTTTAATTATCCACTAATTGTTCTTTGCATGTGAACTTTGTCACAGTTCTAAATTCTAATGCAGTTGGACAAAGGCCCTCTCAAGGCTCACAGAGCAAGGAGTAGACACAGAATGCTCTTTAAAACAAATTTCTAAGATCAAAGCAGAACTAAATTAGTGTGCCTCCAAATGTAAGAACAGGTAATATTGGAGAACTGTGCTCATAAAGGAGTCATCAGCCCTATCCATCACCATGTCATTTTGGCTGTAGTTCTAAATTTTTTTGTTTGAAGTGGCTGGCACAGGATAAAGAGAGACTGCTGTGTAGAACCGTAAATTACCTTTTCTGGTATTTTTTCTAGGCAGGAATTAGTTCAAACTGTCCCAAGATGTTCCAGATTGGATATTGCTGCATGAAAGAGACTAAAAAAGTAATATGGAGGACTGACTATGGTATGGCAATATGAAGTCCCTCTATCCAGTTAAGTACAACTTAGCTACTAAAAATATAAAATAACCATTTCAAGTCCCTGAAAGTTATTCTAAGACTATACATCAAATGAAGAAACATTCATTTAAGAAAAGCTACTAAATTTTAATTTAAGTAGTAATGTATATTATAAACCCTAGAAAAATCACCAAAAAATAAAAATAAAAAAATATATTTAAAAACCACTAACGATTAAAATTCTAACCTGGAAACATTTACTTGCTACAGAAGAAGGCAGCAAAGGAGGAACAGAGGAATAAAAATATCTGAGACATAAAAAGCAAATGGAGACTACAATTAAAGTTTCAATGAAAAACAGAACTGTCAAAATGGGTAAGAAATAAGACTCAACTATACACTGTCCACAAAAGCACATATTAGATTTAAAGATATAAATAGATTTAAAGTAAATAGATAGATATATTGTGCAAACCATACCCATAATAGAACTGGGTGACTGTGCTAATATGAAACAAAATAGACATTAAAACCTAACAGCAGATTCTAGAAATACATGAAGCAACAGTTAACAGAATTGAAAGGAGAAAGATCATTCAATGATAACAGGTGGAAATTTCAATACCTCTATTTCAGTAATGGATATGACAACTAGAGAGAAGATTGACGAGGACAGATTAACACTTGAACAACTAGACCTAACAAGTGTCTAAAGAACATTCCACCAAGCAACAGAATAATACATATTCTTCCCAAAAACTCATGGAATATTCTCTAGGATAGACAATGTCTGGTCATAAATCAAATCTCAATAAAGTTAAGAGATTGAAATCACATGGGTTGTTTTCCAATCACAATGGAATTAAAAACCAGTAACAGGGCCTCTCTGGTGGCACAGTGGGTTAAGCAACGTACTATGAAGCAAAGCGCAGCCACTGCAGCACGAGTTCGATCCCTGCCGCCAGCCAGGGAGGGGACCCACATGGCGCAGCAGACCTCTTCTGCCTCACCCGCTGCTCCCCTCAGCAGTGTGTTTCAGCAGATCTGCCTATTCTGTTCCCCACTCTGTCTCTGGTGGATCCTCCCACCTCACCCCCCATACCTCTGGTCTGTACCCCAGTGCTTGTATGCATAAACAAATATTTAAAAAAAAAAACCAGTAACATAAGAAATTTTGGAAATGTTATAAATATGTGGAAGTTAAATGTGTTCTCCTAAATAATTTATTAGACAAAGAAAAAGTCATAAGGGAAAGATGGAGGTAATTTGAATGGAGTAAAAATGAAAATATAACAGGGACTTCGAGGTGGTACAAGGGGTTAAGTCTCAGTACTATGAAGCTATAGGCAGCCACTGCAGCATGAGTTTGATCCCTGGCCAGGGTGCTGGCCCACATGACCCATCAGACCTTTCCTGTCTTGCCCACTGCTCCCTTCAGCAGAGTATTTCAGTCAATCTACCTGTTCCGCTTCCCACTCTGTCTCTTGTGAGTCTTCTCACCACCCCCACCTCTTGCCTGCACCCACCTCTTGTGTGCATAAATAAGTGAATCTTTAAAAAGAAAATGAAAATATAACATTCCAAAACTTATGAATGCATCTAAAGCAGTGCTTAGAGGTAACTTTATAGTTATAAAGGCCAATGTTAAAAAAAAAAGAAGAGTTTGGGCCTCCCTGGTGATGCAGGGTTTAAAGTCTCAGTGCTGGGCCTCCCTGGTGGCACAGAGGGTTAAGCAACACACTATGAAGCAAACCGCAGCTACTGCAGCAAGAGTTCAATCCCTGCCTCTGGCCAGGGAGGGGACCCACATGGCACAGCAGACCTCTCCTGCCTCGCCCGCTGCTCCCCTCAGCAGTGTTTCAGTCAGTCTGCCTGTTCTGCTCCCTGCTCTGTCTCTGGTGAATCCTCTCACCGCCCTGGACTCTGGCCTGTACCCCAGCTCTTGTATGCATAAATAAATAAATCTTTTTTTAAAAAAAGTCACAGTGCTATCAAGCTATTGCCAACTACCATGGCATGAGTTCCACCCCATCAGGGAGCAGACCCACGTGGCACAGCAGACCTCTCCTGTCTCACCCACTGCTCCCTCAGCAGTGTCTTTCAGTGGATCCACCTGTTCTGTTCCCCACTCTGTCTCTGGTGAATCTTCTCATTCCCTGTACCTCTGGCCTATACCCCTGTTCTTGTATCATAAATAAATAAAAATAAATCTTAAAAAAAAAGGCTAGGTTTAGCCTCCCATCTTAAAATAAGAAAGAAATAGAAAATACCACCAAAGCAAGAAGTAAGTTTATGATAAAGAATTGAGCAAAAATAACGGAAGTAGCGTGGGATCCCCTGGCCCTCTTCTTCTCAGGGATATTGTCTTGGCACCCAGAGTTCCTGCTGGTCAAGCTAAAACAGAGAGTCAGGCAGAGTCTCACCAGGATAACAGTCTTGGTATGAGGAACATATTGGAAAAACAGTATCTGCTGAAAACAGCAGGCAGACTTTATGGCCAGATTAGCATAATCAGCCAGATTACCTTAGATATATTGTGCAAACAGGTACAGCAAGAACAGGTACTAGAGATAGGATGCTTTGATCAGCAGAAACAATGGAGCCCCCCCGGACAATAGCTCCTATTCACTCCCCCTATGCATCTCCAATACACATCCCCACCACATACAGACTATCATGCATCCCCACCATGTAAATTCCTTCACAAACTTGCCTTCCTTCTCTGAACCTGATCCCCAATAATAAATGTTGAGACTGCCCTTGAAAAGGTGCTGCACTTCCTGAGGTGAACCCCTCTAGGTCAGTTGGTCAGTAGGTCTATCTGTCTGTCTGTCTCTCTCTCCTTGGACTTGGACTTTGAGTGGTCTTTCCTCTGCCCCACACTGCTCCCAATGCTACTGCCCTGACAGGTGACAAAGTAGAAAACAGAAGCGAAAAAAAATCAACAAGCCCAAAGTTTGTTCTTGGAAAAGAATGACCAACTGACAAACCTATAGCTAGACTGATTCAAAAAAAGAGGTAGAGCAGGCATAAATATCTAAAATTAGGCCCCAAAGAAAGACATTACTACTAGCCTAACAAAACTAACTTCAAAGGAATGTATGTTAGACTATTAGTAATGTAGTCAGTTCTTGGATATTTTGCTGCTATTTTTAAATTCACTTTATCTTTGCTGTTCAGTTTTGGTAATTTCCATCTTCTAGTTCACTGATTCTTTCCTTAATCATATCTAGTAGACTGATGAGTCCATCAAAGCCACTTTTCATTTCCCTTATGGTGAGTTTTTTCCCTAACATTTCTTTTGATTTGTTCTGAGTTCCCAACTTTCTGCTCACATTACCCTATTCTTGGATGTCCTTTACGTTTTCCATTAATGCTCTTAGCATATGAATCAGATAATTCCCAACCCAATAATTCCAAAATCTCTGGCATGTCTGAGTCTTGCTTTTTCTCTTTAACTGTTTTTCTTCTAGAATGCCTTTATTTTTTTGTTGAAGTTCACTGGTAAAAACAACTGAAGTAAAAAAGCTCCTAGTGTGAGGTCTTGTTATCTAGTTTAAACTGTGTTTACTATTTGTTGTAACTGTGGGTATAAAAGACTAAAATTTCCTTTAGAGTTTTTGTTTTTGTTTCCCTAGAGCCTTTGGGTTTTCCTCTGCACTAATTAAATAGGGTCTGAGCCTTGCAGTTCTTTTATCTACCTGTTACTGCCTGGGCGCCTAATTAATGTAGTATTAAGGCATGGTGGGAGGAGAGGCATTCTATAATCTTCTGCTTAAGTCCCAGTCTTATGGAGACCCTCTGCCCTTAAGCTGTGCTCTTCACAAGTGCTTCTCAAGACCCACCCCCCAGTGACACAAAAAGGTCAGTGGGAGCTGGAGTTGTTACTTCCCTTCTCCCACATCAAGGCTAGAGGGGGCTTGCTAGATTCTTTTTATCTTTCCCAGGTTTGCTAGACTCTGACAAGTTTAGAGGACAGATTTTTGTTAAGGAGAACAGAATGCTCTAGGCATATTTGAAAATGGTTACTTCCTCCTTCTCCTTGCTATGGAGGCCCTCCAGGATTCACTTGGAGAGCCTAGTGAAGTTCCCGGAGATAAAACTCAGAAAATTACAGAGTCCTTCCTAAGAAGAGGCTCCTGAGGTCTCAAGTCCATCCATGTCAAGCCTACAATAATTCATCATTACAGTTTCAGCTTTCCTAGAAGTGCTGGCTCCAGCGACCGACTTCTGCTCCTAGAGTTCTTCACTTTGGATCATTTCTGTGAGGATGGCAGGGGTGACTTCTAAGCTCTTTACACGCTGGATCAGAGAAGTAGAAATTATAAGGAAACTTATGAACCACTATATCCCAGCCAATTAGATAAACAAAATGAACAAATCCTTAGAAAGACACAAACTACTGAAACTTACTCAAAAAGAAATAGACATTCTAAACATACTTGTAACATGTGAAGAGATTGAATTGCTCATTTTAAAACGTCCCACAAAGAAAAGCCCAGCCCAGCCAGAGACCAATCAGCAGTGAACTCCACCCAACATTTATGAGTTAAAACAATCCTTTACACCCCTTCCAAAGACAAAAGTAGGGATTTCTTTCCAACTTATTCCATGAGGGAAGGCTAGTTTTAAACAGAAAGTAAAATCAGACAAAAACATCATAAGAAAACAAAAGTATTCACCAATATCCTTATACAGATACAGATTTCCTCCATAAAATAAAGCATCATAAAAATGGAACTATATTGGCTGGGTTATCAGGACTCAGAGAGAGAGAGAGAGAGACAGACAGACAGACAGACAGACAGGATTCATGCCAATATTCCAATTCTCCTTTCCTCTGTGTTGACTGTTCCTTGCTGGGACATCAGTTGCCCTAGGTCTACTGTGTTAAGAGTCAACCACTTTACCTCCTCCAATGGAAAGAATACCTTCCCCAATAATTATAAAGTCGGCAGAGCACTTCTCATAGGTCTATCTTAAGACACTTGCCCTTCGTACTGAGTCAATCTCAGCAGCCCGGAGAATGGACTGTCAAAGTGGGTGCTGGAGAAACTCACCAGAATCGTGGGTGAGCATGTGCTGTGGACCCTCTAAGGAATTTTAAGATGCTGTTAACAGAAGCGGTGTTAAGCTCCACTACAGTGGTAAAAAGTATAATTTTAAAAAAGATTGTAGTTAAACTGAGCTTAAGAGAGAAAAGATCTAGCATAACCACAGGAAAGGATTTTTAAGCCAGTCTCACAAATAGAGCATACCTAAAGTGAACAATGGGGGCCTCCCTGGTGGCGCAGTGGGTTAAGCAACACACTATGAAGCAAACTGCAGCTACTGCAGCAAGAGTTCAATCCCTGCCTCTGGCCAGGGAGGGGACCCACATGGCACAGCAGACCTCTCCTGCCTCGCCCGCTGCTCCCCTCAGCAGTGTTTCAGTCAGTCTGCCTGTTCTGCTCCCTGCTCTGTCTCTGGTGAATCCTCTCACCGCCCTGGACTCTGGCCTGTACCCCAGCTCTTGTATGCATAAATAAATAAATCTTTAACAAAATAAATAAAGTGAATAATGGACTTTAATTAGAGATCCAGTCACGTAGATAGGACCTCTGGAAAAACTTTTAAAATGATAGCAAACAGCTAAAACTGTTATGGTTCTGATGAATTAAGTCCTTGTGATCATATAGCTGAACTTGGCACAATTTTGACAAGTCATCCCTACTGGTTTCCATTTTGTCATAGCATAGGATGATTATGAGTCACATAAACTGGATTCCAATGGCAGGACCAGGGAGGCAGAAGAGCCCAGAATCGGCCTAAGTAAAATGAGGGGTGGGGTATGGAAGAGAGAGAGTTAAATCGCTTCTCGGCCTTTTGGCTAAGATCAAGTGAGAGAGAGTTAAAGTGTAACAGGGTGGTCCCCAGGAAAGGGAAGGTTTTAGAATTTTAGTTTTTCCCTAAGTGGGTGGAGTTGAGGAAGAATAAAAAATATGTTGGAGAGAGGAAATAGGACAGAAGGAAGGGAAGAAAAAGGAAGCAGGATGGAGAGCAGCAAGGAGGCATGGAGGAGGCACATGGAGTAGAGGGACATGAAAAGAAACTGCTTGCTTTTTGGCTTTGGACTGGTTGGAATAAATGTGGGTGAGAGACCTGTGGGGAGCTTAATAATGGCAGCTTTTATTTTAAGTTTAATTTTGCTTTTATTCCCCCGGATTTGTTTGCCTTTTTTTACCCTTTTTTATGGGTCTCTACTAAAAAGTTCTTTAAACTTGTGGCAGGCTTCTGGGCCTTGCTTTGGGCCAATTTTATTTGGCTAAGCTTTTACTCTTTAAGGAGATGGGTAACTTTGGATACTTAGTAACTATATTTTTTGTCTTTTTTTTAATTGTACCCTAATTATATTAAAGTTCCTTTCCACTAAAGGCCTTATATATTTATCTTAATGCAGCGGGTGGCAAAACCCATTTAAAAAGAGCAAGTTTGGGGGTTTTGAAGTGCCCCTCTCCCTGCCCTGTAACAAAAGTAGAAGTTTTTGTTTTTTGGATTTTTTTTTTTTTTCAGGATATTGTTAGTGTTTCCCATGTGTAATCAGCACAGTATGGCAGACTTGTGTTTTTACCTGTTTCTCACCAAAAACCATGCAGCTCAGGGCTGATGCCTGGGCCACTGCAGTGTAGTTAAGTTTCAGTCTGGCATCTGTGCTCTCAACATCTGTAATCTTTGTCATCTCGGCAAAACATTTCCAGGAAAGTTTTTAAATTAATATTTTATTAAAAACATACACATATATCCCTAAATAGCCTACTATTCAACTGTTTGGGGCTTTTCCACAGCTTTGCATTTTACAAATTATTAATTTTTCTCTGCAAATAAAGGCCAAATTCTCTCTGACATTTTTTTGTAGCTTCAAAGGCAACTTTGCAAAATAGATGTAAATGAAAAAAAAAAATAATGTCAATTTGATTACTGAGAATGTTACCTTGCCTGGAAAGACTATGTGAGCACCCCTACCAGTGCTAATAACAGCACCCGTTTTATTATTAAATATAATAGCATTTACTAAATAGTCACATGTTCTCATTTAATCATCACAAAATCCAAAGAAGATGATACCATTTCAACATGAGGAAATTCAGTGAGGCTAAGGACCATACCCAATGTGACACAGCTAGTAGGATGGAGCCAGAACTTAAACTCACATTCTAGGCAGTGCTTTTAACCACCCTGCTGGCTTCTTGAGGGCAGCCTCTAAGTTATTAGATCCATCGGAAGCTCTGGTGCCTCTACCATAAAGCCTACTTAACACAATGCTTAGAAAGGGCACACAATGAAACAACACACAGAAACACATACCCCCTAATGTATGCCCACAGGCCTCACACATACACACCCTGCTTCTTTCCCGGCCATACCTCCCTCTCTCAGCTCTTCCCATCCCCAGAAAGGCAGCCAACAGGGCCAGATGTGGAGTCAGAATTCCATGCCATTCACTTCCAGGACATCCGCTGGGGAAATCGCACCAACACACTTGTCAGTATTTGTGAAAGATCTTGTCTCCCTCCCAGTATCCCGTGAGATCAAATAAGCTTTTGTTGGGGCAGGTGCTTGGCTGAATGACTGTAGAATTTGTAGCCCAGAAGAATTTGTAGCACAGAAGAATTTGTTTGTCTTTCTCAAGGCAACTAATGAAACTAGACCACAGGCCCCTGCTCATTGCCTCAGGCTGGACAGTCAGAGGTTCAGCCACGTCACTCATGTTCCCTGCCTCTGAGGAGAATGCAAAAGGATAAGAATGTCCAGGGCTGGGTCTTCTTCCTCCCTTCTATCCCAGGCTCCTTCTCTCCCTTGGTGGGTGTTCTGAATCTAAAAATCCACAGCAGCAAGTCTGCATGACAGCCAACTCTCTGGAAGGAATTACTTTCAGAAACTACCTGTAACAAGCTGGTGTGAGTCATTGACTGGGGTCTTCTGACCTCTGTAGGTATGGAAATGACAGCAGATCGAGCAACCCCTGCTGAAAGAGAAGGTTCTACCTTTTCCAGAGCTGGTTTCAAAGAAGGCTCCAGTGCTCGTGGGAAGAACGAGAGAACAGACTCACAGGTTGACATCATGAAGCGGGGAAAGGGGAAGCACGGAGGGCCAGCCAGCTTGTCTTTTAAAAGTGACAGTGTTCCCTTCCCATGACTGAGGATGTGGCTGCCCATGACTGAGGCTAGGACCCGCCTATCAAGGTTAGGGTTTCTGCAAGAAGGGAGGCTGACATTTTGCTTCATAGACTTCTTAGCCCTTGGACTTCAGGATGTGCCCATGTAACAAGAACTGAGGAATGAGAGTTTCCAGACTATAGATGGATCCATTCTGCCAGTAGGCCCAGCAGTGAGTCACAGAGTATAGAGACTGGACTGCAGGTTTACCTGAGCTCACTGAGGCATGGGCCAAACTGGGGAGACATCAGAGAAATGTTCCTCCAGGACAACACCAACTGAGTGATGTTGGAGGGATGTGGGCCAGACTGTAAGCCTCTCATCAGTAAGCTTGGGAGCTTGCTGGGGTACCTCCCCCTCCATACTAAACCCAAGGTCAACAAGCTGCACCAGTATCATGACCTTTGGAGAGAAGACAATCAAACTCCCCATTGGCAATCAGGTAGGGGAAAGGGAAGAGCCTTTCCCTTCTCCTTCAGGCCCCAAGTCTCACCAGAGGGGAAATCATGGGCAAGGAAGGGGTATAGGAGGCAGACCACACCTTAGCCTCCTCTCCAAGCCGCTGGGGCCATGAACACAACCAGGGAGGGAAAGACCTTTAAATGGAATCAGAAGTTGAAGTTGCAAAATGAATGAGAATAAATTCCAATAACCAGAATGAGACCGTCCTCATAAGCAAAAATGAGTAAAAAATACATATATATATGGAACCCAACTGAGAAGTTGCTAAGGGAACTGCTGCCCCAGCAAGGAGGGAGGAACTCATGGTTGACAGAGCACAGCTGGTAGGAGTTATTGGAAAAACAAAGCTGTTTCATGTTTATTCATCAATAAGTTGAGACCTCTCAATCTAAACCCTAATGCACTGACAGTGAGTTTCGGGCGCGTCCATCTTCACCACATATGGACAGAGTTAAGGCTGCACAGGCACCGAACATGTGCAGAGCCTCTCCACCAGACCCCGCTCCTGACTAGCTATGTGCTCTTGGGAAAATTCAACTCTATGTCTCAGTTTCCTCATTTATAAATTGGAGATATTACTGTGTTCTTGTGGAGATTAACTAAGAGCTCATAATAAAGCATTTAGCCCAGTGTCTGACAGACAGTAAGTCCTTAAATGTTAATTATTGTCCCTATTACTAACCTCTGCTCAGAAGCCCAAAACACATTCCAGATGCTGCCATCTTTGTCCTCATTTAGCACTCCTGTCTCGTCTCTTGCCATCATCCTGTTCTCTCCCTCTTGGTAGTACCTGCCATTTACCTACTTCTTCCAGCTCAGCCCAAGCCCTCTCCTCCACACACAGCTTTTGGGGTGACTATACTTATTCTCACCACTTCCAATACTACGTCTGGCCTGCAGCTCTCTAATACACAGCTCAAACCCAGGTCTCCTAAGCCCCAGGTCTACAGGTTCAGGTGACTTGATAGCACCCGTAGATGCCTCATGGGCATATCAAAGCTAACATGCCCAAACATGACCCTGTGTCTGCCCTCCCCTGCCGCTCCCATATCTGCTCTTTCCTCCACTTCCCCTTACCCAGCTACTTTCTCAAGCCAGAAACTTGGACGTCATCCTTGAACCCTCTCTCTCCAACACGCTCTACCACCAATCTGTCACCAAATACTCTTAGTTCTATCTCCAAAATACATCCCGAATCCACTCAGTTCTCTCCATGACCAATCCCACCAAGCTCTCACCAGATTCCTTACTGGTCTTGATTTCACTTTTACTGTTTTTTATGGTAAAATACACACATATGACACTGCCATCTCAGTCCTTATATACAGTTTAGAGGCACTGAGTACATTCACCATGCAATGCACTCATCACCTCTAATTCCAGAATATTTTCATCTCCAGAAAGGGAACCTCATGAAGCAGAGACCCCCCCACTTTCCCTTCCCCTCATCCCCAGGTACCACTCATCTGCTTTCTGTTCCCATACTCACCTGATCTGCATACTTCATACAAATGGACTCATATGTGAGCTTTGGGGTCTGACTTTTTGTTTAGTATAATGATATAGATTCTTCCAGGTGGCAACACCTTGCTTCTTCAAACAAGTCCCTATGTATCTTCACACAGATGCCAAGGTCATCTTTTAAAAACCTGTTATTCTCTTGTTTCAAACTTTTCATCAGTTGTCCACTCACTGAGCTTAGGACAAAGAATTCTTAACATGACCTTGGAGGGTGTGGCTCACTGGCTTTGCCTGGCACTTTCCCATCTCCCCTCTCATCTTCCCTTCGCACACTTGGTCCGCCAAGTGTGGATCTTATGGCTCTTACGCATTTACTGAAACTCTTCTCTGGGCATGTGTATCTTCTGCCCAAGATACTCTTCCATCTTCTCTTTGCCTTCTTCAGAGAAATAGCCCCTGACCCTTCCACTAAATTGTTTTGCCCCACTTTTGCCAGCAAGCATCCTGACATTTTGCTCACAGTGTACATCACAATTGTGATTAAGCAGATGAGGCTTTAACTGTTTCCTGTTTCCCTTCCCTACTGGATGGCGAGTTTCCAGATAAGTCCCTGCCCACCACATAGTCCTTGAACTAAGTGTGTGTTGGGGTGCATATAACTTTTGACTCCCCCGAAATTTAATAGCCTGTTGACCGAAGTCTTACTAATGGGTGCACAGTCAACTAATGGCTTATCAGTCGACTTTATTATAAGAATGCAGTGGAAAATACAAGTAAGCTAGAGGAAAGAAAATGTGTTAAAGGAAATCATGAGAAAGCACATTTATAGCACTCTGTGTTTATCGATTCTGTAAGTTGACATCCTCTGTTTACCAGAAAAATCCATATATAAGTAGACCCAGCAGTTCAAAACCATTGTGTTCAAGGGTCAACGAAAGTTGCTCAAAAAATCCTGATGACTAAGTGAATGAATTGATGGTGCTTCCAGAGCAGAAGCATAGAAAGCAGAGTCTCTACCGCTTGGGCTATTAGAGAGCCTAATCTAAAATTGCTCAGAAGGACCTAAGCTCTCATTTACCCTTATCACCACTGTCATCTGCAGCGACTTCCTGCTGACCTGACAGAGGCTGCATTGTGGCAAGCTCAGAAAAAAACATACTTTATTGGTAATGCTAGTTCTCGTCCTACAATTTTCACTCCAGGCAGCGCGAACCTAGAGGCCAGCAGCCAAACCCGTAAAGAATGACTGCAGGGCAACAGAGAGACAGACCATGGAACAGTTTCCTGGCTTCTAGCGTTTTGTTGGCCAAGTCCGCCTCACAGCATGGTTCTCAAACTTCCTGCTCACAGTGCTCTTCATGAGACACCTCCCTCCCAGCCCCTGCTCACCTCCCAAAAGAAATGGAGAAACCAGAAGAATGACCCTGCTTTAACTGAGCCACCCAACGAGGTGAGCCACCCAACGAGGTGAGCCACCCAACGAGGTGAGCCACCCAACGAGGTGAGCCACCCAACGAGTTGAGCCACCCAACGAGGTGAGCCACCCAACGAGGTGAGCCACCCAACGAGGTGAGCCACCCAACGAGGACCATCACAAGTAGTCACTAATTCACACCAGCAACCAACGCTTGACACAACATACCCCTGTAGGAGGCCAGCCTTGCAGACCACCAGGGAACCTGGACCACACTTCGCGATCATCTCTCCAAGAGGATTTGGACATTTCCTGCCAACCTCCCCCCGACTCCATTATTGTGGTCCCAGATGACTCCCTACCCAGTTAAGTTAGAACCATTTTAACCAAGAACAGAGCAGCCCAGCTCTGGGAAGTGCACCGCCCTCCGCATGGTCACCCCACCACCCCTGCCTTCAGTGCCTCTGTCAGCTGGCCCCATCTTCCTCCTCTTCTGATGTGGTTCCCCATTCGCACGTGTCTTAGCCTGAGCACATCTGGAGCTAACGAAGTTGGTCCATTAGTTCTAGTGCTCGAGGCTTAAAAACAATCAGAAGCCACAAGTGGCCTTTAAAAACAATAGGAGACCACAAACAGAGCTTTTAACATTCTTCACCCTGGCTCACCCCTGCCGGGGAGCTACAAGTCACACAAAACATTGGGTATAACATTCAGCGAGTCCACCCATAAGTACTTGCTATGCATTTCCAAGTGCCAGGCTCTGCATTGGGGACCAGGGACACAAAGGTAAACAAACAGGTAGTCTTTGTCCTGATGGCGTTTAAGGCCTAGTCGGAAATAAATAAGCCAATCACCATCCAGCTTAGCGGGTGTTAGGAGGCAGATAAAGGGGCCTTCGGGAGCTCAAAGAAGGGACTCCTCCTTGGGGAGTGTGGTGGCAGACGGCACAGATCAGTTTCAGTTTCTCCACGGATCTGGGCAGATGGGTGAAGGAGAGTTCTGGAGCCCTAAGTGACTTTTTCAGCTTTCAGTGATATTTTCTACACCATTTGTAGTGAGGTGACCAGTTGTGGGGTGCTTACCGGGCTCACGTAGCCGTGGCTCCGCCATCTTTTCCATCACTCTCTAGCACAGGGTCCTGTGCTGCTCATCCGTCCTCTGTAACGCCGCCCTTACACGCTCAGGCTTCCGGCTCAGGTGTGCCCTCTTACGCATGCCCACAACGCACTCCAGGTGTCCATCAGGCACGCATCCCCAAGCCCACGCTCCCAAGCACCGCCCGTACGCAAGGCCACAGGTGGTAGCCAGAAGGCCAACAGCGCAAAAGTCTGAGTAATCCTCATTTACTCTCATTTACTCTACAATCCACCCCTCAGTGTTGTTTTTTTTAAAAGATTTATTTATTTATACCTACAAGAACTGGGGTGCCAGAGATGTGGGGGGTACAAAGATTCACCAGAGACAGAGTGGGGAACAGAACAGGCAGATGAACTGAAATACACTGCTGAGGGGAGCAGCGGGCTAGAAAAGAGAGGTCTGCTGTGCCATGTGCGTCACTTCCCTGGCCAGGGATTGAACTCGTGCTGCAGTGGCTGTGCTTAACCCCTTGCGCCACCAGAGAGGCTCCCCCTCAGGGTTTTCCACCATACAATCTACACATAAGTTTCCCTTGGCAAATGTAGAACACTACAGCCATGACCTACAAAAGTAAAGAGAATACAATTAAGTCCAGTCAGGGCACCAAACTAGAGGCAAAAAGACAACATTATTAGCATCAAATGTTCCACCGAAGGCACTGCTCACGCCAGGGTGGGGAACCACTATTCACTCACGGCCTCTGCCATCACACGGCAGGCAAATCAGGCTTCCTGGCCTTCTCTGGCTGTGGTCTCAGCCGCGGCCACAGACCACATCCACCCCGAGGATGTGCTCACTCTGAGACTGGTGACACTATATTCTTTTGGGGGTAATCGCCCAGTCCCCAGGGTACTCATGGCTGTCATTCCAACACTTGGCTTTCATAGCCACCAATGTGGCGAGCAGAGGCCTGCACTACAGCCAACCCTTAGCTCAGACACATAGGCCGGGAATCTGTGGATACAAGCTCCACATGGGGACCAGAGAGAGGCCACTCTTCAGCTGTGGTTCCCCACCACAAGTCTCCAGAGGATGGGTTCCTCAACAATTTACCCTTATTCAAAAGTCAACAGAGCACCACCAACAGGTGATTTTAAGAGGCTCATGTGCCTTCTTTAACATCCTTCAGCTGCTTAACAACAGCTCAGGGCTTCCCAACCTTGGCACTAGCTTTTGCCTTATCTACTTTGGCTTTTTGATAAACACCCTCTGCCTGTTGCAGAGACTCTCACACAAGGCTGCTTTAGGTCATAGAGGTCCACCAGCCACCCCTTGATTCTCATCTCCTGGGGTGTACAAATGACACCATCCACCCCAGTTCCCATAAACATAGCAACAGTCTGCCAGCAGTCTCCAGCCTTCTGGAGGGATTTAGTCCAAGTCTGAGATTTATCCTGTGTCTGCACTGGGCGAGCTCCAAAGGATGGGTCATGGTCCTTTATCTTCCCCAATGAGTCTGCTGCCTCAAGAGTAGTGGGCTGGTCCTGTGGGCCATCTCCTCCATGCAAGGTCTTGTCCTGAAGCTCCCAGACCTTGTGCACCTCCTGTGCTCCTGCAGCGTCTTTAGCCCTTCTCGCAGCTCCTGGACTTCAGTCACCTCCTGCGCTGCCCTGGCGCCTCCAGTGCTGTCCTTGACACCATTTGCAGAGCTGTGAGGGAACACTCCACCCCCAGCCTTGCCTCCGAGCAGGTACCATGTCCATCCAATGCCTTCCCCACCAAGTGCAGTCCTCACCACCTGCACCTGGAGGCACCCACAGAGAGGAGGCCAGCCCCAAGCACTGCAAACTCGCAGTCCCGCCCGCAGTCTTTTTTTTCCCCTTTATTTACATATATTTGACATCAATTGTAATCCCCATGTATTCCCCATCACCATATCACCAGTGCACCATCACCTCAGTCCCCTGTGCTCCCATCTGCCCT
>JAGFMF010011501.1:6041966-6063040 GCA_019455555.1 Galemys pyrenaicus
CATGTTCCTATGAATGCGTCTAGTTTTTTCATTTTTGATTGCTGAGTAGTATTCCATCGTGTATATGTACCACAGCTTCCCGATCCACTCATCTGTTTTGGGGCATTTAGGTTGTCTGCATTGAGTCATCCGGCCAAAAGAGGATGAAATTTGCATTCTCCAGAAATTCACGCCAGCATTAACGCAGGCAGGCGGCAGGGCAGAGCAGATGAAGGAGTGAGTATCCTGGAGCCCTTCATGGCTCTCAGGCATTTAATGATCTTTCTATTCCACCTGTAGTGAGGTAACCACGTGCAGGGCAGGCAGGGGCTGGGGGGCTGGGGGCAGGGAGGGTTCCTAGCCCCTGGCGAATCTTCACTCTCTCTGACATTCTCTAGTGCCCTCCACCACACTCTGCGCCGCCGCCCTCACAAGCTCGGTCTCAGCTCGGTATACCCACTTACGCTTGCCCACACCATACTCCAGGCATCCACCGTCAAAATACATATCCCGAGCCCAGGCGATCCCCATGGAAGCCAAGGGCGCTAAAAGCCTGAGCAGACTTCATTTACCCTCCAGGGAGGGAAGTTGATTATCTGGTCAAAGTGACATCTAGGCAGAGATGTGAAGGATTAGCAGGGATGAAAAATGAAGTGGATGGAGTGGAGTAAAATGTATACAAGACAGAACTCTAGTGCAAGGGACCGGTGGGTCAAAAAAATTTGAGGAACTAAAATGAAGTTTAAGCTGGGTGATTGGGAGAGTTAGGAGAGATAATGAGGAAGAGATAAGAAGCAGACAAATCTTGCAGGACCCTATACTTCAAAGAGTTTCACAATCATTCAGAGTCAAATAGTTCTACAAGACCGGTTGCCATAAATAGCAGTCCCTGCCCCCTCTGTCCCTTCCCCAGAAACATTTAATTTCTATTTTTCCCATGAGTTCTTTCAGTATTTAGGTCCCTATCAGTAAATAACATGTTCATAATTCTAACTTCTGATTTTTCTGGTTTAGACACTGTGCATGAACTTTCCATCAGGAAAAATAAAGATTTAGCGCTCTTCCGCCAAACCACACACATGCAGTCCTCCCGCCCCCCATTCTCTAAGACGTTGCATCACATTGTGACACAGATTAATATTCTGTGTTTATGTCTGTGCCTAAGTAAATGACATCTGCAGAGGCGCCATCAACTACCCTATGACTCCTTCTGCTTGCCTGCACACATTGCTCCTTTTGTTCAGGGTTACTATTTCTTATTTGTTTTCTTGTTAACAAACCGCTCCACACTGTCCAGACTGCATTTCTCTCAATATATTTGGGTGCAGCAGGGATTCTCAGTTTCTCCTTATTGAAGATTCTCTCCTGGTGCTTCTACCTGTTCCCTGCTTTCCTCAGCACTTCAGATCTGGGTCCCCGGCTGACACTGCGGTCCTGCCATTGCATCCTCTGGCTCCTCTGCTGAGCCTCCACCTCCTGTGTCCCACATGTTCCTCTTTCTTGGTTTGCCCCTCCACGTGATGGAGCGTGCCCTCCGCCAGCTTGCTGAGAGAGGGTGAATGGGTAATAAAACTGTTACAGGGCAGGGAGAGGGGCACTTTAGAACTTTTAAACTTGCCCTCTCTGAAAGGGTTTTGCTATTTGCTGTATTAGGATAAACATATAAGACCTTTAATGGAAAGGAACTTTAATACAATTAGGGTATAATATAGAAAGGACAAAGAACATAGTTACTAAGTTAAGTATTTAAAGTTACCCATCTCCTTGAGTAAAAGTTTAGTTAAATAGGATTGGCCTACAACGCACTATGAAGCAAACCGCAGCCACTGCAGCACAAGTTCAATCCCTGCTGCAGGCCAGGGAGGGGACCCACATGGCGCAGCAGACCTCTCCTGCTGTGCCCGCTGCTCCCCTCAGCAGTGTGCTTCCGTTGATCTGCCTGTTCTGCTCCCCGCTCTCTGTGGTGAATCCTCTCACCCCCCACACCTCTGGCCTGTACCCCAGTGCTTGTATGCATAAATAAATAAGTCTTTTTTTAAAAAAAAAATAGGATTGGCCTAAAGTAAGACCCAAAAGCCTGTTACAAGTTTAAAGGATTTTTTAGTAGAGAGTTATAGAAATAGGTTAGAAAGAGTTAGATAAATTTGGGAGGAAAAGAGTAAAATTAAAATTATGATGAAAGTTGCTATTGTTAACTTTTCCACGGGTCTCTCATCCACATCTGTTTTAATTAGTTTAAGACTAAAAAGCAAGTGCAATTTTTTTACGTTTCTTTGCTTTACCTGCCTCCTCCACGTTTTTTTGCTGCTCTCCATCCTGCTTTTTTCTGTCCTCCTATTTCCTCTCCTTTTATCTCTGCTTAACTTTATTTACTTAAAACAAAACCAAAATTCTAAAGCTTTTCCTTTTTCTAAAAACCACCCTATTACAAAATGATTGAGACCCTGCAAAACATAAAATGTCATTCTCACATGACCAAAGGAAAAAATATACACACGATTATTTCAATAAATGCAAACAATAAATTTATAAAATTCAAGATAAATTCATGACTTCCAAAGAAACTCATTGAATAATTGTTCACAATTGGCAAAAACTGAAAATAATCCATTACATCAACAGATAGATGGATTAATAAAATGTGGTATACATTTATATTATATTATTTATCCATAAAAAGAAATAAAGGGCCTCCCTAGTGACGTAATGCGTTAAGCAATGCACTATGAAGCAGACCACAGCCACTGCAGTACGAGTTCAATCCCTGCCACCGGCCAGGGAGGGGACCCTCATGGCTCAGCAGACCTCTCCTGCCTCGCCCGCTGCTCCCCTCAGCAGTGTACTTCGGTCCATCTGCCTGTTCTGTTCCCCACTCTGTCTCTGGTGAATCCTGTCACCCCTCCATGCCTCTGTCCTGTACTCCAGTGCTTGTATGCATAAATAAATAAATCTTTAAAAAAAGGAATACAATTCTGATGGATGCTACAACATAGATGAATTTTTTTTAATTAAGAGGAAGAATTAGTATGAAGAAACAAATATTGTATGACTCCGCATACGTGAACTATCTAGAATCGGCAAATTCATAGAGACAGAGAGCAGGTTGGAGGTCACCAGGCCTCAGGAAAAGGGAATGAAGTGTTTCGGCTTGGGGGTTGTGTATGGCTTGGATACATGACGTATGGCTTGAAGATGATAAAAAAGTCTTGGGAAACTACAGTAGTGATGACCGTATAACAGCAATGAGTACCACTTAACTATACACTCTAAAGTGGTTAAATGGCAAATTGTGTGTTACGTATTTTATCATAATAAAAATTTTTCATAAAAAGAAACTCTTAGAAAATAAGGAACAGAAGAAACTTCTTATTCTGATAAGAGTATCTATAAGATTACTTTAGAATATCCTAAATGCAAAAGAAAAATGTCTGATGGCTTCACTTACAGAAGGAATAAGGGAAACCAAACAAAGGGTCAAAAGAGAAAACCAAACTTGCCAGCAAACTATAGATCTGAGGCATAAGCAGGGGAGGAGGAGAGAGACTGGTCAACCAGGGGAGGGACGAGCACAACGGACTATGGGGACAGTTCACCGGTGATGGGGAGGTGGGAGATTTATGGGGACTACACCTGAGGGGAGAGGTCAAATCGTGTACAAAAATGAACAATGTAAGGAAATAAAACATTTAAAATAAAATACCCTAAATGGAAAAACACTAGAATAATTCTCTATAAAATCAGAAATGAGCCAAGACAGCCCATTCATATCATTTCTATTCAGCATGGCATTAAAGCCCAGCACAAACAGGAAAGGGAAAAAAAGAAGGAATGGAAATGAAGAAATGGAACTGTCATTATTTTCAGATAACATAATTGTTTGCACAGAAGAGCAAAAAAGTTCTATGAGCAAATTATTATAATGAACAAGTTTAGCAAAAGTCAATTGCCTTTCTGTGCCCTTGGAATAAACAACCAGAAAATGCAATTTAAAAAAAGACAAAATTTACGATAATTTTAAAAGCTACGAGATACCTAGAAATAAATCTAAAAATATATCTACAGGGAAAATTATAAAACTTTATTAATAACCAGTAAGATAACCCAAATAAACTAAACAAATTATCACACATTTTAAATAGAAAGGCAAGCGCATAATATTGTTCATGCCCCACAATTCAAGAAAGTCCCAATCAATATGCAAACATGTTTTTTCATGGAAATTGACAGGTTGATTATAAAATCTAAGTGAGAGTGCAAAGGGGGAAAAAATAGCCATGACTTTTATGAAGAAGTTCATTATGTAGGAAAGACTTATCCACCGGATATCTTGCATTTTTGTGAAATTACAGTCAGTAATTAAGACAGAATGGTATCGGCACTGGTATAGTCAAATAGAGCAGGGAATAGAATTAAAAGCTCAGTTATAGACTAACACATGCATGAAATTTTGGTTTCTGACAGAGATGGCCTGCCAGCTCAGTAGGAAAATAAACAGAGTGGGATAAAAAAGGTTATCCATATGGAAAAACATGAAATTGGGTCCCTACCTCATACCATATACCAAAATAAATTCCAGATGGATCAACGGCTTAACTATAAAAAACAAAATGTTAAGACTCTTAACAAAAATCATAGGAAATGGCTTTCAGACTTTGAGATAGAGGACTTCTTAAACAATACTCAAAAAGTATTAACCTCCAAAAAATTATATAAATACTAAAATTCAAAACAACTATGTCACATGAAAGTAAAACTAGGCTACAAACAGGCAGACAGTAGGGTAATATATGACAATTATTCCTGGAAAATATTTGCACATCATACATCTGACAAAAGGTTGATATCCAAGACCTACAAAGAACTCATACAACTCAACAAAAAGAAAACACCCAACCAAGAAAAGGGCAGAGGAGCTAAATATGCACTTCTCAAGAAAGACAGATGGCCAATAGGCACATAAAAAAATGTTCCTCCTAGGGCCTCCCTGGTGGCTCAGTGGGTTGAGCAGCACACTATGAGGCAAACCGCAGCCACCACAGCCACTGCAGTACGAGTTCGATCCCTGCTGCCGGCCAGAAGGGGACCCACATGGCGCAGCAGACCTCTCCTGCTGTGCCCGCTGCTCCCCTCAGCAGTGTGCTTCCGTTGATCTGCCTGTTCTGCTCCCTGCTCTCTGTGGTGAATCCTCTCACCTCCCCAACACTCTGGCCTGTACCCCAGTGCTTGTATGCGTGAATAAATAAATCTTAAAAAAAAATGTTCCTCATCACTTATCATCAGGGAAATGCACATCAAAACCACAATGAGACACCATCTCACACATCAAAAAAATCAGAAGCAGTAAGTGCTGGCGAGGTTGTGGTGAAAAGGAACCTTCACACACTGTTCATGGGAATTGTAGAGACGTACAGGTTTATGCTTTGTATCGTGTTAAAAATCTTTGTAAAACTCCGTTAAAAGTTTTCTAGGCAAAATGCTTTCAATACATGCATTGACATTTGGCAAAATAAATGTATTTTATAGTTTTAAAATAAATCATTGCATGTTAAGTGTCCACTTAATTTTTTTAATTTAAAAATTTTCCACCAAATATTATTAATTTAAAATTTTTATAGAAAGATTCCATGAATGTGGAAGGATTTATGCTTTGTCAGTTTAGCTAAACTGGAACTACATTTCTCAGAATTCCCTTCCCTGCCTTGTTCTGGCTTAGCAAAATAAAGGAAATCTGAACATCAGGAAGACAGACCAACCTTATGTTCAGAAGGTGGGTACCCGGTCCCGGGCACTGCTGCAGCTCATACACCTCGTGGCTGACCGGCTGGCTGCTTATGTTGGCATGGACAAGCATGCCAACCTGTCCTCAGCTTCTGTGAACCCTGACAGAGTGAGTTCAGCTGCTGGAGCTGAAGCCCCGCCTCATCAACACCTGCTGAGTTTCCTCCCTCCTTCTCCAACTGCTAGTCTAGGCCCAGCCCCAGATATAATAACTACTATACAGCAATGGTTTAACTAGCTCTGGCAATTACAGGGAGTCAAATCTCTTTAATAAACTCCATAATCTGGGGCCTCTCTGGTGGTGCAGTGGGTTAAACAACGCACTATGAAGCAAACCACAGCCACTGCAGCACGAGTTTGATTCCCACCGCCAGCCAGGAACTGACCCACATGGCACAGCAGACCTCTCCTGTCTCGCCCGCTGCTCCCCTCAGCAGTGTATTTCCCTTGATCTGCTGTTCTGCTCCCCACTATGTCTCTGGTGAATCCTCTCTCCCCCCACACCTCTGGCCTGTACTCCAGTTCTTATAGGCATAAATAAATAAATCTTTAAAAAAAATAAACTCCATAATCTATATCATTCTATACCCCTGTATCTATGATACAGTGAGGTAAAACAATCTATAAGGGAAAATAAATGTTGAATACAAGATTTAGGATGCTGGTTACCTGGGGTAGGAGGATGCAGGAGGTTAGACTGGAGGAGCACCATAAATGTAACTGTACGGTCAGAGAAATCAGGTCTTTCCACCCTTCCACCACTGTGTGATGATGGACACCTGAGGTGCTGCGCGCATTCCAGGGTGGGCATGCGCAAGTGGGCGCACCTGAGTTGGACACGGGCTTAAATGGGCGGCGTCATGAGGACCAACAGAACCAACAAGTCGGACAGTACTGACCAAAGCGAACAGCAGCAGCAAAGCAGCCAAGAGGGTGAGATGCACCGGGGGCTGGGAGGCCTGCCAGCCTCCCGGCCCCCCGGCACCCCTGCCTGCCATGTACCTGGCCACCTCTACTAATAAAAGCATAAAAAGCCACCGAGGGCTCCAAAACTCTCCCTTCCCTGACCCGTCTGCCCAGAACCATCCCGAAACTGCCCAGTGAGCTGCCTTCCTGCCACTACACACTTCATGAACCAGTGCATGAAATCCAGAGGTTGATGGACTAGTATTTCATGGACATTTATTGTGAAGTCTCCTCCACCTTCTTAAAGGCACTGAAATTTTCTTTAGGAGACTCCCCCCAGCCCAGAGGATATGGCCTTATGACCATAACCTGGTACCATGTTTTCCCCTAGTCAAGGTGCTAGCAAAAGTCCTGTCTTAACTGAGACCTCCTTTAAGTAGACTATAAAACATTTGGGTGGGAAGCATTTTATGTGGGAGGCAATCCCAAGAAGCAGTGTAAAGAAGAGAAAGTGAGACAGAAAAGGACAAAAATGTAGGCTGATGACCACATCGATGCTGTGGGCAACGGACGCTTAGCCCCATTTGGGAACCCCCAAGAGATTATGTACAAAATACTCTGCAGACTGACTCCCGAAGGTGAGAGGAAGTTGGTCTATTTATAAACTAAGTGGTTGAGGATAGAGCAGGGCAGCTGAGTTCCCAGGACTTCTCACCTGACCTGCCCTGGGCCATCATGTGCCCTAGAAAGAGTGCACCCTAGAAAGAGTGCACCCTAGACAGAGTGTACCCTCAGGCAGAGAAACGCAGGGAGTCAACAGCACCTAAGGGAACTGTCTTCTGGTAATCTTGAGAGAACATGGCTGGTGGACAGACAGCACAACAAAGTTAAGCCCAGGGGATGCACAGTCCTGAGAAAGTGAAAGTCAGCAGGTTATACAGAAACTGAAAACACTGAGGTCCATTTCTGCCCCCACCAGACTGCTACTGCTCTTAGGTAATCTCCTTCCTCACCTTGCTTCTAGTCTATTTCCAGATCTTGTCTTCTAAGTTCTCTGCCATTTAAGCTCCCAGTATCCTTCCAATAAACTGGTGACGTTCCCAGAGTTGGTTTCCATTGTTTGCAACCAGAAAACACAAGTGGCCCACCTGGAGACCCAACACTCTGTCAACTCCACACACCTGGATATCTGACCCCTAGGGAGCACCTCACCCTGACCTGGTGTGTAACGATGCAAGTCATCTCTCCGTGCTTTGGTTTCCCTTCTATAAAATGAAGACTTTGAAATAAATTTTCCACTTAGTGGTAGGGTCCTAGGGTTCAGTTAAGCCAGCTGATGATCAGGTAAGAAAAACCCATAAAACTTATTCCAGCACCTAACTTCCAAACTCCACCCTATGCCAGAGTCACAATCTCTCCTAAATAGTATTGGGCTCCAGGACCATGGTAGATTGATTCTGTGCAAAAACCAGAAGACAACAGAGTCCATCTCCCAACTGCACCCCAGGCTACTAGGAGACTCACCAAAAAGACGGATTCAAAGGGGACTGGAGGGAAGGTGTTTTACTTTTACCCAAAGGAATTCTCAGGCAGATAAAGGCCAGATGCTCACAAAATTCCTGTTCCATCAAATTCCCAGTCCACGCATAATTGGATTTCTCTTTCTCACTCACATCACCATCACTTCTGGAAGGAAAGTTGGTGCTGTGGCTTGGAGAGAATGACACACTCAGTCCATTGTTCTCCTACATGGATTCAATAAACAAACGTCCATGTTGGAAAAAGTATGAATCTGTGGTTGGTTATCATGTCCCAGCTAATGACACAGTTGAATAAATGTAGCGATGTTGCAGAAAAGGAACAGATTTGGGACTCTGACTCTCTATTAAGTTATGATGATTTCCCAAGACATCCAGGGCGGAGCAGAGATGTGGCTGATAAAATGCATGGCACGGATTAAACAGCATGAAGAAAGCAACTGACTGCAGCTGTCTGTGTGATTTGGCAGCCCACAACTATTCAGACAAATCTAAACAAATCACCATCCCTGGCTTCCTGATGCCTCCAGGAAAGTCCTGTAATGACTGCTCTGTGCTGGCCTCCTAGGTAGGGGTGAGGAAAATATGCAGATTCCACAACTTTAGGGCTTTCCTAGGGCTTCTGCTCAATGTAGCAGCTGCCACCCTTCCACAGTTTTGGCTGTTCTCTGCAAAATCCAAGTTTTCATTAACTAATCATGTGTTCGCAGCCCTTCCCACTGTGCCAACAGCTAGCAGGGTGGGCACCGAAGATCCATCCCCCTGTAGCCCAGCCTTATGGAAACCCAGCACCCAACAGGTAGCCCCAGCTGGAAGAAGCTGAGATTTGCCCTCTACCCACCTAGCTCTGCCTTTCTCACTCCATTTCCAAGGCTTAAATGGGAGCATTAGTAAGTTGGGCCCTATACTCAGCCATCACCTGGAGGCACATCTCCAGCCCTGTCCTGGCAGCTGCCTTCCCCCCTCTCTCTGGCAGCTGCCTTCCCCCATCTCTCTGGCAGCTGCCAGGAGAGCTATGGCTCTGTCTGGCAGCCTAGTCGAGTTAGACACATTTCACTGGGTGAAAGCAAAAGATCTACCTTTACCAGTCTAGAGCACGATGTGGATGGGTGGGTGGGTGGGAATGAAATCCTACCCCATGGAGTCCCCTCCCCTCAAAAAATGATGGAGGATTTAAAAATTTCACTCCTTTTGCCCCAGCATCACTTAGCAAAGGCACCCTGGAGAAGGCAGTAACCAAAAGGAAAGAGTCTGACTGACTCCAGAAGAGCCTGCTGGGTCTCTGCGGAGAAGATTCTGGCCCTCGTAGGAGGCCAAGGCTTGGTAACATAGGGGAGAGAAGCTTCCCTCACAAGCATGAAGTGTTCCCTTCATTCAGTATTCCTGGGCAAGGGCTGAGGGGCCTCTGACCGCAGCAAAGCAGCCCTGGACGGCAGCACAGGAGGCTTCCTCAAGGAAGTGACCTCCCCCAGGGGGAAATCGTGGAGAGAGAGGAAGTGGAGAGGAAGAGAAAAAGGAAGAGGAGAGGGAGAGACAGGGAGAGAGAACAGCGCTTCTCTCTATGCTGGTTATAAGTCAACATAATCACAGAAGAAACACCTGAGCACCTAGTTTGCTGCCATGCACACAGCAGGTGCTCAATAAAAACTTGCTGGTGATGGAGTTAAATGTGACTTCCTAGACAAAGCATGTTTTCCTATAAGTGAAATAAATATCTGGTGAATTGAATTGAATTGAAATAGGCAGCAGGTTCATGGTGTAATTTGAAAAACAAAGGAAAAATGGTCCCTTGCCCCAAATATCTCTCATGCTGGAGCTGCCAGATTGCTGGAGATTTCCAGATTCCTCCTTTGGGTTAATGGAGTAATGAAAACCATGTTGAAAGGCAAATATCATCTGGGAGAGATAACCCATGAAGCTGCTACTATGTTCTTATCATTCAGCCAGGATGACAAGCTGAATTCCACTCAAGAGCCAGCACTGATGGATTCACAGGTTTTCTGGAGCTCCAGCCTGAGAAGAGTCTGAGGTCACACAGAGCCTAGGACAAAGCAATCCTGTGAGGAATCACTGATGTCTGCAGGGAGGGGGGAGGGTTATGAGAGGTGCTGTGTGTTTGCGGTTCTCTTTGGCTATATTGGCCCCACCAATGAGCAGACCCCTAACGAGGGTCTGGTGGGGTGGCCGCTTCCTGTTTACTCGTGACCCTGGCCTCCTCCACGGCCTGAGTCCACTCATTTGACTGTCCAATGGGGAGGGAGGCTGCTTCTCTACTACTTGAGCCCTACTCCCCACCTTTCATGAGTGAGAAGTCATCACATGAACCCACTTAAATGCAAGAGGAAATGAGAACTATAGTCCGTGACTACCCAACAAGTCTGGGTAACAGGTAAACCTTTACCTTCCCAGTTAATGTCTGACCTTGTCCATTTCCTCAAACCAGGAACAAAAGTTGATTTTCCACCAAAATGTGCTGAGTTTTATTCCCTGTCTTGGCTCATCTCAAGCACATTGCCACACACTCCCAGAAGGGTGTCTACTTCCTTTGAGAAACACATAAATAGTGCATTTTCGGGAAGATTTCATTCCATTTGTTGTCTCAATGAAAAGCAATTTGAATGGACTACCCCCATTTTACCTCCTCTTATCTCCATTCCCTCTTTCTCTTCCTCTCAGTCCAGTTAGGTACCATCAGGATTTCGAAAGTGGGCCCAAAGCCACATCGAATAATGCCAGGAAATGGCTGGCTGGCCCTGTACCAACAGTCCTTCCAAAGTGGCATTATCTTAATGAATTTTTCATGGTCTAAGGTCTAGCCAGAGACTTACAGGTTCAAAAAGTCAATCTTGTCTGTGTTCCAGGATTTGCCTGACTTTTGTCCCTGATTTGCCTGAACTAGACTCACAAACCACCAGAACTTCTCACCAGAGGAAAATACCCACTCTTCTGCTGCCAGGATATGAGCTGTCAGGGAGACCAAATATTCATACTCTTCCCCCCAGCCCTTCTTCTCACTAAAGAAAATCTACCCAGGAAGTCAACTGTAGTTAGAAACCTCCTGAGTGAGTCTGGAATCAGAGCAAGGGCAGTCTGGTTAAAGGAATTGAGCTCTAACTCACCTAACTTGGGCCTGATGAAGATATCACACTAGAAAAGATTTTCAGAGTCCTGTCTGATCTGTCCTCTGTCTTAGTTCTATGCTCAGAAACTCCCTTTCTGATTGATATACTCTTTCTGTAGGTATCCCCATGCTTCAGAGGAGTTGCTGCTGGAACCACCCTCTGCTTCTTCTGACATGGCAGATATTTCGTCATGAGGTACATTTGTATAGAGCTGACCTCATCTATCCAATTCATTTTGTAAATTCTCAGAGCTGGGAATAGGATAAGAGGGGAGAGTTCATACTCAGCTCTTCCTCTACTGGCTAATGTTTCCCTAACATTGGATTTAAGAGCTTATCTGGAACATGGAGAAATAGGATGTTTATAGTTTGTTGATTGAAAAAAAATGCTTCTCTCTTTTGCAGACTGAGGCAGAACCCACAAAATTTTGCAGCCTTCCAGTTAAGTTTGTAACCCAGAGTTGCTGGCAGCAAATACACAGTGAAAGATGAATCCCAATGAAAGCCAAGGAAAATTGCCAAGTTCAATGCCAGGGAAAGGCACTGAGTTTCAGTTGTACTGGGTGAGAATTAGACAGTGGATAAAGATCAGGTAAGGAGGATTACTAGCCATGATCCAAGAAATAGGCTTGGAAACAACTGGGAAGGAGGGTCCAGATGACATGGAACAAGGTGGAAGCTTGAAAAAAACAAGGACACCAGAATGTCCTTCTTACAGGTATTGGCACAAATCTGGGCTAGGCAATCTAGAAAACCTCCCTTAACTGAGTTTGAAATAACAGTTGGCAACCTCACAGGATGGTCAAGAAAGGCACTGTGGCATGGAGGGCCATAAAGGCAAGTCCAAGTCACGTGCCCTCACATCTAACAAGAAGATACTGGAGAACAGCTCTGCAAGTTCAGCTCTGAGAGCCACTCTAGGTTTGGTTTCTTCCACTCACCTCATCTCTCTGAGGCGTTCTGCAACTCGGTTTACCTCCTCTGGTAAAGAAGCTTTTAAAACCACCGTTCTCCTTTCCAGATGCACAATGATACTGTGCCTACAAAGATAATGCTCCCCTCTACGTACCCATCTGTCAATATTCTATGCTGAAAAAATGGACTGCTGGAAAAGACAGCTTGGTTTTTTTGATGTTTAACTTATGACATACACACATAAAAATGCATGAGACAACCTGTAACCAGCTCCCATATTAAGCAGCAGGACATTTATCAATATTCCAAAAACTTCACTATGTCCCTTCCCTGTTAATATATATCCTCCAAAGCAACCACCATCCTATTTTCCTTCAAACAGGATGATAGGTTAATTCTGCCCATTTTATAACTTACGGAGTCACACAGCATGGACTCTGGGGTGTCTGACCTTTTTCACTCAATTATATGTGAGACTCACCTATATGCTGCTGGCTTGGGTAATTTTCTACTATATGTACATACTATAATGTATTTACACATCTTATCATCCATGAATTTTGGATTGTTTCCTATGTTGGTATTATGGAAATGCTACTATGAAAATTCTTAGATTTGCTCTTGAGTGTAAACTTGTAAGCATTTCTGCATTTGTGGTCTATGGTTGTGTAATGAATAAGCACATTATCTTATGGTTACTGTGGGTCAGAAATCCTGGCACAGCCTATGTGGGTCCTCTGCATTTGAGGTGTTGGCCAAGGCTAGGGTTTCATCTAAATGAAGTCTCAACTGATGAAGAATGGGCTTCCAAGTTCCCATAGCTGCTGACAGAATTCAGTTTGCAGAGCACTACTGGGTTGAGGACCTTGGTCCCTAACTGGCGGTTGACCAAAGGTCATAGGTTGTTCTTTGCCATGTTGGCCTCTCCATCATTAAAGCAAACAAGCCAAGAAGGCAAAGAAGAGAGACTGCTAGAAAGATGGAAGTTACAATCGTCTGTGACCTAATCATGGAAATCGTTCCCCATCACAGTTGTTGCGTTCTGTTGGTGAGAAGGTCAGATGCCCATTCATCCTCCAGGGGAGGGAATTACACAATGGCATGAATCCCTGGAGACTGGCTATGGCGAGCCATCTCTGTGTCTACCTGGCATAATTTCAGACATGACTACAACGGGGGCTGGAACTGTCTGGTCATATGTCCAGCTTCCTTTATGGAAATCAGCTAGTTTTCCAGTGTGAGTTTACCAACTGACACCCTCACCAGCATCTGTTCCACATCTGGAATTCATTTTGACCATGTTTCCTTTTGATGTGAGTTATCAAACTATCCCTGATAAAAGAAAATACAGCTTTCTGCACCACCAGTGGTGGGAGATTTAGGAGTGGGCCTTGCTCCCTGACTGAACCGGGAGCCGGGATTCTGAAGTCCCTGCCTCGGGCTAGTTAACCCCTTTCCTCTCCTGGCCTCAAGTGACAAATCCAGACACATCAAAGAAACGTCAGACTGCCAACTCTAGCAGCACCACTAGTGCAAACGGTCACCACGAGGTGGGGTGAGGGACACTGAGGAAGGCACACCACCAATTCACTTACAGAAATCCCTCGGCGATGAGTCATCCTCCAGCAAGCCTGGGATGAGCCACTAGGTGCCACCCTGTTAGGTCGTGGCCATCAATCGATCCTAAAGGGACAGAATCCCGGACACATCAAAGAAAGGTGCCCGCTGTCAGTCCTCTCCCCCAAGCGAGACACACCGTGGGCATCCATCCAACAACACTGATTAGAATACACTTTGGGGCATCTTCCCCCAAGACGTGCCCTCTAGGTTTCCCTTTGCTGGTGGAACACAGACCCCCAACGTCAGAGAAGTGAGGGAGAAATACCACGGGCCAAGCGCACTGGCAGGATTTACATGAGTGTCGTTAATCTTTCTGCCCGTGCGTGTCTAGCAGGGGAGTCCCCGAAAGTCAATGAGATGATGATAATAACAGTACTGGGTGGTCATGTGAGTGAGCTGCCTGGATCTGTAAAACTTCAAAATGTTCTCCAAGAAGTTCTTAAGGGACAATTGACTTGAGTAGGTTCTACATAAAATACCCTCCTGCGGACACCTGTGAAATGTTGAGGCTAATTGGGGCTTCTGATGCTGATTATGGAGGAGTTTGGGGGTTGCTGTTTTTTTTCCACTGAATTCCATCTCCTTCTCTACTACTCTCTTTCACTGGGGTTGTTAGTGTATCGGATGTAAAGAGTATTAAATGGAAGTGTGCTTTGTGTGGAAGTCATTACGGTGAACACCTGTTCACTGTTGAGTTTAATTGGACTACAGCTGGTGCTGATTGTGTGTGAGGGGGGCCGCCCCCTCGCCCACCGAGGAGCTCTCTGTCAGTGGTAACAGTGGGGACGCGACTCTTTGAGGTTCAGCTCACACATTGCAAGCCAAGGGCCCCAAGTCCTGTGTGGCTGCCTCAGCGATACACTGTGGTGAATGTAGCCAGGCGAGAAGAAGAAAGGTACCTACATCTTTTGCTCTATTTTATTAAGTCAGCTCAGTTCCACAAATGGAAATTCTGAGAACTATGGGGAAGATGATTGATATAAATGTAGCATAATTATTTATAAGGAAAGAAAGGAGTGGCAAGTTCGTGCTGAATGATATTCTTAGCAACACTAACTGTTCACCTCTGTCCGTCGAACACACACATAAACAGGAAGCCAATCATGGAGCTGAGGAGTAAGCAGAGTGGCAAATTAAGATGACATTCTTGACTGAGGCACAAAAAACGGCTGTAGCATTAATAATTTTTAAAGGCTCGAGTTGTTGACTTAAAGAACAGAAGCTGACTTGCATTTTTCAGTATTTAGATGTAATTCCCATTACTTATTCATTTTACATCAGAACGCCCTGAAACAATGAAACATTGAGTCTACTTTACAAAGGCCTTTGCTTCATATTAATATTAATATTATTAGTGCCTGTGCTTCTGAGGATGACCCTGTGTCCAGGGAGGGCAATAATCTGGAAACTGAAGCATCCGTGTGGAGGCAAACTCACTGGACTTGCTTTGGGCTGTTCAGCCTGGCTCGTCCCTCGTTGTGTGAGGCGAACAGGTATCATGGGCATGATCCACTACTGGGGGAGGTGAGACAGCAGTCTCCTGAAAGCAACGAATCAGATGAGTGATTGTGTCTAAAAATGATTCCAGGGCTCCCACTTCCTGTTGTTGCCATACTTGAATAACCTCTTTGACCATCGGGTAAGAGCCCACTGCGGTGGCAGGAGGGCACAGACGAGGTTCTCTATGGATCTGGGCAGACAGGTAAAGGAGAGTCCTGAGCCCTCAGTGTTTCTTTCAGGCTTTTAATGGATCTTTCTATGCCATTTACATTGAGGTAACCAGGTGCAGAGCAGGGAGAGCGTTGGGGGCCAGGAACCTGACAGGCCCCCCAGCCCCCAGCACATCTTTACTTTCTAGCGTCATCTTGTGGTCTCTTCCTCTCACAGCTGTTCCGGCACTCTCTGCTGCCCTCCTCTGCAACCTATGTCCTCTGTGACACCACCCTTAGATGCTCACTCCCTCAGCTCAGGTGTGCCCACTTACGCATGCCCACACCATTCTTCAGGTGTCCACCATCAGCCACCCAGAGCCACGCTCCCAAGCGCCACCTACATTTAAGGCCTCAGGCGATCACCCCAGAGACCAGCGGCACAAAAGCCTGAGCAATTTTCATTTACCCTATACCCAGCCTCCATCTTTGACACTACCCTCTTCTCGGGGGAAAAGTGAGGCTGAATGCTTCCATAGACCCAATGTCAGGGCAAGACTGAAAATATAGGGCCTCCCTGGTGGCACAGTGGGTTAAGCAACGCACTATGAAGCAAACCACAGCCACTGCAGCACGAGTTCGATCCCTGCTGCCGGCCAGGGAGGGGACCCACATGGCGCGGCAGACCTCTCCTGCTGTGCCCGCTGCTCCCCTCAGCAGTGTACTTCCGTTGATCTGCCTGTTCTGCTCCCTGCTCTCTGTGGTGAATCCTCTCAACCTCCCCCACACACACACCTCTGGCCTGTACCCCAGTATACATAAATAAATAAATCTTTAAAAATAAAATTGAAAATACAAACCTCTTCTACCTCAAGCTCAACAGCCTCTCTGCACCCACAACAGCCTTGGTTTTAGAGATACCGCCGTGCTCTATGCAGGACAAGGACCCTGCATCGGCAACCGTCCCCCATCAGCAGGCTCACTCTTGATTCAGGCAAACAGGTAGAGCACCTTGGAGCCCTTGGTAGCTCTGACAGACTTTACTGCTGAAGCAGGGGACCAGTACAGACACACCAGCAGGCAGGGAGATTGGGAAGTAGGCAGCAACCGAGCCTCCCAGTCCCCTGGCTCTCCACTCGCTCTCTGGCCGCTCTCTCTCCTAAAGATCTCTGCCTCCTAGGCCGTGGGTCTGCAGGTGTGCGCCCCCCATGCACGCCAGCTTCTCAGCCCAGGTGTCCACAGACATAAGTAGATGTGCCCCATGACTGCACACCCAAGGGCCTTTTGCATTAATACAATGTCACCTGCGGGCAATGAAACCTGGAAGGAGAGCAAGGCCTCAGGTAGCAGCTACAGAGGTTAGCAGGAAGCGGCAAAGAGCCGGAGTAACCCCATTTTCCCTACAACCCCTCAGCCAGAATCCGGCTCCCTTCTAGCTGTGCGGGCGTGGGTTAGTCACTCCACCCCCGTGGACAGGATGAAATGAAAAACTTTGCAAAAATGCTTTGTCAACTGCGAAAGCCTTACAAATATAGAGACATTTATGACTCAGGGGGCAGTTTTTCAGTCAAACTGAAAACAGATTTTTCTGCGTGAGAAACTGTGTTCCTGTGAAAGGCAACAGTGAGAGATTTAAGGGCGGGAAGTGTTTGCTCTGTTCTCGTTTGGATTACTTATGATTAATGGTTCCTTTCAAGCAGACAACAAATACAGCATGGCTGCTGATCAATAGATGTTCTCCCCAATTGTTTCCGTTTAGTTTTCTACTCTTCAAACAAACATGACAGTTGTGCTCTTTGAGAAAACATAGCCATGCACATGCACACCCATGCTTGCACACACATGCACACACGCACACACATATACCGCCTGTCTCCCAGCACAGATGGCAGTTTGAGTTGATATAAATGAGGTCATAGATACTCCCCCGTATGTGGGTATGGTCTTTCTCTAGCTGAGTTAATCCCCTAGTAGTTGGAGAACATGAGATGCCTTTGATCAAATGATGTGAGCGGATCGTGTACTAAGTAGACAGGCGCTGAGGGTAGCGCTCCTGGGGAGATGACCCCATACTACACCCCTGAGCTCACCCAGAAGACTATGGCTGGGGCTGGGTTAACCATTTTACCTGTATGGACTCAGCACCATGGGGGCAGGCCAGAGAAAAATGATCGATGCTCACTTTCATGGATTAAGAATAGAGCCACATGGAGCATTTCCCCAAAGTGGGTCTCTAGCACCCAGGCTGTGATGGAAACAGACTCAGGACTTCCGCTCTGACCGAAGTCAGAAGCAAAGGAGACACTGGGACCTACCGAGAGCAGTGAAACAAGGCTCCAGCCTGCTCAGGGTTCAGGGTACAGGCCTGCAGCACCTCAAGAAGACGGTTCCAGATAGCAACATAAACAGAAATTGAGTTCTCCTGTGGGCCCAGCATCCGCACAAGGGCAGCACCAAGAAGAACACCTAAAGGGCCTCCCTGGTGGCGCAGTGGGTTAAGCAACGCACTATGAAGCAAACCGCAGCCACTGCAGCACAAGTTCGATCCCTGCTGCCGGCCAGAAGGGGACCCACATGGCGTGGCAGACCTCTCCTGCTGTGCCCGCTGCTCCCCTCAGCAGTGTACTTCTGTTGATCTGCCTGTTCTGCTACCCGCTCTCTGTGGTAGATCCTCTCACCCCCCAGCCCCGACACCTCTGGCCTGTACCCCAGTGCTTGTGTGCATAAATAAATAAATCTTTAAAAAAAAGAAGAAGAAGAACACCTAAAGAATCTCAGGTGAGTGCATCTGGTCAAGTCAGAAGTACGGGAAGGAGACCTGGGCTCTGTGCCGCTGCAGCTGCCAAGGCTCGAGCTAGTACGTCACTTAGGGGTCAGCTCTATCTGTGGAAAGCTAAGATGCCTCGTTTCTCACTGCTGGCTGGCACAACTGTGTGGGAATTTGGGGAGCCACACGTTTGACACCTGCAGGTTTACATCTCCTTGGTCCCAGGGCCACAACTTGCAGTTAGCCCTGCCGGCCTGTTTGGTGGCGTGCCCCAGCCACTCCCACGCAGCTGGCACATGCCTGTCCTCAAGTTCACACCATGAAGTCTGGACATTCCCCTCACTTGGCAGAGTCGCCTGCTCTTCCTCCGCCAGTGCCGCCTCTCTCTCACTCCATCCCGGCCAGCCAGGCAGCCCTCCTGGACGTCCCGCTCCTCCTCGCCGTGCGCCCGAGCAGACTGCACACAGAATGGGTGGGCACCCGCGCCGCACACACAGCCCCCTCCTGCGCACAGCCACATGTTCCCCTCCACAGCGCGGCTTGGCTTCGCTCAACTAATTTGAAACAGTGATCTCGACAGCAGAAAATGCTCTAATCCTGCTCTGTGGCCCGGGCTGCTCTGCCCGTGGGAGGGACCTGCTCAGCTGCAGCAAAAAATTATCTGCTCCGTTTGCTCATTAGTCACAGCCTGCCCTGGGTTGGGTGGCTTTGTCTGTGTGCTGGAGGAGGTGACATTCTGGCAAGAAGTCTGCACAGTTCTGCCACCCCCTGCTCCAGCTGATCTGTCAAGCCAGTCCCACCCGCCCATCCTGGGTCCTTCGCGTTTCCTTCTGAGCAGAAGGGAACTTTTAATCATCCCGTTAACTCAACCGCACTTGTGGGAATTTTAGCAGAATGCAGATTTCTGAGGTCCTGATTCAGTAGTCTGGTGTGAGTCCCAGGACTCGGCCTTTCTGAAAGCACCTGGCCCAGGTGAGTCCGGTGTATGATCCAGGACTGCATCTGAGAAACCACTGCAGGATCTGGGCGTGCCACGAGGCTGAGGATCCGGCCGTGTCTCCCTTGCCATCACGCCCCAGCTCTGACACAAGTGCTCGCAGCAAGCACCCGTACTGGATAGACAGCAGAACAATGACGTCAGGGAGGTGTCCCAATGACTGGATGCAGAAAGGACCTGATCCGATTCTGGAGTAATCTGGGAGGACAGTTCATGCCCTTCATTGTGGCCATTCCTTTTGAGAGGACTATACATAAGAAGTACGGTAGAAAGGTCAGAAGCGCTATTATTTCCATGAGGCAAAATTAGGACCTCCCAGACATCATGAAGAAGAAGAATGGTCAGGCCAGGAGAAGGACGGCAAATGAGACATGGTTTCCTACCTGCACACCAAAATGCAGTGTGATGCAAGAAATGATGCAAAATGAATGCAACAGAACCCCACCCAGTCTGCCCCACGGAGCAAGCGTGGGCACAGATGCAGTTCAAACGTGCACATGGAGGGTTACAGTGGTTAGTGGTTAGTGTTCGTTTGGTTCTTTTTATGTGCAAAGCAGCTAGAATTCATAGGGACTAAATAAAAACAAATGAGGCTGCTGCCACGTGGCTGGCCCAGAGCTCCTGGGAAACATCTGAAGAAAATGATGGCAAGAGGCAGAAAGCTGGGCTCTGAGTGAAAACATCTGAGACGAGCATTGGTTTTGACAGACAGAGGAAATCACTCCCAGCTGCCTGGAGACGGCCTTCTCCCGGTTCCTCCCTCCTGCTCCCCTGCCAGGGTCCTGGTTGGGCCCCCCCCCCCCCCCCCCCCCCCCCCCCCCCCCCCCCCCGCCCTGGATCTTCTCCACTACCCAGGGTCCCTGTGACCTGGTCCCCAAGGAATGGACAAGGAATCTGTCCTCAAGAGGTAGCTCCTGGCCCCGCCCTTCCAGGCTCAGCCATCAGAGAAACAGCTGGAGACACTCTGAAGGTCTTAAAGGAGCCAAAGCAGAGCGTACTCATAAGGACATTGCCTGATCCCAATAATTAGACCAGCTTTTCAGGCGTTCCCTCCCCCACCACCTCCATCTTGGCAATTCTTCCGCAAGGGTCTGTGGTTAAACAGAGAGGCATTATCTGCCCAAGAGCTAAGGTGTCTGCAGGTTGCCTTGCCGCTGACCCCAGGAAAGGTTGGCCAAGGGGGTGCGCTGGGGGATGCGAAGCAAGAAAAAGCAAAGAGAAAGTGGTTTCTAGAAGACGAGGCAGCCAGATCAGGCCAAACAGCATTAGCAGTAGCATCTCTCCCCAAGGCCAAAGAAAGACAGAGCCAAAGAAACCATGCGTTTAAGCGCTGTGGCTTTGGCTGCCAGTGGCCTTAGAAAACAAAACCAAAATGTAATGACGGTCTGCTAACAGGAGGAGGATTGTCAGCCTAGGGTAAAAAGCACCAGGCTTCCTGTTTGAAAACGAGGGGAGGGTTTAATGTTTAACATTTTCCCACAGGGCCACAGTGCATTGCTGAGTGGGACTGCGAGGCAGCTCACAGACAGATGCAGGGACCGGGCGGGCTGGGCACAAGACTGGCGCAGCAGCTGGAAGGACAGGCAGGGACCTCTCACTCGCCACTGGGCCCTCCGGCCTCCGCGTCGCCTGCCCCTGGGCCCTCCGGCCTCCGCGTCGCCTGCCCCTGGGCTGTAAGGTTGCTTCTGGGACGGACACTCCAGAAATTTTTTTTTTTTTTTATTAGTTATATTTGACATCATTTGTAGTCCCCAGGGGGTACCCACCACCATTTCACCCGTGCACCATCACCTCAGTCCCTTGT
>JAGFMF010011501.1:6063488-6080189 GCA_019455555.1 Galemys pyrenaicus
TGACATTGTTGGTTTTTTCAATGTGTGCCATTCTTACCGGTGTGAGATGGTACCTCATTGTGGTCTTGATTTGCATTTCCCTGACTAAGAGGGATGTTGGACACTCCAGAAATTCTTAATGAAAGGGGCCGTCCTACTCGCTAAGATCCTTCCCAACTTGTAGCTGTCCCCAGACAGTCACGGAAGAGAAAAGCCTATGTAGAATTTATCTCCACCTGGACCCTCCCTTGGATTTACACATAAACACCACATTTTTTTCACCAGGATTTAAGACTCAATGAATTCTCAAAATGCACTTGAAGTGCAAGTGTAGGGAAAGCTATACCTTTTTTTTTTATGGAAGTGAAATTCACATGTTAACTCTCTTAACATGTGCGATTCAGTGCATTAACGTGCATACAAATGTCCCCCCACATTGCTGTGCAGCCACCACTCCTGACTAATTCCAAAATACTTTCATCACCGCAAATGAGAACCCCGTCCCCACTAAGTAGTCACTTTCTCCCCCCACTCCACCCCTCAGCTCCAGCTCCTGGACACCAACAGTCTGCTTTGTGGTTCTATGGACTCGCCTATTCTGGATGTCTGTCTCATATAAGCAGAATCAAACAGCATGTAAACTCTTGTGTCCGATTCCTTTCACTTAGCATGTTCCGAGGTTCATGTCTGTCATGTCATGCAGCAGTGCTTTATTCCTTTTTATGGCTGAGTGGCCAGAGTCCATCGTACCTACATTCCACATTGATAACACTTATGTGTCCCTCCATGGATGGGCAATTGGGTGGTGTCCACCATTTGGCTATTGTGAATATGCTGTTAAAACTTTCGTGAGCACAATGAGGTACCACCTAACACCGGTACAAATGGCACACATCAAAAAAAAAAACAACAACAACAATAAATGTTGGCGAGGATGTGAAGAAAAAGGATCTCTACTACACTGCTGGTGGGAATGCAAGTTAATCAAACCACTATAGAAAGCCGTATGGAGGTTCCTCGGTCTACTAGAGATGTAACTACCATATGATCCGGCAATCCCGCTCCTAGGGATCTACCCAAAGGACACAAAAACACTGATCCAAAAGAGCACCTGTACCCCCATGTTTATTGCAGCACTATTTATAATTGGTAAGACCTGGAAACAACCCAAAAGCCCAAAAGTAGAGGACTGGATCAAGAAGATGTGGTACATATACACAATGGAGTACTATTCAGCAATCAAAAATTAAAAAACTAGGGACATTTATAGAAACATGGATGGAGCTAGAAGGAATTATACTCAGTGAAACAAGCCAGAAGGCAAGAGAAAAATATTGGATGGCCTCGCTTTCAGGAGGAATGTGAAAGAACAACAACCACAACAAAAAAATAAAAAAGAAGAAAACAAAACAAGAGAAAGCTCAAGGAAATGGGCAATTACAACCAAAAACAAACAAACAAACAAATAAAAACAAGATCAAAAGGTCAAAGATAAACCCATGGGATCACGGGGGTGGGCAAAGGCGGGGAGGAGGGCAGAGAGAGCACAAGGGACTGAGGTGATGGTGCACTGGTGACATGATGGAGGGAACCCCCCGGGGACTACAAATGATGTCAAATACAATTAAATCTAATTTAAAAAAACCTTTCGTGAGCAGGTATTTGGTTAAGTACCTGTTTCCTATTCTTTGGGATTTCTGGGTCATACAGTAATTATTTGTTTTACCTCTTGAGGACTGACCCTGTCTTTGTTTTAGATGAAGCGCTACTAAAAGGTGCTCACTGTTTCAGCAAATCACCCTGGCGACGACGGTGCCCTGATCGATCTACGCTTGTGCCTGGCTGGCAGGCAGGGGCCATCACCTGACTAGGCTGCGTGTTATACCCAAGCACTTGCACCCTGGAAAGTGTGTTATTATAAGATTATTTTCCTTTCATATAATAGCCAAGCCAATATACTAACTTTTGAATTACTGATGTAGGTTCTATTATCTATACAGTTGAGGATTATTTTTAAAAGAAGGGACGATGGTGCACGGGTGAATTGGTGGTGGAAACTCTATAGGGACTACACCTAGAAAGCGAACATTGTAAAAATAAATAAGAATTTTAAAAAATAAAAGGAAGAGTCTTTGGTATCACTACCAAAACATCTTAATCTGTTTGAGCTGCAATAACAAAATACCACAGGGTAGGAGACTTATAAACAACAGAAGTTTATTTCTTATAGATCTAGAGTCTGGCAAGTTTAAGATAAAGGCAGCCTCAGTGTCCAGTGGGGGCCAGCTCATTGGTCATAGACTGCTGGTTCATAGCCAGCCATCTTCTCTCTGCGCCTTCACATGGTGGAAGACGTGGCACAGCTCTCTGGGGGTCTACTTTATGAGGGCATCGATCCCACTTGTGAGGGCTCCACCATGATACCCTAATCACCTCACAAAGACCCCACCTCCAAATAGCATCATATCTGGGATTAGGTTTCCACAGTAGCATTTGGGGGTGGTGGGGAGAGAGGCTGGGGCACAAACATTCAGTTATAACAGAGTGTTGAACTGCCTGCCAGCACTTTGCGTCTTTGGAAACAAGCTGGCGGAAGTGCTAGGCAGCTGGATGGTTTACAGGTTGTGTCTGACAACCTATAACCCAAAAGTTACATTTTGATGGCCTCAGACGATTGATTACTAAAACCACATGATAATATTCATGGTGAAGGTACTGGACAATTTTGCTGTTAGTAACTCTGTTCCACCAAAGCCTAGAAAATAACCCCCTCTCTAGTGCACTATATACAGAGAGAGAGAGAGAGAGAGAGAGAGAGAGAGAAGAAGTCACAAATAATAAAACAATAGAGAGTTCTGAGAGGGTCAACCTCCTTAAATTTCAGCTGATCTACCAGTAAGTTAGAAATTTTAAAATATAGTGTTTATGAAAACACTATACTTAAAACATCACCCTGAATTCTGAAAAAATAAGAATATGGGTGTTTGTTCCCCTCAAAACCAAGTAGGCATATATTATGTCCTGACTAGGTAGAAACTGAGCATTCTCAGTAGTTTATGTGAAAGCCTAAAATCCAACCCATCTAGCCCAATGATAACCATGGAAAAGTGGACAACATGGAAGTAGGATGTTGAGAGGAGAGAACTAGAGAAGATCAGATCTGAGGCATTTCCTAGGACCCCTTCTGCAGTTTAGAGAAAGGTTCCAACATTTCATCCTTCAAACAAAGTGATGAGTATTAATACCAGATCCACATGCAATAGTCATTTTTTTGTCTTATTTATGGGCATTTATTATTTTATATTCTGTATCCAGATGTAATGGTCATCTCAATGAATCTTTCACGTTCTCTGAATGACATGCTTTGCTAAAAGAACTTTTCCAGGCATTGCTGAAGATAAATCTAAGGCCAGTTGGGACCCAGTGGACATTTCAGGTAAGAGTCTGGTGCCTAAGAGAGTCAACCAGTGAGGTAGATTAAAGATGAAAGATGACCACAAATTCTTTGCTTCTCCTCCCATCAAAATGATGGAGTGGGGGCCTCCCTGATGGCGCAAGGGGTTAGGTATTGCACTGTGAAGCGTCCGCAGCCACTGCAGCATGAGTTTGATCCCTGGCCAGGGAGGGGACCCATGTGGCACAGCAAACCTCTCCTGTCTGGCCTGCTGCTCCCCTCAGTAGTGTATTTCAGTTAACCTGCCTGTTCTGTTCTGTCACTAGTGAATCCTCTCACCCCTCACGCCTCTGATCTGTACCCCAGTTCTTGTATGCATAAATAAATATGCATAAATCTTAAAAAAAAAAAAACCAAAACGATGGAGTGTATTTCCCATTCCCTGGAACCTGAGCTCGCCATGACTGGCTGGACCAACAGAATTCATAAGGCTGAGTCATAAAAGCTTTGCAGCTCCTACCCTTCACTTAAAATATTCAATCTGGGGAAGCCAATGACTTTGTAAGTGGTTACTCTGAGACTGATGGCAGCTCATCTAGCTTGGATGAGGTACTGTGTGGAGAATAATGACCAACTAGTGAAACTGCTCCAGCCATTCCATCCCAGACACAAGGTATGGAGCAAAGAAGCCATCTTGGACATTTAACCCCAACAGATGTGATGTGGAGAAAAACCCAATTGGTGACCAAAATCACAGCCTTAATAGATGGTGCCAGTTGAATCATTCCAAACATCTCCAGCCATCAGAGCCATGCCAGTCATCAGGAAACAGAGATGCGCTGTTGTCACCAAAAGCTTTCCCAATTCCTGACCCACAAAATCCTGAGCATAATACATTAATGCCACTCAGTTCTATGGTTGACTATTGCTCAGAAGTTGATAACCAGAACGCTTCCATACCTATACAACACCTTAAGATGTGATTCTTACCTAGATAAGCAGAAATCCGTACCTTAACTATTCAACTCAGATCCAACAAGAAAATATATAGTTTCTTGATTTCAGACGATTATATTCTTTGGTGATTACTCCTATCCTGTCTTATTTTTACTTAGTTATATATTTAAGGACAAATACCAAAGCTGCTCCATGGACAGGTAGGTACTCCTTAGGAATGAGAGGACAGGATATTGCCTTTTTGTTTTTTTAAAGGAAAGAAAAGATGAGAAATGCTGGAAAATCAAACTTATTAGTATATAAACGTGCATGGTGACTCACAAGGAAGCAAACAGAAGATGAAGCATTTCTGTAAGTATGTTAGATCTTGAAAAAGTTCTGTGGTTGCTTCTACCATCTTGCAGAATGAGCATTTCACTCTATGACACCCCATGGTCTCTTGTCCACATGGGTGTTTTTCTGTCATGGCTCTGCACACTGCATGCACATTGCTCGGGAAGCACACACACAACCAGTGTGCTTGGGCAGTGGCACACCTGACATGAGCCTCTTGGAAGAAGCCAGAGGGCAATGCAGAGGTGATACTAAGTGGGTGCACTCAGGCAAGGCCCCACCTGAGTTACACCCTTATCTCTTCTGATGACTGGTCAGTGTGATTGTCAAACTAGTAGTCAAATATTTTTACTAACACTCCTGGGATTATAAAGATTGGAAAGGCAAAAAAAAAAAAAAATGATGATGGGAATGACCAAGTCTCCCACCCTCTCTTTACAAAAAAATCGTTTTGTATTTGATTCTGAAAAGCACACACCTGGGAATGCCCTCCAGCCTCCTCACTTGACTCCAACACAACTGTCCCTTCGATGCCACCAAAGGCGCTTTGTGATCAGTCACGCCCGTTTCAGCTGGCCGAGTGCCCAAGCAGTGCCTGAGGCTGGTCCAAGTGTTTCTTCCACCAATTTGGGCTGTCAGATCCACTCACCTCCCAGGTTAGTGTAACTGCTCAGTCATCCCCACGAGACACATTTCCTGCGGGCCCAGGTGCTCTGCTCCCCAGAACGAGGTCCAAGCCGTGGTCTGACACAGCACCAGAGAAGTGAATCCTGCCCCCACACTGGGGGCTCTCGCCCTCAGCACGTGCTCCCAGTTGCCAGGGACGGGCTCGCCATGCTCAGCTCTAGGCTCCCATCCTCAGGATTCAGGTAAGAGCGAGCCACGCTTCTGCCCTTGCCACCGGCTTGACGTGGTGGAAGTTGTCGAGAAAGTCCTGACATTTTTTCCCTGATTTTCAAGCAAAAATGCATCATGGCTTTTCCAACAACCCAATAATTTGGGGTGGTCTTTTCCTGTGGTTCAGATCCCATATTCTACTTCTCCCCCTGCCCCTTGACAGGACTCGGGATGTGGGGTTGCGGCTGTCCACGGCACGTCGTATGCTCCAGGGGGCACTGGGCACCGTCTTGTTTGCTCCTCTGGCACCTGGAAGAGCTCAGGCAGTAGGCTGTCTTACCCTGGGCACGTCACCTGTGCTCAGGAAGGAAGAAGGGAAAAGGAGAAAAGTTGGGGGGAAGAAAACACTAAAGAAAAAGGCTGGGCCTCCCTGTTGGCGTGGTGGGTTAAGCAACGCACTACGAAGCAAACAGCAACCACTGCAGCATGAGTTCGATCCCTGCTGCCAGCCAGGGAGAGGACCCACATGGCGTAGCAGACCTCTCCTGCCTTGCCCGCTGCTCCCCTCAGCAGTGTGTTTCAGTCAGTCTGCCTGTTCTGCTCCCCACTCTGTCTCTGGTGAATCCTCTCACCTCCCGCGACTCTGGCCTGTACCCCAGCTCTTGTATGCATAAATAAATAAATATTTTTAAAAAGAAAAAGGCTGTGGCAGCTAACTCTACGTCCTTGCATTGGGGGAGTCAGGGGAAGAACAGTATCTCTGAGTTCCACAAAGACCTAAGACTGACCTCACAGCAGCTTCTTGACCAAGACAGAGTCCCTTGGTCATCCCCTGAGTCTAAGACTGCAGGGAAGGGGGGATTTTTAATAGGTACAGAATAGGCTTGCTGAGGGAGGAAGGACAGAATAGCTGCTGGGCCAACAGCCACGGTGACTGATGTTACTTGACGTGAAAAGACTGAGCCCGTTTTTTATTCATAAACATATTTTAAAAGATGTGTCTGGCTATTTGTAGCCACACAGAGAGCTAGGACTTAATTTTTTTACATAAAATTCTACTGAGAAAAATTCTCATGCTCCTTGCTAAAGTATCCAATTGTGGGGGGAAGGGAGCAACAGGGGAGCTTTTTTTTTTTTCTTCAAGGAATCACTGGGCTGTCATCAATTGAGCACAGCCCCTCACTGTTTGGGTTTCTTCCCTGAATCAACAGACCACATCCCCTTCCATTTATTTGCCTGTGTTGTGTTGCAAATTAACTTATAAAGGACATTTTTTCCCAAAGAAATTATAAAGAATAGAGTACCCCACAGCCACCACCCAGAATGACGAACTATAGCTGCTGTCATCCCAGGAGGGCTTAATGACAGTGTTCCGTGTGTGTGGACAGCCACGGATTCCTTCAAGGTTGTTTCTGTGAATGGGCCTCAAGATGTTTTGACTATTATCTGTTACAAAGAAACTCACTACTAATTGCATATTGTCATAGCTCTTAGTCCAACGGTCCCGTTAGCCCAACAAAGCACAGACACGGCCGGGGTTTTTTTTTTTAACCCATTGGGTAAGTGGTTCTCCTAAGTCCCTCTCAGCTCTCTTAAGTTTTATTTGGAGACCACAAAAGAAGGCTCTGTTCTCTGGGCTTGACTTCAGCTCTTCTCCAGCCAGGAGTGAGGGCGACTCTTCACCACCCCAGGACCCATCAGGTCAGTGCAACCACAGGAGCAGCATTTCTCAACGAGGTTCACGGAGGACAAGAGAGAGGCAGAGACATCAGGATTCGGGCCTGCAAGAGTCCCAAGTAGCTCAGATGGTGGAGCTGCGGCTGCCTTCTGGCATTTCCCCCAGATCCCCTTCTAATGCTCTCTGGTCTGATTCAGGAGAAAATGGAGTTTAGGGGGAAGATGGTGAGCAGTAAATTCAGGAAGAGGAAGAGCCTAAGAAGCGGAATGGAAATGTTTAAATACCTAATTAACTACTGCTAACTCCAACAAGAAGCAGTAAAGCATTATTGTGCTAGACTGAGAAGTCTTACTCCCTCCTGGACAAATTCAGGGAGTTGAATCAACTGTTTTCCTCATTTGTTCCTTACAATGCCATAGATTGGTCTTTTAAAAACACAGATCCAGTCACTTCCTTTCCTTTCTTTTTTTTTTTTTTGTTTTTTTAAAGATTTATTTATTTATGCATACAAGCACTGGGGTACAGGCCAGAGGTGTGAGGGTGGTGAGAGGATTCACCACAGAGAGTGGGGAGCAGAACAGGCAGATCAACTGAAGTACACTGCTGAGGGGAACAGCGGGCACAGCAGGAGAGGTCTGCTGTGCCATGTGGGTCCCCTCCCTGGCCAGCAGCAGGGATTAAACTCGTGCTGCAGTGACTGCAGTTTGCTTCATAGTGCGTTGCTTAACCCATTGCGCCACGAGGGAGGGCCCTCCTTTCCTTTCTTAGTCACATCCCAAGATTCCCACTACCTGCCCAATAAACCCTGTACCTCTCAGGTTGGCATCTAAGTGCTCACAGGTGGGCCGAGCCGACTCTTGCAGACTTGATGCCTCCCATTCCTCCCGCAGCCACGTGAGCCCCAGGGGCCTCTCACCTTCCCAAGGCCAGGGCACCTTCGTGACTGTGTACCTGGGCTGTTCCTTCCTCCTGTAATGTTCTCTCCTCCTCGCCTAATAAATTCTTGTTATCCTTCAGGACCCCATTTAAATGTCACCTCCCATGAAACATGTGTCCTAAGCCCTCTGGCAGAATTTATCTTACTCCTCTGGGCTCTATGTACTTTACTCCTTCTCAACTCTGGCCCTAATCACCTTGTATCATCATTGTGTCTCTATCTTTTGTTGGGTTGCAAGATCATTTCCTCAGAAGGAATTGTGTCTTACTGACCTATATAGTTCCACCAACCAAAACAAGTTGGTGGGTGAGAAGGGAAATGGATGGATGGGTGGATGGATGGATGGGTAGATGAATGGATTAGGCTTTCTGGGCTATAAAATAATACCCCACAAGTCTATGAAGTGAAAGAAATCTGTAAACAAAGAATCATTGAGCTGAGACCTAGGTGATCCCAGTCTTAGTAATTTTATAAGTCCCAGCGTCCCCACCTAATAAATAAGGAAGACATTTCCTCCTCTAATGTTCTGTGAGTCAGTGATAGACTAAACCATTACCATCAAATTGAACTTTCTGCAGGAATGGAAGTGTTCTTAGATTTGTTCTGCCCGATAAAGTAGCTGTTCTTCACCTATCACTAGTGTTTGCTGAAAATGCAACTGAGGAGCTGAATTTGTGATTTTAACTAATTTTTTTAAAGACTTGTGTATTTATGCACACAAGAGCTGGGGTACAGGCCAGAGTCACGGGAGGTGAGAGGATTCACCAGACAGAGCAAGGAGCAGAACAAGCAGACTGACCGAAACACACTGCCAAGGGCAGCAGCAGGCAAGGCAGGAGAGGTCTGCTGTGCCATGTGGGTCCTCTCCCTGGCCGGCAGCAGGGATCGAACTCATGCTGCAGTGGTTGCGGTTTGCTTCATAGTGCGTTGCTTCACCCACTGCGCCACCAGGGAGGTCCCGATTTTAACTAATTTTAATTTTATATTTAAATAGTTACATGTAGCTAGTGGCTAACACTGGACAGCTCAGGTGTAAATCAATATGCACCAACCTGTTTCCCTCTGAGTGTTCTGCTACTTTATACCTATGTTTCCCTTTATTTGCTTCTAACCTAAGTGTACTGCTACTTTCTCCCGTGAACGGCTCAACTATGCAGGCTTGAACTGCACACATTCTTCTTGTCCAAGATACCCAGGTTAAATGTTCTACCCTCCCTCACTTGTCAATTAAATATAACTTCTCTTGGGGCCTCCCTGGTGGTGCAGCGGCTAAAGTCTCAGCACTATCAAGCTATCACCAGCCACTGCAGCACGAGTTCAATCCCCCGCCAGGTACAACATACCTCTTCTGTCTCGCCCACTGCTCCCCTCAACAGTGTATTTCAGTAGATCCTCCTGTCCAGCTCCCCATTCCATCTCTGGTGAATCCTCTTACCCGCCCCCACACTTCTGGCCTACACCTCAGTTCTTGTATGAAAAATAAACCTTTTAAAAAATGTAAATGTATGTAACTTCTCTACTGACCTTGCCTAGCCCATCACACCTATCTGACCTGAATTCACTCTGAATTATGAGGGTCAGAAAGAAGTACCCAACCAAGAAGTCAAAATCTGTTGACAAACCTCAAAACATGACTCGTCCATTGTTAATTCCCTTGATAAGGTGCCAAGGGCATCTAAGTTAGGTAAATGGGCACGGCCTGCCTTTTTTGTAACATACTGTTAAGGGCAGGTGAGGCTGGCGCTCAGCCTCTCTGAAGGCACAGGGGCCCCGGGGCAAGTGGCATCAGCCTGGGCTATACCAGGGCAGCTGGCTCTGATGGCAGAACCCTGGCACAGCTGCGCTCAGGTTTCAGAAAAAACAGAGAAAAGCAGGGCAGTTTTGAAGATGTGCAGGTCAGGTTTGAACGTGGCCAGCACCATTCAGACACAGCAGAGCTAACGTGCCCAGACGATGCAGGGCAGACTGGACGTACTACTGGGGTCAGTTATTTTAAAACCTTTACCTACATTTGAAGCAACTTGAATATGTGAGTCTACTTTTTCACTTATCTATTTTAAGATACCTAAATATAGATCCAGTATTCCTAATGAAACTTAACATCCAAAGTGGCAACTACTATGTACTTATGTACGTATAAAATATACTTAGCACCCAGAAGACTATAAAACATCTCGTTAATAGTATTTTTATGTTTATTACATATTAACATATTGTTAACAGATTGAGTTAAAATATATTGCTGAAATTAATTTTATTACCTCTTTTTTACCTTTTTAACATGGCTATTAAACACTTTTAAGTTACATACGTGACTCACATTATTTATAAGCTGGAAGCACTGGTCTACAGGACACAGAAGCTGTGGTTCCAATCATATTTAATTCAGCACTCTCACACTGCAAACCCAGACAGAGCCTAGAGAAAAACTGAGACTACCACAGACTCAATAGGTAGAAAATCCAATTGCTGCCAACATGTCAGGTGTGACTTTCTTCCTAGAACAGATTAATGGAGTCGTAGGTTCATACTATGGGGCACTTAATTTGACAAATGTGTTCCCTCCCATCCCTCACAGAAAAGAGGCTCAGGGGCATTTTGCATTCACATGGAATTACCAGCAGCACACATTCCAGTTTTGCCTCAATGGACCTTGACCCAGGTTCAAATTCTACATCTTTCACTCACCCCCACCTTCCCATGGTGCCTTCAGCAAGTTTTGCATAGCTTTTCCATATGCAAAGCTGGATTGATTATGTTCACCTCCCAGCACTGCTTTGAGGGTTAACAGGAGTTAATATGTATGCAGTGTCTGCCACAGAGTAAGCCCTCAGCAAATATATGTTGCTCTTCCCTTCAGTGGCCAGAGAGAAAAACCTTGGAGGATAAGTTACCAAGGGCATGTAAGCTAAGGTAAATGGGCACTGCCTGCCTTTTTTGTAACATACTGTTAAGTTCAGGTGAGGCTGGTGCTTAGCCTCTCTGTAGAATGTATTAGTGGCTCTCAACCCTGTCTGCAGCTGAGGCTGCATACTAGAATTATCTTGGAAAGTATTTAAAATACATAGATGATCAGGCTTCCACGTATTCTGGCTTAAATTTTAAAACTCAGGCTATCCCTGGTGGTACAAGTGGTTAAGTCTCATCACTATAAAGCTCTCCGCAGCCAGTGCAGCACGAGTTCGATCCCCAGCCAGAGAGGTGACCCACATGGCACGACAGACCTCTCCTGTCTCACTCGCTGCTCCCCTCAGCAGTGTATTTCAATGGATCTGCCTGTTCTGCTCCCCACTCTGTCTCTGGTGAATCCTCTCAACCCCCGCCCGACCTCTGGCCTGCACCCCAGTTCTCGTGTACATAAATAAACCTTTTAAAAAATTAAAACTTACATCAGTTCAGTTATTTGAAGACCTTTAAATATGTTCAGAACAACTGGTCAGGGGTGATACATTTATTATTTTTCATGCCCCCAAGAGTTTCTACAATGCAGCCAGGGCTTCAAACCACTTTTCTACCTGGCCACCTTTTCCTAAGTCTTCAATAATGATCTTCCCTACGGCTGCCATTTAAAATTAGAACTAAATGCTTATCGGCCACAGATAATGATTAATGAGATCACGGTATCTAGTATGTTGGAGAGCCTTGATGGGGAGGAGGGGGAGGCGGGGCTCCAAGACATCATTAGGGGCATTGTCTGCCAGCACTCAAGTTTCAGTAAGGGAATAGAAGAGGGAGGCAGGCCTCGTCCCCCACTCCACCTCGCTTCTGGCCTCCCCCACTCAGGGATGATTATTCTGAATGTGTTGTGGGGTCCATGGCCAAAGGAAGGTCGGGAGCATATTAATGTGGCGGCCAGCGCGGCCCAGCCCAGGTGTGAGCTGGAGTCTGACGCGGCTTGCCATTAAGTACAGCAACCCTGGTGTCAGCAAATTTGCAACACGTTTCAAGATTGGGTCAGGAGGCCAGGAGCTGATGATGGATTTTTTATTTATTTATATATTTATTCCGCTTGCTGGCAAGTCTGAGATTTGTAGGGTTCTCAAGCAGCTGCTATAAAATCATCAGGTTTCAGAGAACAGGCACCAATAAAGAGGAAAGAAAATAGATTCTGTCATGACTTGCTGTGAGATCAGCTCATCCCCTCCATTGCTCTCTGCCTGGGGGAGGGAGACCCCAAGGGACAGCTGGCTGGGACAGCGGCACAGGGTCACCACGCTCAGAGTGGCAAAGCGACTTTCTGTTTTGTGTCCAGCTGAGTCCTCACAGCTGCCTAGTGCCCTGGATAAGGGGGATCACTCCCAGGGCCTGGGCTCATGACAGAGTCATTTTACCCCTTTCTGCCAAGTCCCCGTCTCTAAGTCCACAGAAGGGGTACAGGGGTGCAGGGAAGGAGCCAAGGTTTCCAGCAAAGGACCAACCTCACGCTGTGGGATTATGGCTAACATCTTGGCCCCTAGTTTGAGGAAAGATTTAAGTCATATTACTTCTAAACTCTTCATGTTTCCACTGAAAATAGAAAAGGCTACTATAGGATCCATCTCCCCCAAAATATTCAGACAGACTTTTTCCAAAGAGTAAATTTGGTTCAACACATGTGACCTGGTTATGTGGCACTAAGTCAATCAAGCACCTGGGAGCTTCTGGAGACAGCATTAGCATAACTTTAAAGAATGCAGATTGCCCAGATTTAGGGACCTCCAGAAGAACCTTTTTTTTTTTTTAAGATTTTATTCGCTTATGCACACAAGCACTGGGGCACAGGCCAGAGGCGCGGGTGGTGCGAAGGTCCACCAGAGACAGTGGGGAACAGAACAGGCAGATCCACTGAAACACACTGCTGAGGGGAGCAGCAGGCGAGGCAGGAGAGGTCTGCCGCACCATGTGGGTCCCCTCCCTGGCCAGGGGCAGGGATCAAACTGTGCTGCAGTGGCTGTGGTCTGCTTCATAGTGCGTTGCTCAACCCACTGCACCACCAGGCCCTCCAAAAGAACCTTCTTATGGGAGAAACCTATCCCAGGGCAGGACAAACACAGAGGCAAAGTTTCACCACCTGAAGCCACCCCCTCCTTGTAATATGACTCTCTCCCTTCTCAGTGCCTAGGGCCCTGAGTGCAGGATATAAACCCCATTTACTTTAGAACTTACATCCATGTACATTCTCCATATGTGTATTATTAGATTTAGTCTTATTCCCCTAGTAATCTGTCTGATGTTAATTTGTTTGCTCACCCAGTCCAAAAACAACCCAGAAGGGAGGGGGGTGTGCCCCTGTTTCCCTGTACTACCAGTCCTCACCAGAACCAGGCACCCTTCACATGGGTGGCACTAGGATGTGACCGAGTCCAGCCTCCATTCAATGCCATGTGCCGCCCTTTCCCCAGCAATCATCCTGCTTGAGATCTCCTGTGATGGGGCCAGGTATCATTTGATTGTCCAAGATCCTGTCCCCAAAGTACCTAAAGTGAATGTCTCTACTATGGTTTCAGAATATAGTACACCAAAAATGCCCAAGCCCTGGTGGGACATAGGCTCAGTTGCCCGGCCTGTGCAGGGAAGAAGAAGAAACACAGTGCAGACGCCGAGGCCTGTGGCACCGGCCAGTGGGCTAAGACTCCCACAGCTGCTCTGCCTCTGACACTTTGCAGCGGCTGGGAAGCCCCCCACCCCAGGGATCAGTGCAGAAGAGCTTTATTTTCTTCTCTCTCTTGGTATTTCATTTTTCTCTTCTCTAACATTTTCAAATCCTTTTATCTCCTCCCACCCATCTGGCAGCCACCCTTTTCCAACAGCATTGAAAACCTGGAGGTCCCTTAGCCCCCAGTCTGCCCTGCTGTAGCATCCTCTGTGCCTCTGCTGACATACTTGCTCATATAATGTGTGTGATGAGTATAAGGAGCATGAGTTTGGTTGACACCAGGCTGGACTCAAAATCTAAACCTATCACTTGCAGCTCTGTGTTCCTGGGGAAATTACATAACCTCTCTGATCTCAATCTTCTCAGCTATATAATGAAGTTAATTATGATCTTCAAAGAGCTGGGAAAATTAAAGAAGATGTATGTCTAGGACAACAATATATTACAATAACAACTCCCAAGAAGAAAAGTATATGACCACCAAAATAATACACAAAAATATTCTGAGAAATACTGAACACCTGTTCATGGTTAAAAATATATATATACAAAATTTATAAAGAATTCATACACCTCAGCAACAAAACACCAAAGAACCCAATTAAAAACATGAGTAGAGGAGGGCCTCCCTGGTGGTACAAGGGGTTAAGTCTCAGCACTATGAAGCTTTCGGCAGCCACTGCAACATGAGTTCGATCCCCAGCCAGGGAGGTGATCCACATGGCGCAGCAGACCTCTCCTGTCTCACCCACTTACTCCCCTCAGCAGGGACCTCCCTGGTGGCACAATAGGTTAAGCAATGCACTATGAGGCAGACTGTGGCCACTGTAGCACAAGTTCGATTCCTGCCACTGGCCAGGGCAGATGACCCACATGGCACAGCAGATCTCTCCTGCCTCACTGGTTGCTCCCCTCAGCAGTGTGTTTCAGTAAATCTGCCTGTTCTGTTCCCTGCTATGTTTCTGGTGAATCCTCTCACCACCCCCACACCTCTGGCCTATACCCCAGTGCTTGAATGCATGAATAAATAAATCCTTTTAAAATATATATATATGAGCAGAGGATCTGAATAGACACTTCTCCAAAGAAGACATACAGATGACCAAGTGGAAAGATCATCACTTATTATTAGGGGAACATAAGTCAAAACCACAACGACATGCCACACAAAGTGAGAACAGCTATTACCAACATGAAAACCTTTCCGGAGACTACACAATAGGGTGGAAGTGGGGCAGAAGACACGGCCCTTCATGAGTCACCTCCCATTGCACGGACCTCAGCCAGCTGCTTCTAGTAGGTGATGCAGCTGTACTGCACATGGCTGCAGGGGTGGTGGCAGCTGAACCTGGGCCTGTAATCTAAGCAGCACCTCTTTTGAAGCACCTGAGCAAAGTCAAGGAAGAGGCATGGCCCATGGAGAAGACACACCTGCAAGGCATCGTCACCTGCCGCACATGTTCAGCGCTTGGGGCATCTACACCAGCAAAATCTTTAACAGGGTGAAGATGGGTCAGAAATGATCAGTCACCACCTAAGAGATTTGTCTACCACCTACAAGTCAGCGAAACAGGGCTAGGAGTGCCCGGACCACCCACTCCTTCGGCTTTGTCTCCCCTGAGTAGTCCACTCAGCAAGTAAAAGCAAAGACTCCTTTAAAAAAAAAAAAAAGACAACAAGCAAGCAGTGTCAGCAAGAATGTGGAGAAAGGGGAACCCTTGTCCACTGTTGGTAGAAATCTAAGCTGGTACAATCACAATACAAGACACTATGGAGATTCCTCAAAAAAAAAAAAAAGACTGGAAATAGCAGGTGACGCAACTATTCTACTTCTGGGACTATTTCAAAGATTCGGAAAGATAAATGCATCACTGTGTTCGTTACAGTGTTTTTCACAATAGAAATGATATGAAAACAAGCTAAATGCTCATCCATGGTCCATGGGAAATGAAGTGTCCATACACAAGGGATTCTATTCAGCTATAATTGGCATTTGCGGTAGCGTGGCTAGACCTTAGAGGTATTATTCTAAGTGAAATAAGTCAGAGAGAGATAAATACCGTATGATTTCTCGCATGTAGCCGATAAAGAAACAAAACAAATGGACGACCAAAACGACACAAAAACAAACTCTTACACCGTAAGAACAAAAATTACCAACGGAGGAGAGGGAAGGCAGCGGAGTAAATCAAGCAAAGGCTGTGGGTTCCTATGAGCCGGCACTAGCTGGTCGCTCATGGGCAGCTGTGACCTACCTGCCACCTGCAAAGCTCGGCAGAGCCTTCCTTGACGACCTGCGGGGCACAGTCCGTATCACCAGGCAGGCCCGAGGATGCCTAGGCGGCTGTTGACATGACTGCATGACTGTCTCCGTGGTGGTCTTGGGATAGCTCTGCCTGTGATAACACCACTTTGCTGATGCAAATGTCTGTCAACACATGGTCACGACGCCCCCTTCCCCGTCCTTCGCAAAGCTCTGTCCCCCACTCCTATCCCAGCCACTGGACCCCATTCCTCATACCGTTGTCGCACAATCAGCTTTTACCGGCCTGTGTGCTTTCAGTAAATGGCACAAGAGCTTCTGCTCCAGTAGCAGAGTCTTGCCTTGCAAACCTGCTGCACGGCTGCTGTGTCCCTCATCGCTTTCCAGCTGCAAAGCAGCAACCAAGTTCCTGTCCCAATAAAAGGTAAATGGAAACTAGACTATCGGCGGTGACCGTATGCAGTAGACAGATGCTGAGTTATAATGACGTACACTTGACATCTACATAATGCTTTACACCAATGTTATTTCAATGAATCTTTTTAAAAAACATATAAAGTAGGGATCAAATGGACTTCTTTTTTTTATTTATAATTTTTTTAATTTACATATATTTGACATCAATTGTAATCCCCATGTATTCCCCATCACCATATCACCAGTGCACCATCACCTCAGTCCCCCGTGC
>JAGFMF010011501.1:6080443-6155384 GCA_019455555.1 Galemys pyrenaicus
AGTGTATTTGTGTCTTTTGGGTCTATTCCTAGGAGTGGGATTGCTGGATCCTATGGAAGTTCCATTCTTAGTAGATTGAGGAACCGCCATACTGCTTTCAAATGGACTTCTTTACTGACAAAAATCTATCATAAACTTCAAGCTCAAGTGTGAAATGCTAAAAAATTCCCATTATTTTTCAGCACTGTATACTGTTAGTCTTAACCAGAGCACTAAGGCAAGAAAAAGCATAAGCGATACTACAATGGGAGAGAAAGAAATTAAACTGTCACTATTTAGAGTTGACATAATGAAAAGAAAAAGTAGAGTTGACATAATGGACTATGTGAAAACCCCAAATGATTTTACAGATGTCATTAAAATGTATCTATATCTATTAACATAATTTAAATCATTAAAATTATTAAAACAATAAAATTGAGCTATACTGCAGGAGACACAGATGCAAAATGAAAAAATCACTGCATTTCTAAATTCCAAAAATAAAGAGAACAATTTTATCTTAAAATGGAAACACATAGCAAAAGCATTTAGAATACACATAGGAATTTTGATCCTTATCCTGGGCTTGTTCATGGCTCCATTCATCTTATTCTATGGCAGCAAGTTATAAATAGCTCAGCCTCATCCCAACTCCACTCTCTACTCATCATTGCATCATTGCCATGGACTGTGCTTGAGAAGGAACCAAAAAAGAGAGGCATCCACCAGTTCTTGTTTTGGCTGCTGGCTCCACCTGCCTAGCAATCAGCTCTCTCCCTGCTCAAGCTAATGCTCTTTGATTCCAAAACAATACAGGACATAGATGTAACCGGGCAAGCTCTAGGAGGAAGAGAGGCAGACAGAATTAAGCATAAGAATCAAACCAGGTTAAAAATCAAATCAGGTTAAGCATAAGAATCAAACCCTGGCCCCTTTCTCTCCTTTTCTCCTCCAATGAGTTGTCTGCAAGACTTTAGCCTCCAGGCCTCCCTGGGGGTGCAGTGGGTTAATCGACACACTATGAAGCAGACCATGGCCACTGCAGCACGAGTTGGACCCCTGCTGCCAGCCAGGGGAGGGAGATAACCCACATGGCGCAGCGGACCTCTCCTGCCTTGCCCGCTGCTCCCCTCAGCAGCGTATTTCAGTTAAACTGCCTGTCCCCCACCCTGTCTCTGGTGAATCCTCTAACCTCCCCCCCATACCTCTGGCCTGTACCCCAGTTCTTGCATGTATAAATAAATAAATCTTTAAAAAGATACTTTAGCCTCACCAAGTTTTCTCAGAAGACTTTAAGGATCAAGTGATTCCTGGACAACACACAAAACTGAATGATCTCATTTCCCAGTGAATTCAGATGAAAATTGGTGCTGCCTCCAGGAGTAGACTTTGGAGAAGAACGAAGAACAGAGCTGGACGAATAAGGACCCGCACAGGAAGTGGCACACGTATTTATGCTGTATCACTGTCACGAGCATCTCACCAGAGCACGCTGAAAACATCGCCATTTGGACATGTCTAGGAAATTTTTTTTCTCTTATTTGCGTGCTTCTGCACCTCGTAGGTTAGTGCAGTAATAAATATGTGAAATCTTTGCTTGGAAGGAAAAAAAAAAAGAGAATCAAACCCCCAAGGAAATTGGGTGCAGGTTGAAAAATAAAAAACAATGAGTTGGGACTTCAGTAACAGGCAAATGTGGCTCAATTCCCAGCTTTGTTTTTTTTTTTTGTTTTTTTACTATCTCTGTAACTTAGGGCAATTTACATAAGAACTCCCATAAGAAAGAATAGAAACAATACGTGCAAGGACTTGGCACAAAATAAATGCTCAATAAACATTAGGAGGGTGCCCCCCAGGGGCTGAAAATGGTACAGATTACTTAGCTGCAATTTTAAAATAGAAAACCCCACAAGACAGGATATTTTTTGCTTAACCACCATTGACAATTGCTAATAAATTTGCAATTCTTACTATTAGTGATGATAAGAAAAGATATCCTTTCATGAAACTGTAATAGGGTGATCCCCAGAAAAAGGAGAATTTCCAAGATCCATTTTCCACCCTAAATAGGGTAAAGCTAAGCAGAAATAAAAAGATGTTGGAGATAGGAAATTAGAAAGACAGAAGAAAGAGAAAAAGAAGGAAGCAGGATGGAGAGCAGCAAGGAAATGTGGAGAAGGCACGTGGAGCAGAGGGATGTGAAGAAACTGCGCTTGCTTCTTGATCTTGGACTGTTGGAACAGATGTGGGTGAGAGACCTGTGGGGAGCTTAACAATGGCAGCTTTCATCTTAATTTTAATTTTACTCTTTCCTCCCAAATTTGTCTGACTCTTTCTGACCCTTTTCTATGAGTCTCCACTAAAAAGTTCTTTAAACTTGTGGCAGGCTTTTGGGCCTTGCTTTGGGCCAATCCTATTTAACTAAACTTTTACCCTCAAAAAAATAAGGAACTTTAAATGCTTAACTTAATAACTACATTCTTTGTCTTTTCTGTACTGTTCCCTAATTGTATTAAAATTCCTTTCCATTAAAAGCCTTATATGGGGTTTCCCTGGTGGCGCAGCGGCTTAAGCAACACACTATGAAGCAAACCGCAACCACTGCAGCACGAGTTCGATCCCTGCTGCCGGCCAGGGAGGGGACCCACATGGTGCAGCAGACCTCTCCTGCCTCACCCGCTGCTGCCCTTGGAAGTGTGTTTCAGTCCATCTGCCTGTGCTGCTCCCCACTCTGTCTCTGGTGGATCCTCTCACCTCCCGTGACTCTGGCCTGTACCCCAGCTCTTGTATGCATAAATAAATAAATCTTTTAAAAAAAAAGCCTTATATGTTTGTCTTGATGTGATGGATAGCAGAACCCATTTTAAAAAAGCAAGTTTAGGGGTTCTGAGGTGCCCCTCTCCCTGCCCTGTAACACAATGATAGTAGGAAGACAACTGAGGCAAAATTGCTAAAGTAGATGGTAACAACTCCTATCACTCACCTTAGAAGCGTACACCACAAAGGATATATACACCAAGCTATACACCCAAGTATATTCGCAGCACTGTAAAGGATTAGGAAACATTGTGGGGTGTTGGGGAGCCACCTTAATGGCAAAAAAAATGGAATTAAAGATATAGTAATAGAATATTCTGCTGTCATTCATAATCATGTTGCAAGGATATGTTCAAAGCCATATTTTAAAACCTATTTTAAAGTATAAGCTGTGGGACCTCCCTGGTGGCACAAGGGGTTAAGCACTACGAAGCTATGTAGTCACTGCAGCACCCCACCCCACCCCTACCCCCCCCCACCCCCGGCTAGGGAGGGAACCCACATGGCGCAGCAGACCTCTCCTACCCTGCCTGCTGATCCCCTCAGCAGTGTATTTCAGTCCTTCTGCCTGTTCTGCTCCCCACTCTGTCTCTGGTGAATCCTCTCACTACCACCCCACACCTCTGGCCTGTACCCCAGTTCTTGTATGCATAAAAGAAAAATTTAAAAATAAATAAAGTACAAGCAGTGGTTTTAGAGAGAGAGGGGGTGGAAGCAAAGGGTGGAGAGACTCCAGCAGGCAGTGGAGGAGGATGGCTGGTGTTCTGGGGGCGGGCGTGGTGTGCAGGCATTGAGGAGACGCACACATACAGTGTTATAAGCCAACACTACCTCAAACAATCAATAAGTCGCTGGTTTCAGAACAGAGGGGAATTTTTAATATTCTATATAAAAAGAAGATGCTGTAGATATACTAAAATATTATGAGCAGTCTTCCTGGGCAGGGGGAATAATAGCTACAATCAGCCCATGGTGAATGATTAACATATTTCAAAACCTGCCTTGCAATAACCTAGGCCATTTCTCACAACGTCTAAGCAACTTTTAGGAATAATGAAAAGGAAGCCCCCAGCCTGCTCCCCTAAAATCAGCCCCCTCTAGGTTACTTCCTGCCCTTTCATCCTGTCTGCACCCCAGGCTCTCTTGGGGCACAGTCTTCTCTTTGTGGAGACAGAATCGGGGACATGCTTTTGCAACCACTCATGAAAACGCCCCTAAAGAGAGACTTTTCTCAGATGCAATTGTACTCTACCAAGTACAACAAAACAGAAAACATCACTTTTGGAAACAAACAGAATGCAACAAAACAAAACAAAAATGGCACGTAGAAAGAGCCGTGTCCATGCCCGCTTCTCGCTCCCCATCTATAGTCTTTGCCAATAAGGAAACGTGTCATGTTAATCTCAGAAAATGCCATGGATGGGGCAGAAGTGCCTTGTTTCAAATGGAGACTCGGCTCCCACCCGCAGGCCCCTCATGACATCCAGCAGTAGAGAGAAGGAAGCCCTGTTTTTTATCATGTTAACAGCCTTAGCTTAAAATACCTCATGCTTCTCTCTTGAGGAGAAATAAAGGGGCTCAATGAAGAAGGGTCCTAATTTAGTCCCTTCTTTGTTCTTTTCTACATTTTCCAAATTTTCTACAATGGGCAGGTGTGACCAGGTTATCATTATCATCATCCTTTAGGAAATGAGGGGTTGACAGCCACAGCTGCCTCCACACAGCCCTTCCCGTACCCCGAGGTCTCCCTGGCTCCTGCAGTTGCCTCAGATACTTTGTGAAGTTGTTTTTGGACAGGTCTAAAGTCCAGAGAGTGGGGTCCTTGGGAAAACTTCACCAGAGCTCCCCTTTCAGCTGCACCACACTGGGGAGTTTCTCAGGCAAGTTTCTCCACAAGACAGACATGTTAGTTGTAACCAAATGGGCAAGTTTATTGTAAAAAGGGTAAAGAATGTTTGCGCACACACAAGCCGACAGAATGAGCTGCCCCGGAAAGGGACAGGTTTGCTAGAAGAGAGTTGCACAGTCGCGGACGGGGAGCGCTGGGAGCGTGGTCACAGCTCGCAGGACGGGAGGAGGGCAGCTGCTCCATGCCAGTGAAGAAACTGCACCGCTGCAGTCTACTCTTTGGGAGAGGCTCATTCCTCCCTGGAGTTGTTACCTTTTAACCTGATTACTTCTAGGGTGTGCGAAGGTTGATTTGTAAGGACCAGTGTCCCTACACTGCCCTCCATCTCCACGTCCCCACCTCTGGTCTGCTCCTCCCGCTTCTGCATCATCTGATACTTGCTGTGGAAGCTGGCCCTGAGCACTGGTCCTTTCTACAGATGGTTTAACGACTGTGTTAATCACTTCGACCCCCACCTCGGGCTCTCCACACTGTGTAAGCCCTGTTTCTGATCTTGTGACTTCCTTTCCAACTTAACCAGCCATGAGTTTGGACAGAGATTAGGAATTTTCACTTCAGTGAATGAAAGCTTAAAGTTCAGAAGTTCTTGGATAAAGATTTGGAAAATCCGGAAGTTCTTTTCGCACCGGGTGTAAACATCTACTATCTTACTGAGCAAGGCCCTGGCAAGGGGTTTTTTCACCTAAGGGTCCATATTTAGTAGCTCCTGTCCCTCCAGTGACCCTCTGGGCTATGTGGGTTGACTCTCTCCCCTGTTTAAAGGTCACTGACAGAAAATAAGCACATAGCCACTGGTCACCAGTGGGCGGGAGACGCTCGGCACAGGCTCAGGTTCCTTCCCCAGAACTGCTCTTTCATCTCCATCAAAGGCATGCTGGATTCTCCCTCATCCTCAACCTGCCAATGAGTCAGGGCCTCACCAAAGTGGGGACTTCCTGAGCCCTCATGTGCAACAGGCGTGACCTCCTCCTTTGTTGGGCAGCTGGGTGTTAGGGTTGCCCTTTCAGAATCCCACAGGATGTACAATGACAGCACCACTGCCCAGAAGGGAGGAGGAGGACAGTGCACCAGAGGTGAACCTGAGGCCCTGTCAGGAACTCAGGACAACTTGAGATGGGCCTGCCCTCTGGCTGTGCAATCTGTTGCAGAACTAACCTTTCCCCTGCATTGCTGCAGCCTGAAGGAGACTCCCGGGCCTCCCAAGCCAGACGAGTCACCCAGATCCTGGGTAGTTAGTTACCTGAGCACCAGGAGGCAGGCGGAGCCACCAATATCTGGACGCAAATGTCAGCTGCACCCCAGCCAGGACGAGTTCTTCACAGTCAGGAGCCCCGGGTTCCTCCATGGAGTGAGGACCCTGAGAATACAGTCACACACTTAGCCCCATACACCCTAGCTCCACTGGTGCATTATTTCTTGCCTTAACTCCACCCCATTTGCAGATTTGTTTGCAGTTCTGAATATAAAAGAACCTAACAACTACTAGGGACATTTCTCATTAGTTTTCCCTTCAGGTCCATTGAGCAACCAGGGCCTCGTGCAAGGTGGACAAGATATTAATTTTGATTTTAAGGGTTTCTGTCTAATAGAGAAAAATTAATAAAGGAATACAAAAGATCTTTTAATTCAATGTTTCTTACTATTTAAATTTTATAAATGTACCTAGAGCTTGATTAAATGCACACAAATAAGAATAAATATGTCATTACTGATAATAACAGTCCATTAAGGATGGGGTGGGGGGTGAGGTCCGGCAACCAAGAGGCACACCTAGAACAAAGAGATGCGCCAAGATGGGATAGGCTGACTGGCCATGGGGTATCCCAGGAAACCCAAGGAAAAGCTTTTTGGGGTGGAGTTGCAGAGAGAGGGGAGACTCTGAGAAAGAGAGAGACACTAAGGGCAAACATCAGTCCTCCCTATACACCGTGTCTGCCCATCTCCTGGCTCTACCTCAGGGCCACCACCTGCCCAGTAGCGCAAGCACCCGCCGCAGGTCCTCTGTGATGGAGAAACAGCGCCATCTTGTGGGTCATTTCATGACTGGCGCCGGAGCTGTTTTGGGTTTTGTTGCCTTTTCACTACTTTGGACATACTTCTCTTTTTAGCATTTAAGCAAGAGGCATCTGAAGCATCTCAGTTTTAGAAAACTTGGAGAGGAGCAAACACAATTAAGGCAATGCCTGGCGATTCACCTCACCACCTTCATTCGTCTGCTACAAACGTCTTGCTCTATTTGCCTTCCAGATGCCCTGATCCTGCAGGGAGGGGTCTCAGCATGCGCCACCACGGGAAGACAAAGACTGGATTCTTCAGAGGGCGGGGAGCTGGCAGAACTAACGAAAACCTGGGGGAGACTGGGTACTTAGATGGGAGGCCACTGACCTGCTTTTACATTCAAGGCGTTGGAGCTTGGCGGAAAGGAATTGAGGCAGTCACCAGATTCACATCCAGAAGAAACTCATACTTTTCAGGAACAGTGTAGGATTCACACTTACTGATTCCTCCATGGCTTCTAATGTTGAAAATAATCACAGAAGTCTTCTATCTTTAAGATTTTATTTATAATATTGAGATCTTGGGACAAACCAAAGAGCCAGTTCTCTAACTGGTCAAATAAAGAAGCACGTGGCCACCCGTGGAATGCTGTGGAGCCATTTGCTTCCAAGTTATATTTTTTTGTGTGCATGGTTAACTCCCATAAAAGCTCACATTAAGACATGATGCTGTGGAATATTCAATGGCATGGGCAAATATTCTAAATATAATGTCAAATGTAAAAAATAAAAATCAGTACTGCATTATATACTTGAATGTTGCTAAGAGAGCAGATATTAACTGTTCTCACCACAAAAAAAAAAAAAGAAATGGTAATTATGTGCGGGGGTAGCTAATGCTGCAGGGGAGTCATTTTCTAATATATAAATGTATCAAATCAACACGTTGCATAGAACAGTCTAAATCAATTGTATCTCAGTAAAGCTGAAAAAATTTGAATATTCCATTACAGTTTGGATTTTTCTTTCTTAACCCCACTTTCAGTGTATACCATCAGGTCGGATTTTACAAGTTCTCATGAACCGTGTTAAATTCTTTCCAGAATAAAATAGAGAATTAGCAAATAAGAAAACCGGGTTTCCAATAGATACCCCACTCCAAAAGCACTTACGCAGGTGGAGAGGAAGAGAGAGCCTGAAAGAGGAACAAGATAGACAACATAGACATGGTGGGTCTCTGTGAAGGGTTAGGGACCGTTTTTCTTTCATGGATTTAAATTTTTTGCATGTGTCTTTATTTTCTGCACTGGGTAGCTAGTGCTTACGTGAGCAAAGCCGTAAACTTTTAAAAGGAAATGCGTCTCTGCGCTAAACCTGCTGCCATCTCCTTCTTCTCTTTCGCACAGGCCAGGTGGGTGGGGTACACCTCATGGGGCATCAGACATTCTGGAAGGTTCAGCTGGCTAAAAAAAAGCCCCTCGCTTCCAGCGGCTTCCAGTGGAGGCTCCAGGGCACTCCCCCAACAAACCGGCCTGGTCTGGAGCAGAGGTCATGTCCGAAGCTGTTAAGATCGTTTCTGTCTTGCATGTACGTAATGGCGCTGAGCTGCGCCCCGAGAACGGACCCTGAACAAACATCCTCGCACTGTCATTTGCTATCCTGCGATTTTGAGCAAGTGTGTGTCAATTTCCTCCCCTGGAAAGTGGAGATGTGATGGTTATGCTCTCAAGAGGGCTGAGAAATTAAATGTGGTAGTCAGACCGCACGCTACACGGCATGGCTGCTTCCGCGGATCAAAAAATGGGTAAATACCAACCATTTCTTGTGATTCAAACTAGGCGTGTAACAAACAGTGCCGTGCTGGCCCTGGCACAGCACCTTCATCTCAGAAGAATTGCCAGGGTGCAGTGCGGAAGCTACGGATGTCCTGCAGGGAGGCTGGGGCGGGTACTAGATGAGAACCCCGAGAATGGAGGGTAGGGCCTCAAAGAGTATTGCCAAAGCAGGTCCCAGCCTTCCTCTTGCCACTTTCTTTTTTAAAAGATTTATTTATGCATACAAGACTGAGGGGTGTGTGTGGGGGGGGGGTGATAGGATCCACCAGGGACAGAATGGGGTGCAGAACAGACGGATCTACTGAAACACACTGCTGAGGGGAGCAGCGGGCTAGACAGGAGAGGTCTGCTGCGCCATGTGGGTCAGCATCCTGGCCGGGGATAGAACTCGTGCTGCAGTGGCTGCAGATGCTTCCTAGTGCAGTGTGTACCACCAGGGAGGCCCCCTCTTGCCATTTTAAAGCCACCTCCCAAAGCCCCCTTGCCTACCCCTCACCCTCCTGAACTCATTAACCTTACTTCCTCCTGACAGAACTTCCTCCCAGTCTGAGCCCTGCGGGATCTGCCCCTGGACCCCAGGGGGGTGACGTCATGACAGGAACCCTGAATCTCCCTCCAGCACCTCCCGCGGGCACTCCTGCTTGCTCTGCTGGGTGGCGGTAATGTTCCCTCCGCCCTGGGGAGCTGCAGGGGCAGCAATATAAGCTGCCTGGTTGGTTGCTCCCCAGGTCCTAATTAACTCCAAGGCTGTAAGTTCCATCGCACTGGGTACTGAGAGACCTAAGGCCAGGGGGTGGGAGCCATTGGAGATAATATCGAGGGAGCTGGGAGGTAGCAAACCACTTGTTAGGGCCTTTGATGGGCTTGCTACAAAGCTGGTTATTGCCTTTAGCTATCAGACTCTGACTCAACTTCCTTCTGAAACAAAAAGTCTGCATGGCTCCAGCAGAATTGCTGATATCCCAAGGCCTTTGATGAGGACTTTGGCTTTGCTCGGTGCTGTCTTCATATTTGGGGTTAGTGGGAGCCCAGCTGATGATTGGGGCAGTGTGAGTAGGGGGATGGGGAAGGCAGGAGAAGAAGTGAGGGTCTCAGAGGCGTTCACCCTTGGGTTAGTTACTCCAAAAATAACACTGGCAAGCCATGTTAGAAAGAAAAGTTACATGGCTCATTTCATTTAATGCTCGAACAGCCCTGGGTGAGAGTTATCACCATCTTTAAGGGAACACATGGGCTCAGGAGAGCTGAGTGCGCCCAGGTTCATACAGCAAGGTGTGAGCAAGCCAGGACCCCACCCCACATCCCCATCTATCCTCTTTCTGAATCATCAGAATCTGATGAAGAATAACTGGTCTAGGACAGAGATTTCCAACCAGGGAGTTGGAAACCCGGGGCTGCGGCAACTATAGCAGGAACCCCGCAGAATCACACGGGACAGTGAGCATGACCAGCTGCTGTGGCCCCTTGTTTTTCAAACACCTGTAGATGATCACCAGAATACAACTCCTTATATGGTTGTTGCTAGCTTGCTTGGTTGCCATGGTAACTGCAGCCCCCAATTCCAGGGGCTTACAATACGGTATGTTTCTTGCTCAGATTACACAGAAATTTCTGGTGGGTTCTGACCAGGGCCTACACTGCTCTGTTTGCCTCCTCATTCTGGGACTGCAGTTAAGGGGCAGCCCCTGACCATGGCACGCTCCAGGGCACCTGGGCAGGTCACACACCCACCAAAGCTGCCTCACCCTCATGGTCCCGCATGGGTGTGCCTGTCCATGTCACCCACAGAAGGCACGGGAAGGGAAGGGATATGAACGTCTCTGCAGAAACAAATGATCGTGAACACACTGCAACCTAGCTCTTTGTAGAAATTTCCCAGTCAGCAAATAGTAAACATAGCACTAAGACGAAGGAGACCTCCTAGTCAGAAATTGGTAAAACTCCAGCTAAAGGGGGCATCTTGAAGTCTCGTTCTGAAAGTGTCTCCTGCCTGCATCCCATCAATAAATCTGTTACCTACACCAAGGAAGAAGGCAGAGTCTGCAAGATGAGAATTCAATATTTAAATCCCAATATTGATTTCAAGGTTTTAGGATCAAACTTAAATTGTCTCCATTTGCATCGGCCCTGAGGAGTCTCCAACGCAGCTTCATGACCTAGGTCATCTGTAATTCACTGCCCTCCGCCCTACCAACAGGTGGTGCAGAGTGACTCTGTTGGTGGACTCTGAGGCGGGGGTCTTGGGACAGAATCTTGGGAATTCAAATATTCAAGAAATAATTATGTCACACAGACCTGTGAGGCACAAAAATGAGTAAAAACGGCCCTCATCCCCAGAAAGCCAGATGTTCAGTGTCAGCCTCCCAGCCTCATTTGATGAGAACACCAAGACTCCTAGACGCCATCACTTGGCCAAAGTTGGACAAGTGACCAACGACCTCCTAGGACTAGAAATCAGGTATCGACGCCCACACTCTTTCTTCTGCCCATACGCTGCCTTGATTACCGTACTATCCATTCAGATGCCTTCGTTTTGTTTTGCATTACCTTCTGCCTCCCTACCACGGGCAACGAGGACCCCATTCCTTGATAACAAAAGAGAAGTTGTAGGAAGAAACAACAGGCACAGAGGCACTCAGAAAGCAGGTGTCAGCTGTCCATAACCCAGAGGCATCGACCCAGGGAGGGGATCCAGGATTTTTGTTTAATTATGTAAATGATGAAAGCTGCCTTTTGCTACATCCTTTCCATCAGGAAAGGAACTCTTGGAGCATTTGAGGCTTTGATTAATGAGGCTATATCCAAGAATGATATTCATGTTGCCCAATAAAGACACTATGGGGTTGTTCCGGGCTCAATTTTGGCAACTTGGTCAATATTCAAGCTGGGCTTTTCCCCCCCCTTCTATCTTATCGACCAGGTACAAAAGGATGTTGTTTAAACGAGAAAATCTCTTCCTTGGTGTACTGTTCTAAACTCAGTGGGTTCTCTTTGCAGCCAGGTGAGAAAAAGTTGCAATTTCAATGCAGAGAGCCCTTCTGAATGCCTGCGGCCTGGGAGGTATAATGAACAAGCTTCAGTCTTGGATCAGTTCCCAGACCCACAACGCGAGAACGCTGTGGTGTCTAAACAGAAGTCCCTGGCTTTCTTTCAGTCCCTAGTCTTATTAGGTTTGACGCTTCTTTATTATGTTTTGTTCTGCATCTCTAAATCCCCCTTCTGAAGCATAATGCAGCAAACATGGGGTCTGCACGCCCAGGAGCATTGTCCCTCGGTCGCCATGGTAACCCAAGCGCATCCACCAAGCACTTTGCTCCAAATGAAATAGCGAGCTCTGAGCCTGCACCTTGCACGCACCCACCGCAGTCAGTGGATATCCCCACGGGGGTTTCTGTTTATGAGCAAGAGTTGGCAAGAGCCAAAGGGGCCGGCGCAACTGTGTTTTATCGACTTTATTAAAATACCTGGGATACACATTCAATTTCTATTTATTATTGTTTCACCTGTACAGAGAGGGGAACTGCCGGCACTTGACAAATGGGCTGAAAGGCTGTCGAGTTTCACTCTGGTGTCAGTGGGTAACAGATGCCGAAATGTGGTTTCATAATAGTGTAATAAGACTTTGTACTTTTACAGCACCTTTCATCAGTGAATCTCAAAGGCTCCCTCATTAGTCCCCGCAGCCCCCTGGGAAGGAAATAGGTGGTGAGTGGGTCTCCCCACGTGGCAAGCCCAAGGCAAGGGGAGGCCTCGAGCTTGGTACCTAGACATAAACAGGACACAGAGCCCCAAAACAGGCCACTGGAGCCCTGTCTGATGAGCTGCTCAAATCATGTAATTACCCAGCCATCGTGCCCATCATTTGCATTTTTAATTCCACTCATTAAACTTACGGCTTTTGTTTAGGGAGACTTGTCTCCACATATCTCAACCGTCTGAAAGCCTGTGGCTGGCCCTTTTATGCAGTAACCAAGCATCCCAATAGAGAGGTTGGGGAAATCTTGTCTTTGGTTCCCTGCAAACAGTACGTGACCTACCTTAGCCCAGTAGCCTGGGAAAAGCTCCCTCCACGGAAGTATGAGCCCCAACAAGTTCTGCAAGTCCCCAAGTCCATGATGAAGAAAAATTTTGTAATCTCCAGGTCAGCACAGAATTTAGCCCTTGCTCCAAACGACAGCTCAATCGGAGTTAAAAGTAGGCAACTCCTTGGTAGTAGCTAAATGTGACACCTCTACTTTCTTATGAAGAAATTGAGGCCCAGAGAGATTTTTCAATTAACTCTAAACCCCATCACTAGTCAGCAGCAGAGGGGACGCTGGGACCCAAGCCCAAGTGGCCACTGGCTCTATTACAGTGGTCTTCCCTGACTACATTAACTGAATGGTCCTGTAAGAAACTTGGGCAGAAAGAGAGCACTGCTCTGGAATAATATGAATAGTTGGCGCTCCACACCAACAGGGATATTGTCTGTTTTGTTCCCAGCTGCAGTCAGAGAAGAGAATCTAGTAAATAAAAAACTGCCCCCAAGTTTTTGTTGATGACCAAATATTTGCACTGATGTAACCCAACAGAGTTCAAGGAAAGAACAAGAGGAATGGAATCAGAAAACCCGTTTGCACCTGAGTCTATTCTGTAAGATGAAGACACCATCTCTGACCTGCTTGACGTAATAGGGTGCTTCACCTTAACGTAACCTTTCCCTCACTTACGATTCAGCTGAAATGTCACCTCCTCAGAGAAATCTTCCCTCATGACCTGCATGTTATTGTCCACCTCCTCCATTCCAGTCACCCCTTCCTTTTTACTCCATTTCATTCCTGTTTTATTTTCATTGTGGCCATTAGGACTATCTCAGGTGACCTTGCTCACCTGACAACACTGCCTCCCACTGTGAAGAAAGTTCTATGAGGTCAAGAAGTCAAGGATTTTTGCTGTTTTGTTCCCCACACCAATTTCAGGACTTAGGCCAATGCCCAACACAGCACAGCTCGTTCAACACTTGTTGAAATGATAAATACTAATGTTAAAGTTCTTAAAAACAGAAATATTTGTCTCAAAACTAGAAATGTTTAGTGGTATTGTGTCACATCAGTCAACATCAGCAGCAAACCCTCTTTGGACTTGAACAAATTTCCAGAGTTAATATGTATGTACAAAACACATCCATACAACATATCATTATCTTATATCAAGTGATCCCATGGTTGATGTTCTTGGAGTTTGTCTTGGCCTCTGGGGCTTTATTAATGTAATTATAGACACAAGTCACTAGTTGGGTGTATAATTGGATGGATAGCATTATCTCCACAGAACTAATCACTGAAAGTCAGGGCAGAGGCAGAGAAGCTCAAGAAATCAACTAGTCCAATGGGTCCATTTATAGCTATGGAAACTGAGGCCCTGACAGGTGAAGATACCTGCCCTAAGCCCACGGCGCTTTTCTGGGCAGAGATCAGAGGACTTCAAAGGTACAGGTGATAACTTTACGGAAGTTTAGTTCAAAGGATGTAAGTCAAACTGACTTCAGTTAAACATATTGACAAGGCTATTTCTTCAAACTTTGAAAATCAGTAGCCAAAAGAAAACCACCCTTCAATGGGACACGATAATGTCACCCCAAAGGAACACAGGTACAAAATAAATGGGGTTCTAAACATCCCAGGCACAGTCTCCGATTCCCTCCCTCCCCCAGAACATCCTCAAGAGCCCTTCACCATACCCTCTCTTTGTTATTAAAAGACAAAAATGCCACATCCAGAACCAATCACAAGAGCACTATCAGAAATGCGTGGACTTGAGGAAGAATCCAACACACAGTTCTGACTCCTCAGATACATCCCTCTTCCGTGAAAGGTCCCCTCAGGACTTCAAAAATGTCTCTTTTTTCAGCCTCCTCAGCCCCAGGCCAGGCTGCTCCCCCGGGGCCTCACTCTGGGTCTGTTTTTCTCTTCTTGCCCTGCTCCCTTTCCCCTGGCCCAGCCTCCCCTCCCCTGTAGTGGAGAATCGCGGCCCACTGCTCTGCACAGGTTGCTACCTGAGTTGCTAAGAAGCGGTGACGCGGTGATGGCGTGATGCGGCTGGCAGACGCCGGGCATGCCCGCCCGGGCTGGGTGTCACCTAGGGAGTCCGCGGGAGCGCTCAGTTGTCGCTAACCTTGCCAACAGAGGGTCAATAGATGATTTTCTCAAGCACCGTTGGCAGTACCCACCCGGGGAAATGCTGGGCTGCTCCCGGGGCCTCCCCGTGCGGAACCGCCTTGACTAGGCTCCGGGTTCACCTTGACTAGGCCCCGGGTTCACCTTGACTAGGCCCCGGGTTCACCTTGACTAGGCCCCGGGTTCACCGTTGAACCCGCACCCTGGAATCCCGATCTTGTAGCGCTTGTCATGTTTCCATTACTTAGCAGTGTTCAAACTCACACCCCTGTGGTGTTCCTAGCACTCACAACACCTCCGAATAGGGTGGCTCTCAGTCCCTCAGTGGTGAGTGAGGAGCTGTGGGCTGAACCCTGAGCACCCCGCTCAACGCCCCGACTGTGTGAGCAGCTCCACGGTGTGTCTACGGCTGCAACAAGCTACGTGCCTCCCGCAGGGGGACACTCCTTTCTTGCCTTCTATTCCCCGGCACCTACAGGGTGTACCCTGATGGGATGAATCTGATCCTGCTTTTATTTTTTCTTTTAATGTGATAAAATGCACATGGCATACAACTGACCATCTAAATCATTTTAAAGTGTGCAACTCAGTGTCATTAGGTGCATACACCTTGTCACAGTCACATTTTAATAAAAAAAAATCTTCTTAATGAGTTGAGCACCCCACTGTGGGGTTTCTGCAGCCAGGGAGGGCACAGCAGACCTCTCCTGTCTCTCCCGCGGCTCCCCTCGAAGTGTATTTCAGTCTGCCTGTTCTGCTCCCCACTCTGTCTCTGATGAATCCCCCACCCTCCTGTAGCTCTGGCCTGTACCCAAGCTCTTGTATTCATAAAATATTTTTTAAAAAATAAGTCTGCATAGGTTAACATTTTCATTTTTAAAACAAAGATTTATGCATACAAGAGTTGGGGTGCAGGCCAGAGATGCAGGGGATAGAAGAAAGATGTCCCCTGCTTTGGGGACTAGCTTGTTGCAGCAGAAGACACAGCAGCCACAGGGACTGTGGAGCTTCTTATGCAACCCAGGGGGGTTCTTGGGGTTCAGTCCACAGCTCTTGTCACCACTGAGGACCACCCAATTTGGAGCCCCTCAGAGTGGGGTGCAGAACAGGCAGATCCAATGAAATACACTGCTGAGGGGAGCAGCTGGCAAGACAGGAGAGGTCTGCTGTGCCATGTGTGTCACCTCCCTGGCCTGGGATAGAACTCATGCTGCAGTGGCTGCGGAGAGCTTCATAATGCTGAGACTTAACCCCCCATGCCACCAGGGAGGCCCCTGGTTAACATTTTCTAAGAAATGACTTAACCAAATGATAAAATATGGAACCTGATTTAAGGAAAACCTCCGCGGACAAGATGTAAATAATTGTGTCCCACTAAACACAACTGTTACCACCTCTGTTACCAGCTCTTTTGCACTCATCTCCAGCCAAGAGCGCATTCAGTCAGCAGGTAACTGAGGCTCCGCAGGACACTGCAATAAAGATATGAGAAGACGTGGCCACTGCCTTCAAGGTGCGTAAGGTCCAGAAAGGAAACCTGCACCTTCTACCCCCCACACTATAATGCAAATCGCAAGGGCGGGGATGTTTGTCAGTTTTCCCCCTACTGTATCTTCAGTGATTTGAACACTGCATACTTTGAATGTGCCTGGCACATTATAGGCATTTTTTAAGTATTCGTGGAATGAATAAAAGATGAAAATCTTGCCGGGGAGACATTAGATTGAGCTTAGTCTTGAAGAATGAGCGCAAACATCCCCCTGCCCTGAGCAGAGGGAAGGCAGAGGACCAAGCAGACGGGGTGATGAGAAGCTGGGAGAGAAGACGTGTCAATAGAGGCAGATGGTGAAGGGTTTGCCTGCCACGTGAGAAGCCTAGAGTTTTCACTTTTATCTTGTAAGTAAAGGATCTTGAGCAAAGTACCTTCTTGGAAAAGTCACTGAACTGTACTCCAGAAAAGCAGCACTTGTCAAACTCATCAGTCCCCACCACTTCCGGGCTCCAGAAGCCTTTAGTTATGTGACGTCATGACGTCGGCGGCTAATGTTTTCCCTTCCCATTAGAAGTTTTCCTGATGTCCCTTACCCAGACTTCTCACGAGAGTCCCTCTCTCTGAACTACATTCTCCTAGTGACAAAGAGAAATACAGTGACGAGAGACTTGTTTGAGCCCACTCGGAGACCTTGCAGTTACTCTTCCAGCTGATGTGTAGGCGGTGCCCCTCAGTTCCTAGTTTGGATTCTCCTGGAAGCAGAAACTGGGAATAAGGACTTGATTAAATGGACTATTGGGAATGAGCCAGGACAACCATGTGAGCCACAGATGGGGAAAACTTCCAATAAAGGATTGTTGGTTGGTTGGTGATCACCACAGGAGACACTGGGACTTGGCCCCACCAAAGAATGTAGAGAGGCCCTCTGATTTGGACCTGAGAGTCCAGGAAGCAGAGGGCTCTCTCTGCCGGCTGATTCCTGATCCTTTGACTAAGAGATGCCCTGAGGCATTAGATTCCAGCAGATAGCCTCACACAGAGGCAGAGACAAGAGCATCTGCAGAGGGCTGACAGCAGGCACTGGGCTGTCTTTGCACCTGCAGGAAGACTGAGAACAAGGACAAGGGGCTAGGACAGAGCAAGCACCTACTACCACCTCCCCATGGGGTTTGTTTCCCTTTCAAAGCACTGGGCCAGAGGTCATGCTATATGCTCACCATGCCATTTCTTCTTGGGCAATCAGGAAGATTGCATCACAGGCCTCCTTGGAGCTCAGTCATCTCTTTCACAGTAAAGTAGGGGAAGGGGTGCCTCCACAGAGTTCTTCCAGTAGAACTGGACAGAAGTGGTCCTCGTCCCTTCTAGGCCTGGCCCTTCAATATATCCCCTGTGAAGTTCCAGTTCTCGCCCTTCAGTGACAAACTTGAAGGTCATGTTTCAAATGGTATGCTATGACGTCATTAAATTAACATGGCCAGTGAGGCACAAGTTATGCCAAGGGCGCACAGTGGTTTGATAACACACCTCAAAAGAAATTGAAATAAGGAGGTTTATTACCCATAAGTCCAGGCAGAAGTACACAACATGTCTCAAGAACACACAGCAAGGGTGGGAGGGTGCAGGCAGAGGGGGACATGAGCTGTAGGACATGACTTTGGGGTTCCTGGGCTAGGGCCAGATCCATCAACTCAAAGCAAGGGGCCAGGTTTTGGTAAGCTAGGCCCCCAGTGCCAGGAGGCAGGAGACTTGATCACGAGGGATCTTGGGGAACTTAACATGTGCTCAAACTCTGTGGTCTGTCTCCAGCGTATGCGCCATGGAGTCAGTTAAAGGTCCAAGGCCACATGGCCAAGCAAAATGGAAACTGAAGTAGCAATACCACCAAGCAGCTCAGCTAAACTCTCAACATAGTAGGAACACAAGAGAGACAGAGCTTTTATCCCTCGCTGAGTGTAAGAGCCCACCAAGAAAAGCTAGTCAAATCACACTGGTCTGAGGCATGAGTGGAAAATAAACAGTTAACCAAAGCCCCCAAGACTTAGAAGTTTATTTGTTACTGCTCTGGTGCCTAGCACTATATTTGTTCTGACAAATATAGGGCTTATTTGGACTTTACTGAAAATTTCTCTGTATCCTGGAAATCTTTTTTACCTCTTTTCGCTTCGTAACTTGAAAAGGGCAGTTTAATGCAATGCAGAAGCATACTAGAACAGAGTGCTTATATGTCAAGAACAGAGAGCCTTAGTTAAGTGAGGTTCCCACACTTTGCCATGAACCCACAAAGCTCAGTGGAGATAACACACTTGATGACATCTCTCAAGACCCCTCCCCACTTTAAGACATAAATTTTGGCTGTAGGTTTCAGCTGCCCATCCCCTCTACTTAACAGATCTCCAGAAACCACCAATTACAGCTCAGCTTCCTTATGTAGAACAGCCCCGGGGGTCAGAGAATGACATGGGGAGGATCATTTGTCATGACTATGTAATTAATATTATCATGATGTATGACTGCGTGCGCAGCTTTCACGGATGGAGATCTTCTCTTCCTTGGCTCTTCTTCAAAGCAAGATGCTTGTTTGTTCTACATATGTGACAATCAGGAACATCCTTTCTCAAGATTGTTTGTAGTTTTTATTGCACAGCTTTAAGCCTTCTCTTTGAAACCCATGAGTCCTAGAAGTTTTTGAACTAGGATTTTGGGCTCTGTGTCACTTTCAAAGGCATCAGTTTACATAAATGCTTGATCGTGACCTCTGACTCCTCCCAAAGGCAACACTTAGATTTATTGACTGAGAAGGATGGAACTGACCAAAACTTCACCAGGTTCGATATTTGTCTCAAGACAATAAGTCTCAACTGAAAGTCAATGGTTATATATTGTTACATATGTCCTTTTGGCAAAAGTAATCAATTGGGTATGGATTTCAAAATGATTTTGGAGTGTGGGACTAACTTGACAGTGCAGATCACAAAAGAAAGGGTGGAAAGTACCATAGGAGCTTTTGCTCCTTGTAATCCCAGAGTTAAATGTGGTGCTGTGAGCAGCACTTAAAAAAGAAAAAAGAGCCTGTCATCTATCAGGCATCCAGAAGGGCTGCTTTATGTGAGATGATGTCATCATAATGACAGAGTGTGTTAAGCCCTCTGAGAATCCCCACCGGGTATTTGTCCTGCATGAGAATCAATTACAGAAAAGATAAATGGTGCATTAGAAGTGTCTTTTGGCATATATTTCACTTCTGATATATGTTGTTCTGCTGAGCAACAAACGATTTAGATAAACCTCAAGGTCATGTTTGGACCAGAGAGATGTTTTTCATTAGCCAGAGAGTGACCATCCTGATAACAGAAACAGCAGTTTGTGGAAAACTGTAAAACACCCGCCTCCTTGAGGCGGCCTGAGCAGCCTCTCTCGCGACCTGGATGAAGCTGACTGCCCTAGATACCCACCAAAGCCACCGCAGCATCCGGACCAAGGAGAGACGTCTCTGCCGCCATCCCCACGACAGCCCCTCTCAGTCCACTGGACGGTCACTGCTGTGGACTGTAGTTACACGTCAGTAATGGAGTCTGGAGGGTGCATCTCCCAGCTCAACTTTTTCTCAGTCACAAGTCTGAAAACAGCTGCATTTGATCATTTCCGCCCTTCAGAACCTATGGTCTGTGTTTAGGTTGATTTCCTATTTCGGTCAGCCTCTTATTTTTCCTAAGACTTCCTTATAATTCCACATGGGAGAAGGGTGTTTTCATGTTTTCCTTGGGGTCATCTAAGAGTCCACGTCGTTATCACTGTGGGGGCGAGGAGGGGGTTGGGGAAAGGGGCACTCAGATCCTTTGCATTGCCGGTCATCACCTACAGGGGACGCTCCCTAGGAAGATACAGCTCACCCCCTTCAATCTGTGCTACCTTCTCTGTTCTTAGGTAGCCCACTGTACAAAGGTTGTCATCTCTGTAGCCTTAAAGAAGAAGCACTAGGTCATCCCATCTCATTCATCTGACTCACAGTGTACACTCAACAAGGATCTTAGAAAAAAATATGAAAATCTTAGGATATAAAATGACTATGCCCATATATTTCTGTCAAGGTCTATTACATTTGAACTAAGAACGTCAATGATCAGCTTCCTTTTCTTCATGTATGAGCAACAAGACAGCAAAAAGTAAGGACCACTTTCGGTGCCCAGAGTCTGCTCTGGAGTATGTGGGATGTGAGTGTGAATTAACTAAACAGAAGGAAACGGGCCATGAGGGTCACTAGTCCTGAGCTATCCAGACTCATTTCTTGCTTGTGAATTTTTCCCTTTTTTCATGGAGAACTATCTGAGTAACCTGACCAAGAGGAGGACGAACCAACAAGAAGGGGGGCCATTCAAAATGACAAGCATGGCCGTCCCTCTGTCCCCACACAGCTACCGAGATGATCTCCCTATCGGCACTTCCCATTGAGCCTCACTGCCCGGCTATCTCTCCTTCCCCTCTCTTCACCCACATGCAACCACCTGATATTCTAAAACTAAGGTTGTTTTCCTTTTAAAGCTTTACTGAGTTAAAATTGATATGCAATACTGAATATATATGAAGTGTACAATTTGGTACGGCTTAATATATGTGCCATTGATGTATACAGACATATATGTTAGCATATAGATAATCACCATAGAGCCATCACCACAATCAAGATAGCAAACATATTTATCACCTCCCAAATGTTCCCATGCCTTATCATCCTCCTCCTCCTCCCAGCCTTTCCACTTGTCAGACAACCACTGATCTGCTTTCTGTTAACTATAGATGACTTTGCACAGTTTCCTAGCATTTTCTATAAATGGAATACAGTATGCACTCTTGTTGACTGACTTCTGCACTTAGCATAATTATTTTGAACTCCATCCATGTGGTTGCAAATATTCATAGTTTAGCAAAGGCTAAGGTTTTTATAAATCTATCCTAAAAGTTTGGGGGCAGCCTAAAAACTGGAAAAGATTGAGTTCTTGAGATATATTATGACATTGACTATTTAGATTTGTTCTAGAACTAGCAGCCCAATACCAGCAGGAAACCCACAATAAGGAAAGATTCAGAACAGGAAGGGGACAAATAACAAGTAGAGATAAACGACTAAGGAAACAGTGAGAAAGAGCTGAAAATATCTCCTGAATTTCGAGTTGTCTCTAACTCTCTCCCCCGCAGTTCTTCTCAAGACCCACTGTCATGCCACCAATTCTCCACTGAAAGCATCTTCACATCCTTCTTCCTTATCACCACCATAAATAAAGCTTTTGTTTTTATCACCTACCTTTAGCTGAGCGAGAGGAAAATTACCTCCCACTCGAACATCTCACTGGAAACCCCACTGATTCTGTGTTCAGAAGTTTGAAACCATTGTAACTTGAGACAAATTCTTCCTTTTCAAATTCCCAAGTGAAGTTACGCCAGAGCCAGGCTTTCTCCACCATCTCCACCACTAGGACCTCAACTCAATTCAGGAATGTGACCCCATGGGCAAAAAGCAAGCTAATTGCAATATGTTACCAAAGTAGCTAAGACTGATGTCTTTCCAAATGGAAACTTTTTTTGGAATTGCTGTCTATAAGGAGGAGTTTACAAGGTACACTTCACCTGCTTGTAACAACTCAACTCTGGATGCAAGCATATGTCAACTTGTAGGCCACTACTCTTCCAGCATCTGTGCGTTCGGCCTAGAAGAGTGTGCTGTCATGCCCCTGTTGCCCTTTCTAAACCTTCACATGTGTAAAGCCCTCCCTCCTCGATTCTGGCATACATAGGCACCTAAATCCCAGAAGGCTGGCTATGGTGAGAATTCCAACTTTCAACAAGCTGTGTGAGAGACATTAGGTTTGCTATTTGCTTTGTTAAAAGTCCATTTATCCTTCGTGTTTGTTCCAGGGCTGCTAGCATCACTTACCTATTTAATGGGCATACTTTAATGCATTAAATAGCACAGATTCCAAAGCCATGGTTGAAGGCAGGGCAAAATGATTCCCTTGTAGATAAAGAAGGCGCCACTCCAATTACTGTAAAACCTGGCCACGAATTGCCAGGCCCAAAGCAATACTTCATCCAGACTGGTGGTGAGTGTCTGGCCATTCCTTCACCCGACACTTCACAAGTGGAGGACTCTTTTCCCTCCCACTCCACTAAGCAACCCGTGCCAAGAATTTGCTCATGCTTCCAGCAGGAGGTTTAATTACCTGTGACTTAATTGCCCAGGCTTTAGCTGTGTCGAGCTGCAAATATTCTAAGGAGTCTTCAAGAACCCTTCTCTACCCGGCCCTGACCTGTCTTACCTGCTTTATCTCCTGTGTCCCTCAAGCCCTCCTTCCAGACCATGAAAACAACATGGGCTTTTCTTCACTCTTTTTTCTCGCTGTTTCCTTTGGCTGGCTTGTCTCTCTGGCTGGCACCTCACTGCCTTCTATCAACAATCTGTCCACCCTCCAGTTCTAGACCTAAATGCCCCCTCATCCTTCATGCTCTCATAAATCCCCCCACCAAAGGTGATTTCACTCCCTTTCCTCTTCTTAATGCACAGAGTTCATTCTGTAGACATGGACGGTGTCAGAGTTGGCCTTGACGACAGCCCATATAACTGTCACTGAGCAGCTGACATTTTAGGGACTTCTGGGCAGGCACCGTACTTCACATGGATTAGTGCACTTAATCCTCAAAGCACCGAGTCCCAAAGAAGTTATTGAACTTGTCTAAGATCACAGAACCAATAAGTCACACATGTGAACCTACGGCAGCCTGACCCTTACTCTTAACCAAGATGACAGATGCTAAGTTGTAAAGAATATCTCTACAATCCTTGCACTGTGTCTTCTTCGTAAGTAGGTCACACCTAATACAACACTGTCTAGCTTCATATATCCATTATACATATAATATTTTCCTTGTGTTGATTTATTGTTTATATCTAGGTTGATAGAGCTAAGCAAATAAAATCAATGACTAGCACACGTATTCTATCCCTGTGGCTGCTGTAATGAATTAATACAACTTAGTGGCTTAAAACAACAAAAATGTATTCTCTTGTAGTTCTGCATGCTCTTGCATGCCAGAAGTCTGAAATCATTATCACTGGGCCCAAATCAAGGTGTTGGCAGGGGCCCGCTCCCTGCAGAGGCTCTGGGAAAGAAGCCACCGCTCACCTCTTCCAGGTCCCGGTGGCTGCCGACATTCCGCGGTTGCAGCCACATCACTCCCTTCTCTCCTCTGCAGTCACCTTGACCGCCTCCTCTGCTCACCTCAGTCATGTAAGAGGGACTTTGATCGCATGCCCGATCCACACAGACAACCAGGATCATGTCACTGTCTCACTATCCTTGTCTTACATCCATCAAGTCCCTTCTCCCAAATAAGGTGACATTGACAGCTTCCAAGAACAGAACTGCTACTTCAGGTGGGGAGTTACTGCTTACCCAACAACGGCATCTCAGGTGTCCATTAGCAGCTGATCTTACAAATGAACATGCACCAAAGAATGAAATTTGACTTTGAAGGAACCACCTCCCTAGTTCCTGACATGCAAAGAAGCACTGAAAAGAAGCAGAATTTCACCAAAGACTTCCTTTAGGTAAAACTGGATTCAAGCATGAAAAGCATATTCTTCATATAGAAAAAAGAAGCAAAGCTCATTCGCGGGCCCTCCCTCGTGGTTCAAGGGATCAAGGCACAATACTATGTGGCTATCCGCAGCCGCTGGAGCACGAGTTCGATCCCCAGCCAGGGAGGTGACCCAGCTGGCACAGCAGACCTCTCCTGTCTAGCCTGCTGCTCCCATCAGCAGTGTATTTCAGTTGATCCGCCTGTTCTACTCCCCACTCTGTCTCTAGTGACTCCTCTCACCCCCTGCACCTCTGGCCTGTACCCCAATTCTTGTCTGCATAAACAAATATTTTTTAAAAAAAAGCTCATTCTCCTCAGCAGACATGTTGTCACATTTTAATGACTAAACCAGCAAAATACCCTCTGCAAACTACAATTTGTGCAATACAGGCTGTTTCAGAAAGACTCTTGATGCCAAGATGTAGCTCATTCCTTACACTGGTGTCTCTGAAAATACTTTCTCACGTACCTCGAGGTGGCCTGTGCTAGCAGCCGGGATACTGTATGTCATCCTTGGTGACCAGCCAGCCACCCCTCACTCAGGGGCCCAGGGAACCTCAGCGAACAGAGCACGCAACACGGTGAGGCCCTGCGGCAGGAGCCCCAGGCCTCTGCTGTCAGAGGGGACTACAGCAGCACATTAACGAGGCCCATATGGAGTCACACGCTTAGGTGGAGCCCACAGGACTGTGACAACTTGGATGCGTGAGTCTTTGCTAACAAACTCTCTGGGAAATAACTGCACTAGAAGATGTTCAAATGTGAAGAATGCCCAGCAGACCTTTGGTCAATATGATTTTATGGTTTGTTTAAAAATGGTTAAATAGCTATTAAGCTTCCTCTCCCTGGCCTGCATCCCTGCTTTCATGCACGCACTCACTCCCTACCTCAAAACTCTCCGACACGTAAGTGCACACGCTGTCTGGGGTGCGAGGGCTCCATCACGGGAAGGAAACGTGATTTTTCCACCTCTGTTGAGCGTTAAGAATCCAGTCACAAGCATGAACATGAGTCTCCTGTGATAGACACGGTCGCCTAAGAGCCGCGCTGAGCTGCAGCCAAGGGGGCGTGTGTGGGGGATGCTCTCTGGTCCCTTCTCTGTTTCAAACAACTCAATAAAACTGATAGAATTAGAAAGCTTTCTTTTCTTGGTGGATAGTTCGAGCTACTTGGTTTTATTTCTGCTGGGTTGGCACTAACTTCCCAGCTGGGTTGTTAACCACGGCTATTACTCACAGTCCAGGAAATCTAAGTAAATGCAGCCTGAGAAGCACCCCAAGCCCTGGTGCAGGCTCCCTCAGGACCCTCTGGGTCAGGCAGGAAGTCCCCTCCTCGAGCAGATTTCAGCAATCGACGGCTGGATGGCCATTTTGGTCAGGAGCCAGCCCGGCTTCTTTTTCAATGTCACTCTTGGGAGAGGCTCAGCCGCCGTGAAACTTCTCCTGGGACACCGTCATCCAACTGTTACACAGAGCATGGATTTGCCTGACAAGCCTGAAACAGCACAGGGTGTTTCTCCAAATCCTTTATCTATGCATCCCAAAAAGGTTTCGGTTAGGATAGAGCTATATTTTATACCCTTCAGTATGCTGCCAGTTCTGTCCTCTATCACGGGATTTAGAAAAACAGTACAGTTCGCACAATAACGAAATTCGATCTTAGCATGAACAAGGGAGAAAGTAGAGATTTAGGTAATGCGCTCCTGAAACGCACACATTCAAGGATGCCAAATTTTTCCCTTTGAATTTCTAGAACAAATCTTTATTAGTTAAGCAGATCATAAGAAGAAAGGTGATGTTCTCCGTAGTTTAAAATAGGATCTGAAATTCCGGATTCTATTGTTAACATTTCTTTTTTTCTCTCACTAAAGCTGGCAGAAATCAGGGGTTTCACTCACCTCTTTGAGAACATGAAACTAGCTCCTTCTTGGTCGCCTCTGTTATTATGGATAGAAAAGAGCCTTCCATTGCACTGAAATTAGAAGATAGCAAAGCTTATCTGCAAACACTGTTGCTGGAGGGACTCGCAGTGAAGAAGAGAAAGGAAAATGACATAGAAGAGCGATAGAAGGACTCAGAGAAAGAAAAAGATCCAAAGTTTCCAGGAAGCTATAGACTAAATATGTTTGCACTTCTTAGATAATTCTTCTCACCCTAAATTTTTTAAAGATTTATTTTATTTATGCATACAAGATCTGGGGTGTAGGCAAGAAGTGTGGGAATGGGGAGGTGGTAAAGTATTCACCAGAGACAGAGTGGGGAACAAAACAGGAGGAACTACTGAAACACACCGCTGAGGGGAGCAGCGGCCCGACAGGAGAGGTCTACGTCACCCCGTGTGTTAGCTCCGGCTTCACAGTGTTGAGACAACCTCTTGCACCACCAGGGAGGCCCTCACCTTAATTTTCTGTGTATTTCTACAGAGAACACGTAAACCCAGTCAACAGACCAGCTCTTCTACAAAATCTCTAGTAGGAATAAAGGGAATGCAAAAAAAGGAAGATCTTTTTCTCAAAAACTAACAACCACTACCTCCCCCATGATTCCTACTCATCCTCCATCACTGATTCATTTCTGTGTTGAGAATGGCCTCCTCCTATGCATTCTCCTAAAACACATACATCATCCTGCAGAGGCCGTAAGCCAAACTTCTTGCTCATTAACACGCACACTATTGTCAAATTCTTCAACAAAGGTGAAATCAGTACTTACGGCCAGAAACTCAGGCTAGCAGAAATGGACGTTGGGCTGGGGCTGGGGGACCTACTGGCTGTAGGAGGCTCCACCTACATGGGGACAGGTGCTCAGTTCCCTGTCCAGTGCCAGGCTGGGACAGTAGAAGGCTCTCCCGAGGGGGACAGGGATACTTCCTTCTGCTGACTCTGCCCTCTGCAGGGCTTGGGGGTCAGCCCCAGACTTCTCCTCACTGGGATTCTATGTGGGGTAAACACATGACACAATCACATGCTAGACTCTGGTAAAACAAAAATTAAACTTCACAGTATCACATAGGGACCCGTGTCCTAAAGACATTCCCACACAGTGTCTTCCATCCTTTCCTGGCCGAGACAGGGGTGTGTGCCCTCACTAAGTATCTCAGAACATCCTCTATGCCTTTTCTCTCTATCAACCTGGGAGTCCCCACACTCCCCCCTCTTTCCTGCTCCATTCTTTTCTTGTTCCCTTGACAAAAACAAGGAAGATGCAGATGGTCTTGTGACCTTTGCACTGCTGGATTCCTATCCAAGAAACAACTCGTGAGCCCAGATCATTCTAGACCTAGGGAAGACTCTCTACCTACATTTTCAAAACTCTGGCGACTCAGAGTATGGCCCATGTATAAATATTTTTATTTACTTCCATGCAGCAAGGGGACTACTGAATATGTCTGACTCTTTTGTTCCGAGATACACAGATAGGAAGTAGAATTTGAAGCCAGGAAGCCTGAGTCCTAGAGTTAATGACCATATATATCCACACAGCTTCCCAGTGAGGATGCAGTGAAGCTGGAGGTTCTAGAAATGCTCTTCCAGGTTTAGGTTCTGTCCTTCATAGTTGGCCTCTGATTTTTTTGACCCTGAGAAAGTTACATCAGTGGCTGCACACCAATAACCTGTGTTCCGATGAGACCACACCAGGAAGCAACCAGGCAGGGGCAGGGAACAAGCCCTGGGTGCAACAGGAGTAGCCACACCAGTCAACCAGGCCCAAATGTCACTGAAGAAACTGGCTTAACTGTGGGCAACCTGGTTGACCAGAGGCTCCCTCAGACCTGGCTTCATGTTCCCTGGCCAAAAGGATGAGCCCTTAGCTAAGGAGAACAAATCTAAGCAACTTACTCTGTTGTCTTTTAAAACTTGTAACTATAGGGCCCGCCCCGGTGGCGCAGTGGGTTAAGCAATACACTATGAAGCAAACCACTGCAGCACGAGTTCGATCCCTGCCGCTGGCCAGGGAGGGGACCCACATGGTGCAGCAGACCTCTCCTGCCTCGCCCGCTGCTGCCCTCAGCAGTGTGTTTCTGTCAATCTGCCTGTTCTGCATTCTGCTCTGTCTGGTGGATTCTCTCACCACCCCCACACCTCTGGCCTGTACCCCAGTGCTTGTATGCATAAATAAATAAATCAATCTTAAAAAAAAAAACAAAACTTGTAACTATAGACTAGGAGGGGGGATGAGGAGCATCTACACTTTCTCTGTTGTCAGAAGGGGCTACCTAGGAACTTTCTGTTGATCAAAGCATAGAAATTAAACCTCAAATCATTATTACTACACTTGGAAATGTTCTTATATAAGATATAGTTGGCAAATTCTCATAGGCTTAAGGAAGTTTCTCCCAACTCTCACTAGATTACTAAATAAAGAGGCAGATCTTTGGCACCACCATTTCTACTCTAAGTCACAGTCTCATCTTTGATTTTCCTCTTACACATCATTAACACCCCAAAATTTTATGTTGCTTAAATAATTTGAAGACAGTATATTAGATTCATGCTTTAAAAATATTTCTTTCATAATCTTGAAACTGAAATATTCTGCTCCAATTTATAGGAAATGTTTCTCTCACATGAGCAATTTGGAAAAACCAAATCTTACTGTAGCAATTACCAAATCAAACTTACTTCTATTCACCAGAAGTCTAATTTTACCTTATTAATGCAAACAAATGTGTTAATACTAGTGTCCATGATAATTTCCTTTGTTTTGGATTCTAATTCTAAGTGGATGGGCGGATGGATGGATGGATGGATGGATGGATGGATGGATGGATGGATGGATGGAGAGATGGATGGATAGAGGGATGGATGGGTGGATGGGTGGATGAGTGGGTGCGTGGGTGGGAGGGTGGGTGGATGAGTGGGTGGGTGGGTGGGTGGATGGATGGATGGATGGATTTTAGCCATGAGTATGTCACTAGATAAAATAAAGTGTCATCTCCTTTGATATTTTTGTTTTAACTATGACAAAAAGCACATAAAATTTAGTCATAATCACTTCTAAGTGTTCAGTTCAGTAGTTTTAACTACATTCATATTATTATGCAACACATCTCTAGAATCTTTTCATTTTGCAAAACTGAAATTCTATATCCATTAAAGAACAACTCCTCAAATCTCTCAGCCTCTGGCAAACATAATTCTACTTTCTGTTTCTGAGTTTTTGACTACTTTAGATACTTCAGATAAGTGGAATCATAAAGTATTAACTTTTTTGTGACTGGCTTATCTTATTTAGTATAATGTCCTCAAGGTTCAGCCATGTTGTCACATGTGACAGGATTTTCTTCTTTTTGATGACTTTAATATTCCATTATGGGTATCTGCCACACTTTCTCCATTCATACCAGCCATTGATGAACATTTGGGTGGCTTTTACCTCTTAGCAATTTTGAGTAGTGTCACAGTGAACATGGGTGTGCAAATATTCCTTCAATATTTTTTTAAGATTGATTTATTTATGCATACAAGAACTGGGGTGTAGGCCAGAAGTACAGGGGGTAAGAGGATTCACCAGAGACAGAGTGGGGAAAAGAACAGGCAGATAGACTGAAGCACACTGCCAAGGGGAGCAGCAGGCAAGACAGGAGAGGTCTGTTGTGCCATGTGGGTCCCCTCCCTGGCCAGGGATCGAACTCGTGCTGCTGTGCCACAGATGCTTCACAGTGCAACACTCAACCCGCTGTGCCACCAGGGAGGCCCACCTTCAATATTTCTTAAGGAGGCTCTTTTTGCATTGATCTCATGGGATCCCAACTCCAAGAATAATGCATTGTTAAATTATCCTTTTTAAGAGTGTTCTGGAGGTATTGTTTTCCCCTAAGGAAATATGTCAGCATAAAATCCAAGATTGGTGAGAGGAATTCTTTTCAATTATAAAGTGAAGAAAGGGTATGATTAGAAACGAAATGTCAAGAAAATCCTGGCAGGCCACACAGGGGGCAGCTGGTTTAGCACAGAGCACAGGTGAACTTGCCTCTCAGAAAGTCACTTCCCTGAGCACTGTGCTGTACAAATGCCACCAAGCGTAGATTTCAATCTCGCTAGTCCCAGAGAACAGCATGTGCTGCTACCACAACATACCTACACCTTTATTCTATCCTCCCCCCACCCACAAACACAAAACACAGAACACTAAGTAAAAAGACTAGCCATGATCAGGTAGCAGGTGCAATGAAAAATTAAAGTACTCTAAGCTAAAGGAAAGAAATGTATTTTAACCCCCAAGCAGGGAAGGTGCTCATTCCCTGCTTCTTGCATGCCTTATTAATGATGATGACCGTTTAATCACGTCCCCTGATGAGGGGGGAAACATCTTGTTCCCATTCTTTAGGTCACAATAACTTTTTTGTTCATCCAAAGTGCTTGGGATAAGGTTCAATGCATAATGTCACTGACAGCACTGCTAATTGAAATCCCATCTGAAGTCTTGCACCTACATAATGGAGATCAGCCAAACAACTCCATGCCTCTCATAATGTCTTCTTCCTGCTCCTGTCCTGAGCTCTTGTAACCAAATTCACCAGCAAGCCCATTTTCTGAAGGGATTCGACTACTCAGCAATTGAGTGCCAGTCACCCAAGATTTGCAGTAGAAAATAGAATGCTTATTGAATGAATGCATCTAGGCAGGCATGCGTAAGTGAATGGATGAGCAAATGAATGAAGAACGAGCACACGGCCACAAAGGGTTTGATGCCCTGGTGCCAAAGAAGGACAAAATGAGAGAATACTCCTTAAGTGTTTTAATCTTTCTTGTTAAGCACAGCTATGACTTGGTCAACACTAATTAAGTCCTCAACAATAGCTAATGAACGATTCAATAAAACTAACCAACCTTACATCCTGACCTCAGAAAAGGTCAAATGATTCAATGACCCAACTGGACAGCCAGGTAGCAAAATCCCGAGAGCTTTTCCTCAGATGTCCTCTGGTCTGGTCGATGGCTCTGCCATGGGCACCCTCCATCTTCAGGCTCAGCGGTGGCTGGGGTGCAGCACAGACAGGCACCTGCATTTTCCAAGTGCTTCACCCCACACCTAGTCAATCTGATCTGCCTCCACTGAACATCCTTCCAAGGTGCTGACTGAGGAGATGTGTTCTTATGCCTTTGAGTCACAGCACTATAAACCAATGTGACCTCAATAAATAATAATAATAAGGTAAAATAAGAAACAATTGAAAAGGGCCTCCCTGGTGGCTCAGCTGGTTGAGCTCCGCACTGTGAAGCATCCCCAGCACAGCAGCGTGAGTTCGATCCCTGGCCAGGGAGGAGACCCACATGGCATAGCAGACCTCTCCTGTCTCTCCCGCTGCTCCCCTCAGCAGTGTGTTTCAGTCACTCTGCTGTTCTGCTCCCCACTCTGTCTCTGGTGACTCCTCTCACCTCCTGAGACTCTGGCCTGCACCCCAGCTCTTGTATGTGTAAATAAATAAATGTTTTTTAAAAAGTTTTAAAAAAAAGAATTAAAAAGTAAACACATACAGAAGGAAAGAGGCCCTTAGCAGAACCAATTAGAAATAAGCATGGAAAACTTTCTATAAGTTGTAGGGACCCACGATTCTTTCAGCAAGAAAGTTTGGTCGACTCTTCCTCTGTCCCTGGGTGTAAAAAGTGCCTTATACTTTTATCTCAGGATAAAACCTAAGAAGCAAGTCATTTCGCAGCCAACCAAATTTCAGCTGACTGTGAAATGTTGATTGTGTCTGGAGATTGCACTAGTTTAGTTATTTTTCAGCACTTTGGTCTGTCATAAAAACATTCTCCCAAACCCCAGTATTTCTCTTCCACTCGCATAATAACTTCGAAATGGATTATAGCTGAGAAACTCCATTCTCTCTGCCAACAAGTCCCCGGAGGGAAACTCTAGCAGAAGAAAAGAAGTTTTTACAGTCACTTCACGAGAGGAAGTCAGTCATCCACTGGACCTAATCAAGTTTTCCAAGATATGGCCCATAGATGACACCCCAAACTATATTCTTTGTATTTGTGCTTTTTTTCTTCCCTCCTTTAGAATGAAATTTAAAAAAAAAAAAACCTATGGTTTTTCTTCCACAGCAAAACAAAATAAGTGACTACAATTATGGGAAAGCTAATAGAGATTCCAGCCTGTGAGTGAAAAGACTTACCGGGACCACAGGACTAATTAACAGGTCAGGCAGATAATGCACCAACACGGGAGGAAATGTGTATTTAAAAAACAGGGCTGTGTGTACTGCCGGCTGCTGCTGAGTTTATGGCTGCTCTTTTGGCCTCCAGAAGAGCCTCAGCGTGGGGTGGGAGTCCAGGTGATCTGAGTCTCAGCTCCAATTCAGGCCTCCCTCTCTCCTCCAGGAACCAACGGCTATATACTGAAGGCTTCCCAGAGGCCTGCACTGGGAACCTGATATCTCAGCTTAGCGTTTTAATGAACAGTTCAGTCACTTGGTAGCACAGTCTGAGACACAGAAGGAGATGGTCCTGCTCCTCAGAGCTTCACAGCAAGGTGAGGAGCCGGGTGTTCGCACTCTGTGCTTCTCTCTCTCTGGAAGGTTGACTGTAGCAGCCATGTTGGTTCACGTGGCATCCTTCCTAAAGAAACTTCTGTGAACTGGCAGGTTTGCCCACTGGCTATTGCTGTTCTTAATGGTGATTCAAGGGCATCTTGGGTCTGCTGCCAGAGCTGTATTTTCAAAGAAACGTTACCTGCTGAAATGTTGTTTCATTAAATGTATTTCATTAAAGCTTAAAAGATGTAACACCCATTTCTCAATGAAAGCAGGTAAGACTTTCCAAGCGTGTGCCTACGTAAATAACAGGTGTCCACATTCTCCGGGATGGCCCCCAGCAAGATGTTGAGCTCACGAGAGTGTGTGCATGAAGTTCATTTTACATTTTACCACTGCAACGAATTCCCACAAGTGTTGTGCTTCAAAACAATATGAATTTATTCTCTCACAGCTCTGGAGATGGGAAGTCTAAAATGAATCTCAGTAAGCTAAAATTAGGGTGTCAGCAGGGCTGAATTACCTTCTGCAGGCTCTAGGGGAGACCTCATATCCTTGCTTTCCTGGGTTCTAGAGCTGCCCACATTCTTTGGCTCGTGGCCCTTTCCTCTATATTCAAAGTCACTAATGGGACATCTTCCAATCTCCCTCTTACCTTGACCTTCAGCTTCCCTCTTCCTCACTTTATGGAAATTTGTGATTGCCTTAGGCCCATCGAGGAAAATCTTCCTCTTTTAAGGTCAGCTGCTTAGCAAACCTTAATCCCCCATTGCTAGTGCAGCATAGTACAGTTGCTGGTTCAGGAGATCAGGACCTGGCTGTCTCTGAGGGGACATGACTCTGCCACCCATACAGTGTCTTCACGATTCCTTTCTTTACTCCTTTCTCCTTAGTAGCTTTTCCTCCTGCATACTCTTAGTGGAGAAGGCAGTAGTCTACTACTTGATGGCTACATCACAGCACTCCTGACTTCTGCTCCACAGTTTTCTCTTTGCCTTTAACAGAGACTCAATGATTCATATTTGTTGGTCTTTTCATCTACCAGTCATTCCCATTTTGTCAGCTGAACTGTTTCTTAGTCCTTTTTTTTTTCTCTTTTTCTTTATTTATATATATGTTTGATATCAATTGTGGTCCCCGTGGATTTCCCACTACCATTTCACCTGTGCACCATCACCTCAGTCCCTTGTGTTCTTTCTGCCCACATGCCATTCCCTCCCCCTCCACACAAAGTGCTTCTGATTTGTCCTTGTCTTTTTGTTTTTGTTGTGTTGTGTTTTGTTGTTGTTGTTATTCTTTTCCTTGGTCCTTTATTTGGTTCCCTTATATTCCTTCTAGAAGTGAAACCATCTGGTATTTTTCTTTTGCCTTCTGACTTAATTCACTGATCCATCCACGGTCCTATGAATGAATCTAGTTTATCTTTTTGATTGCTGAATAGTATTCCATTGTGTATACCTTTTCTTACTTTTAACTCCATGACTTCCTTCATGGAATCAATCTACAGAGCACTAAACTGACTCAGAAATGACCTCAAAAGAAAGGTGCCCTGACTCCTCAGTTCAGGGAAGGAGGACACACCTGTCAGAACATGCCTGGGCCTGTCACATTCTGTCACAATCTACAGAAAGAACCACTAATTCACTTCTTTTTCTAATTTAGCTCTCTTCCATCAATTTTCTCCTAAAAAAAGCATATCCTAGATTCAAGAATATTTGATAGTTATCATTGCCCAGTTTTAATATTAAAATATACAGTATGTCTATAAAGCCATCTAGTTGGGGGTTACTGGTGTGATTTTAAGGATGTCTAATTGGTTGAGATAATACCTTCTTCAATACATAATGCCTTAAACTCACTTAGTGGAGTCATCCTAGAACTTGAGGTTTCCTTCAGATGAAATGAAAGTTCCCACGCAGGTTTCTACTTAAACATTGTCTGCTATTTGTATCTCCCTCTGAATGAGTTCTGGTCTTTCCTCAACCAAGGTTCGCAAGCTGGTGGAGATCAAGAGCATGGATAGAGAACAGAAACTCAATGACCTGACTTCTACTTGAGTCCATTCCTCAGCAAGTTAAAGTCCAGTGGCCTACACTCACCAGGACCTGATCTGATCCAGGTTCCAGTCTACACAAGCCAGCACCCTCCATGGAAAAGGGTGGCACCTACCGAAGCTCCTTCTTAAAGTGTCTCCCCTACAAGCCTGCAAACCAGCAACCAGGTATCTCAGGAGCACATCTACGGAGGAACTGTCACTGGACATTCCTGTTTACAGCCCAAGACACTCCCCTCATAAGCGACCTGGAGATAGGATGGAGGTGAGGACACAATGTGTTGTGTGTAAAATGAGCAGCTGGTTAGCCTCTGCCTGGAGGGAAAGAGGAAGCATGGAGGTGAGTAGAGCCAGCATGCGGTTCCACAGCTTCTCCTTGACTTTGACATCAAGGGCCCACTAATTACCAAGGCTCCGGGCATTACTCCTCTCAAGCACATCACTTAGACAAGGTCAAGGGAGTAGGAGACAGAACCTGACTCTTGATTCTTACATCTGAGTCTCTCTCCCCTTAAATACAGCCCAGATACAGAACCATACGCAGATCTCTCTTTGGGTGTACCTACTGTTACCTTGTTCATGTACATGTATTTTTTTAAAGACTTATTTATTTACACATACAAGCATTGGGGTACAGGCCAGAGGTGCGGGGGCTGAGAGACTCCACCAGACAGAGTGGGGAACAGCACAAGCAGATCGACCTAAATACATGGCTGAGGGGAGCAGTGGGCAAGATGGGAGAGGTCTGCTGCGCCATGTGGGTCCCCTCCCCAGCCGAGGGCAGGGATCGAACTTGTGCTGCAGTGGCTGCGGTTTGTTTCATCGTGCGCTGCTTAACCCACTGCGCCACCAGGGAGGGCCCTGTCCATATACATATTAAGGGGAAGTGTCCTTGCTAATGCCAAGTTCTCTGCAAAGCTTATTACATGCAACATCACACTTGATACTTGTGACCACCCAATGAAATAATGTCAGTCCTACATTTTAGATGAAGCACTTGCCTCTCGGGGAAGTTAAGAAGCAGCTCAAGGTCACACAGGCAGCAAAAAGAGAGAATTCTGGGGTTCAACCCAGGTCTGTCTAACTCAAGTAAGGACACCAAGCTCCATGGGAGCAAAGATAAAAGAAACTCCCAGCCCACTGCCACCACCAGCTTAGGTTTTACTAGAGTCAGAGCCGTGCAGCACACAAAAGATTAAGAAAAGCACTTTAAGAAAGGGACCTAAAATTGAAGAAGACCCTTAGTTTAGAGGAAAATGAAGGCAAGAGGGTCAGACGGACCATGATGCGCAGGAATAAGCTAGCAGTTGTCCTGTCCAAGGGGATTCAATTTATTTATTTCATTTTTTTAAAAAAAGAAAAAAATTAAAAAGGTTAAGGTCCTTTTATTTTCTTGGATGAGCAAACAACCCAACCAGGGGATGTGCTCTGCTTCCCACGGCTTCCATCACAGGACACTGCGGACTTTGGAAGCCATCAGCCATGTGTGTGCATGGAATTGTTCCCCCAAGGCCAGTGGCAAAACACTGTTCCACGAGGCCCATCTAGCTGTGCTGGACAGAGACGAGCAGGGACACTCTGGGGGTTGCTCCACCTGGTGGGAGGGGAGACCAGATGGCCCAAGAGTGCTAAGCCCTTCAAGCTCCATGTCTCTCTCTGACCCAGCATCTCACACCCAGCAGTTGTGCAAGGGAAGGCGCTCCAGCTCCATGGGCCCCAAGGGCTGGCCGTCGCTCTACGGATCCTGTCTTCTCACTGGCCAGGTTGGCCCCACCGTCCGAGACCTGGTGAAGTGCACAGCCCAGCCCACCTGGTCTCCCAATGGTCAGAACCCCCCCTGGCAGGCTGCCGGGCTGATGGATTGCATCCTGTCAGGGTATTGATCCTGGTGAACTAGGGGACCCTTGGCTGTGATTAAAAGGACCTGAGCATTAAAAAAAAAAAAGTCTTGAACTATAGATGATACCATGCCACACGGGAGACATCACCAGATAATCAACTGCAAACAGTTCTAATGGAATGTGATCGGGACTGTAAGCATCCAGGGAGCTGGGCAGGAGGGGCTCTGCACAGCCAGAAGGTGCCTTCCTCAGTCAGGAGGACCGTTCAGTTGTTCTACAAGCACCGCTCCCTGCTCCGAGACCAGACGGCCCACTAGCCCTTCCCATAACGACGACGATGTAGCACGTTCCTTTAGCAACAACAAACCAGTCTCCACAAAACCACAAACCTGAGAGAGAAAGGGGCCAGTGGCCATCGTGTCCCTCCTACCATTCAGTTTCCCAGTCCCTCCTCCCTCCTGAGTCCATGGGTGAACAGAAAAGGCGCCCGCACATCCAGGCCTCTGCACACCTCCCACCGACTGCCAGGTTCCCAGTCTCCAAGGAGTGAGCCATCCTCCCCTCCCGTGTGTGCTCTCTCCCCCGCTGACGTCCGCTCACACCACGGGGTGTGTGTGAGTGAAGGTGCACGCTCTGTGCCCTGAGATCTGCAGCAGACCCTTGAGACAGAAGGGCGCCTAATGGCTTCTGGCATGAGAAAGACTTGAGCACAGGTAAACAGAAGCAGGGAGCATGATGTGGCTCTTCCACGGGATCTGCAAACCTGAATAAGAGCTGCGTCGACGGTTCACTGCCTTCTGTGATGGTTTTCAAGATGTGTTTCTGAGGGAGGCGGTCGTGCGTCCAATTCCTCTTTCTGGCCCTCACTTTGGGTATTCCACCTAACAAGACACGCTTCCATCTCACTGTCGGCAGACTTATTTCCCTTGGTTATTCCTTGCGCCTCCAGCCTATACCTGCTATGTGCCCAGGTATGCCAGGGATAAAAGACATCAGTGCATCAGAGCTCCTGCCCCCCAGGCCCCCGTGCTGGAGGGAATACACACACACACACACACACACACACACGCACGCACGTACATGCACACACACAGAGCGTAATGGACACAACGCCAGAAGGGCCCCTCACCCCGCCCAGACAGGAGGTGGTGGTGAACCTGAGCTCTCACGAGGACCAGCTGGAATTCTAGACAGTGAGGAGAGCTGAGCACAGAGTGGGGGCTGCTGGCTGGGGGCTAAGCGGCTAAGTGAATCACTGGTCACGGGCCAGAGAGTCTGGAGGGACAAGGGCAGCAGGGACTTGAGTTCGCAGTACCTGTGCTCCAGGCACCGAGCTTGGCTTTTCTTGCAGGAGCCACAACAGGATTTCAAGCAGAGGAATAACACCATTCATCCAAATTTGAGGAAGGTCTTTCTGACTTAGGCTGGGGCAAAGCAAGAAGCATGGCAAGGGCTGAGGAAGCTGGAGACAGGCAGGGAAAGCAGGCCGGAGGGAAAGGGAGCCGCATTGTTGCGGCTCGAAAGAAGCTGGGAAGGGATGCAGATGGAGAGACAGGAGAATCAGCAGCTCTTGCTGATGAGTTGGCCAAGGCAAGTGAAGGAGAAGGAGGTGAGGAAGGTATCCAGGGCCTGGTAGATAATAAAGGCAGTGACATTCAAGTCAGGGTGGGGGGCCTGCCACGCAGGAAGACCCTGGAGAGGTCCTGTGGACACACGTCTCGGGCCTCTGAATGCAGCGCTCTGAACAGCGGCAGGCAGTGGGGCTCAGGACCTGCCCTCCAACAGGGCAAGCTGAACCCTGCTGGGTTATGCTGGCCAGAGAGAGCACACGGGTTATTCAGAACGACCAAAGCAAATTAACACATGAGTATGGATAGAACCCAGAAGACACCCATTTTTAAGAAACCATAGAAAATTTTAAAAAAGAGCACAAAGGATTCTTCTACAAAGCCCAAGGAAAAATCAGAACACAGTGGTGTCAAACGCAGGCCCTCAGGACTGAGTCTCCCTTGCCCTTCACAGCTGCGGCATCGGCCCCATTTCACAGAGAAGAAAACCGAGGTTCTGAGTCAGGAGGTGAAGCGACCTGCAAGGCTCCTAGCCAAGTCTTCCAGGTCAGCACAGCTCCCGTGTCCTCGGCCCCCAGCGCCGCCTCTACAGACACGCTCACAGATCTGTCGGGACAGCCACCCTCTCTCAGGACGCCCACTTCTGACGGTCAAAACCAGCCACTGCGGTGGGACTCGACCCACACGAGCGAGCAGAGGAGTGGATGGGGCTTCCCAGGGCGTGAGGCTAACCAACACCTGCCCAAGTGCCAGTGTCAGCTCCAGCCCCTGCCCGACTGCACAGTAGGGGGTCGGGGTGCGGGAGGGTCTCGAAGTGGCTAAACACAGAGAAAAGGGGTGGAAAGAAGCGCTAGCAGCAGCGCAGGTGGAGGGCTGGGCTGGGCGCCTTCGGGGGAACGCAGGCGAGGCTGTGCCCGCGTCCTCCCTCGGTGCGTGAGCCTGCAGCGCCCCCGCGTGCCCGAGGCCGGCACACGCCCGAGGCCGTCCGGGGCGCAGCCGGGGTGAGAGAGACCTTCTGGCACCCGGTCGATGATGTTTCTGCAGAAGAGACCCTGGAGCTTTCTCAAACCCTTGTTTCTCTCAAATCTTCGGTCCAGTGCGGCCACTTCAGATGCTCTGATCGGTTTTCCAAAAAGGTCTTCAGTGAGCTGAGCACGTTCGCTGGGAGCAGGATGACAACAAGCAAAATAAGGACTGCAAGATTTATCAAAACCCTTACAAGCCAGAGACAGATGGACAGCCCGTGGAGAGAGTGAAAGAAAAGAACTTTAAAAAAAAACAGCAACAACAATGTTTCAGGAAGAGCTGGGCAAGGGATATAAATAAAACACCTTGGAACTCAGCACTTGTGCACACAGCAAATAGCCACACAAGTGATACAGCCCCTGAACAAAATTATTTTCCCTGGGAAAAAAAGAGAAGGGAAGGAAAGGAAAAAGATACGTATGTGCCCATGAGGGTAGTTGTTGTTGTTGTTTTTAAGGTAATAACATGGGGGAAAGAAAAATGCAGGGTCTTTTGTCGAAATAGGGAAGAGGCCACTCGATTTGGGGTTCACTTGATAGGGGAATGATGGAATTTCCCTCTGCTCCCGGCTTAAGAGCACATCAGTCTTGAACCTACCACAAAAACCAACAAACAAAACATTCCCTTCTCTTGCATCTCTCATGCAAAGTGTCCCAAAGAGGCTCCACGGAATGGAATTGAGCCGAGTTCGCAATGAGAAAGCACATACGCTATAAAGGAACATTCTATATAGAAGCAATCAATCCAAGGTGATTCATGCCATCAGTCGGTGAGAGGTGTGAATCCCACGGGTGCATGAGGTATGCGGCTGGCCTGGAGGTCTGTTTTCAGGGGGCAATGAATGAATGGATTTCTCCCTCCTTCCCAGGCTCCAATGCTTTTAGCAATGGGCACTGTGGCAGGATTTATACCACCGTTCTTGAAAATGGTACCTTCTCTCTCTCCTTTTCAAAGGTTTCTTTCAATAAAATGCAGATGGAATTGTGAGAGCTGCTTTTCATGTGTTTATACGTTTCTTCTGCTCTGCTGCTTATGCAGGTGTGTGTCTCTAGGCCTCTTTGTTTTTTATTTTCTCTGCCTATTAGGGAAATGGAAACATATGGATTCCTTGCTTGGACCCAGAGGACCTTATAGAATAGTATCCCTCTCGCCTTCCTCACACATCTTCCTATAATCACATGGCTCTGAATTAGCCATTTAATCCCCGATGGAAAAGCCACAATACGGAGAAATTCAATAAAACGTATATGCTGTCTGAATACCAAAGTATTTATAAAAATAGATTGGAACGTGGTCATTTATACAACGGTGTAAGCAGAGTCTTGGCTGGCATGGGAGATGAGTCAGACTGTGCACAAGGAGGCATTCAAGATGGCAGGCATGTGCCTGGTACAAGCTAAGATTTTAAAGTGGAGTCGGGGTGGGGAGGGAATAGTATGCAAGTGCAAAGCAATTAGAAACTTGATTTGTACCTGAACCTCCTACATAAACATGTCCAGGATAGATGAACAAGTGGATGCCGACGCTTCATGGCCATCCTCTCCATAGAAAATGAAGAGTCTAAAAATATATGCAGTGTTCCCCAAAATGCACAAAACCAAAAAACCAACGGCCAAGGCCTGCTATAGATAATATTCCCATGTGATAACTTTCACTGTAAATAAATGACTCATGGGCCTCCCTGGTGGCCTAGAGGTTAAGTCTCAGCACTACTACCACAAAGGCCCAATGAGACTGCCTGAGTTCAATCCCCGGCAGGAAGCTAACACACACGGCACAACAGACCTCTCCTGTGTCACCTGCTGCTCCCCTCAGCAGTATATTTCAGTAGATCTGCCTGTTCTGTTCCCCACTCGGTCTCTGGTGAATCCTCTCACCCCCTGCACCTCTGGCTTACACCCCAGTTCTTCTACACAAAAATAAATAAAACTTTTTTAAAAAGTGAATGAATGACTCACTTACTGAAAGCTATGTATGTTTGTATGTTTTATTAGAAGGCCCCACTACAGTCCTATAGGAAGAGGAAATAAGTAAATGTTTACCCATGAGACTGTCCACCATACCCAGCAGAGTACTTATTATTAAGACCTGTAGTAATACATCATATCTACATTGCTCCAAATTTCAGGGGGGAAAAAAATCCCACAAGCAAAAATAATCAGTTTTCTGTCCTTCTTCCATGCCATTCTAAGAGCGCCTAGGCAGGAGGGGAAGCACATACTCATCTGCTCCCACCCACATCAGGACAAAAGACAGATGCAACCTATAAGGCAACAGGCTTGCAACATTATGTAATTGGGGGCCCCAAAATGATTTGCAGAGGTTCATACCAAAATGTGGTTGGATTCCATGTGCTTCCCTGAGCTTTTTGGGAACGTTGCCAAAATTGTAACCTAGAGGGAGTCCCACTCTTGAATGAGGCCTCTGGCCATCTTCCCAACACAGTGGGTGGGAAACTTGCTCTTCTGGATCGGTAGATCCCACTTGGGAGAGACTGACTTCTATACCCTCACAAGGCCTTCCCTGCCCAGGGTATGAAGATATGGCCATGCGGGAAGGACATGGCAATATTCTCCCCCTGCTGGAGAATCACTGCATGTCATGAACAATGTTAATGATGGCGTTTTTTCCTTGGTGAACAGTGTAAACACAGGGGAAAAAAAAAAAATCACTGATAAGGATCTTCTTGGCAGACTCTTATAAAGTCCTTCTTGATTTGAACTTGAACTTGGTTCTCTCCCTCTCAGATACATGAGTCCAATTCCATACTTGCTTCTCCTCCAGAGCGAGTAAAACATAGGCTATCTTCAGGAACCTTGGGCTCCTGAAGTTAGCTCCATGGTGGAGCTAAAGCATCTAATTGCTTTGCACTTGCTAAGCTAACCATGGACATAGTCCCATGGAGGTCCCAGTGCTGCCTTAAACATATAGCTTCAAGGTAGATTGTAGGATACCTTGAGCTTCCATTTCGAAAACTGCACGATGAGAAGTGTGGCCAAGATGATTTTCTAAAGTCATTTCCAGTCTTAAGATATTAAGTGTTAAAAATGATCTATTACGAGGCACTCACCACACCATGCCAACATGCTGCTTCTGACTTAGGCAAGCCTGCAAAGGGGCTCCCCAAGAAGACAGCTGTGGCCCCTCAACCTCCATGGGCCCCGCTTCTCACCACCAGCACCCCCTGGAGAGATGACTGGCCAGAAAATACACTGCACCTGTTTTATCATAAAAATATTTTCTCACTTGTTTTTTCATTGCCAGGAAGAAGACGTAATAAATACTAATTAAAATGACCTGATGCAGCATCCTTCATCCTGACAAATTGCTCATCCCCTCCTCATTAGATGAGGATAGATAGAGCTACAGAGAAAGGAAGAACAGGGCTTGCTCTGTGCTAAGTAAACTCCACAAGTTACACTGTGAGCTGGTGATTGTAGCTATTTCAGATGTAATTACCTCAGCCACCCCCCACTGGGCAGGGACTCCTAAGGTCTGCTCAGCTTCTAGTCAGGGTTGATGCTCAATAAATGACAAATGCAATTATAATAATTAATAATTCATATATTAATAACACAGTCCCTTTCCCCATGCTCTGTAATTGCCAACATACTATGCATACACAGGGAGGGAGGGAGGCTGCCTCTCGCCCCAGAATTTTTGCACACTTCCATAAACCTGCATCCAGAAGTCACCTTAAGGAGGCAGTCACAGCTGCCGGTTAGACTAACAAGGTGACCGGCTTAAGTGCTTGCTTTCTTTCTCTTGCCTTCCCATCTCAAATATTAGAACTGTCTGTGAGGCCCAGTCCTGAGAAATAAGTGCCTTTTTCACACAGTCAATAGCTGTCTGGGCCCCTCCTCTCAGTTCCCAGAGGCCCAGCGGTCCTGAAGCCTAACTCATTCCCAACATGCCCTCTCCTACCCAAAAACTGCAAAGAGCTCAGGGGGCCAGGAGGTCCACCCAAACACGCCCTCGCGGGGCCCATCCCAGCAGCCAGAAGCCCGAGAGCCTGGAGACCCAGGGAGCCGCTTATCTGGGGTGAATTACTGAACTCAGTTTGGCAAATCCTTACCCCACAGTGAACAGATTGTTCATTTCGGAGGCAGTCACAAAAATCAAAAGCTCAAGCAGGTTATTAATATCCTAGCAAGTCTTCCCAGAAGAGGGCTGATGTTGATCTCTTTATCTCGTCTGTGTTTTCTTTTTGCCTGGCATTCTTTGATTCTTCACAATGCAGGTAATTCTACTCTGTTTGATCAGAACTCACTCAAGTTGTCTAATGAATCTCAATGGCCAGTTTATTTAGTTTTCCAACCGGCCTCTCCTCCCCGGACATTCCAAGCAATTTCCAAGCTGCGATTAAAACTCAGTGTTTCTAACGCCCACTCCATGCCCCACACCACCCCCAAACCCCCACCCGAGCAGCCTACTCTCCCCCCAGATCTTCCCAGTTTCTGTTTTCTGTAATAATAAGCCCATGGTCAGCAGGAAGCGAGAGGCTGATGTCATCGGCCAACTAGATAATCCATCTGGAGTCCAGAAATGACTGACCTTTTGTTATGCATAAAATCCACTCCTACACCCCAACTCTGAGGGACCGAAAGGCAAATGGTCCTTTACACTGATCTGCCTGCTTCATACAAATTTCTTTTTCACATTGTTTATTTTTGAACTGTGTATTTTTTCAGTCTCCAAGTAAAACCAGCTGAAATATCGTTTCTGATTTCACCTTCAGAAGATAAAGTATATAGGAAACAAACTTCCAGACTTAATTTTCAGCGTGTTGATTAGATCATATCCATCAAAATGATGTTGAACTGGTGCGCTCTGTTGAGCACAGCTCTGGCACAGAACTGGCAAGACCACGCTCCAGAACCCACATCTGCACGAACAGATCTCCCATCTGCCCAGCCGTCCTGATGGAAGTGCTTGGTATATGCACTTGGTACCCTTTATGGCTGTCGGGGACTGAGAATAGAAGCCTTTGAAAGTCAGTGTTGGGCCTCCCTGGTGGCGCAGTAGGTTAAGCAATGCCCAGTGAAGCAAACCACAGCCACTGTAGCACAAGTTTGATCCCTGCTGCCGGCCAGGGAGGGGATCCACATGGCACAGCAGACCTCTCCTGCCTCGCCCGCTGCTCCACTCAGCAGTATGTTTCACTGCTGCTCCTCAGCTGCTCCCCACTCTGTCTCTGGTGAATCCTCTCACCTCCGCAACTCTGACCTGTACCCCAGCTCTTGTATGCATAAATAAATAAATCTTTAAAGAAAAAAAAGTCAGTATTGCTCCCTTCCATGCTCCCACTTGAGACACAGTGTGAGAAGTGTCTGTGTTAACACTTTCTTCCAGACCACTAAAAGTATCATTTGCCTTCAGTTCAGTTCTGTGTTTTGCTGAATTTGAGATTTCTCATTAAATAAATGCCCCGTTCATCTACAAACAGATGAGCAAAAGGGGCCCAATCTAACAAATCACTCATCTCCTCCTATAAATCTGTTCTTCCTTTCATAGCATTTACTCTAATTCGAGGATACCACCATGCCCCTCGACCAAGAGTTGACAAACCCTCTATAAAGGGCCAGATACTAAGTATTTTAGGCTTTAGGGCCACGCGTTCTCTGTCACAACTCCTCAGTTCAGCTGTTGAGCGTGAAAGCAGTCATAGATAATACGTAAACAAATGAGAAGGTCTCCGAGATCTGACCAGAAGGTCATAATTTGTCAACCCTGTTGACCAGAAACCTGGGAATGGCTGTTTCTTTCTCTCGTTCACCCCATATAGCCAGTCAATAGATGAATCAGCCAATCACATCTCTAAATGGTCCTGAAATCTGCTCTTCACCATCTTTAAGTTCTTACTCTACTTCAAAGAAATGGCAACTGCAAATTGGAGCAGCTTCAAGGAAGACAACAGGGCACCCCAACCGGTGTTCAAAGAAAATTGCTCAAGCATCAAAAGACTGGAGAATGAATTTCTGCTTACTGTGCTTCGTGGACTCTAAGAGACCACTGATGGCAATGCCCATCATATTATGCATATTACTAGGAAAGAAAAAAGTACAGCTGAATTATAATCAAGATTTTCTTATCACTTAGCTTTTTATTTTGCGCTTCTTAAAAATATTATTTTAGATATGGAAGACAATTGATTTTTTGCATATATTAAATATACATCAGTCTTGTGCATATATTAGATATACATCATAGGCAAAATTAACTGGCTTATGTATTCCTAAACCTTCTTGAGACGTGCAGTCTGATTCATAGATCATTTTCTTTCTGCAGCCACAGAAGCCTGGATCTTTCAACACAGCATCTTCACCTCCGCCAGAGGGTGATGACAATGCAAGAGTTCTCAAAAGTGTGCTCCATGGTGGTTTCCAAAAGCGCGCCCAGCCCCTGACACCCACTCAGCAAGTCTGGGAGTTTAAGGCTGAAGGATAGGCCTCCCCAACAGGCTCAGTGCGAACCTTCCCGAAATGTGTCACTTTGGCATGAGGGCTATGTAAAGCTGAGGGTCATGGAGCCCTGCAGGCACACGAGAGACTTTTGCGAGTCCCTTAACTACCTAGAAGAATGAATTACCCAGACTAAGGATTTTACCAGAAATAAACTTTCTGTGGGAGAAAACTATATGGGGGAACAAATAGCTAATCAGAGCACCTTATCTTTGTCATAGATGCTGCCCTGCCTAGTCCGATGGTCCCCCCTCTTCTCTCTTTGAGAGCCCAGGCCCCTGTTCTATTCCTTAGCTCAGGGTATGTCCCCCACCCGTTTGGGTCATTCTGTTTGGAATACACATTTATGTAGATCTCCCATACATCTATAATTAAATGTGATCTTCCTCCTATTAATCTGCCTGCTGCTAATTTGATTGCCGGGTGAACATGAGAACAAACTAGAAAGGTAGAAGGAAATTTCACCTCCTCCTAACACGGCATTCAGCATGATGTTTTGATTTACATATGTTATGAGCTGATTCCCATAACAGGTTCAGCTAACATCATTCAGCAAGTTTTGATGCTGTCGCTTTCTTGACCTTAGTTGCTGTCAAGAGAATGTTTGCCAGCAACAGCCAGGACTCGCATTCCTTCCTCAGAGTCCCTAAGCGGTTTGTGACTTAACACACCGAGGCTGCAGCTGTTCTGTTGCACCACCAGGAGCCGCAAACTAGCAAACTCACGTTGGCCGCGACGGCTACATCTAGAATTTGGCCTCTTAGACCATGAGCACAAAAGCCTAATTTCAGAGATGTCACTACTGAAAAAAAAAAGGGGGGGAGGGGCAAAAACAGTTTTAGCAGGGCCTCCCTGGTGGCACAAGGGTTAAGAACCACACTAAGAAGCTATCCTCAGCCACTGTCACACAAGTTCACTCCCCAGCCAGGGAGGAGACCCACATGGTGAGGCAGACCTCCCCTGTCTCACTGCCCCCTCGGCAGTGTGTTTCAGTAGATCTGCCTGCTCTGCTCCCCACTCTGTCTCTGGCGACTCCTCTCACCCCCCTCACTTCTACCCTATGCCCCAGTTCTTATATGCATCAATAAATCTTTTTTTAAAAAATGTCTTCGCATCCATGAAATGTGATATTTAAGTTACAACAAGTGTTTATGGCACATTTGTAACATGTTTTATGATTCCTACTTCAAGTGGATTTTTTTGTTAATCTGTCAGTTACTAACGAAATAACAAAAGGGCTTCTCTGAACATGCTAATGCCAAGTGTACAAAGCATGTACAAGTGCTTCTCTGTACACGACTGAGACAAATATGTCCCGATCAGAGGTGAGCTCTGGAGCTTAACCCCTCGGGATGAGTGAGCCACTAGCAGCTGGACTATCTCACTGAATGCTCTTTTTTTAAAAAAAAGATTTATTTATTTATGCACACAAGAGCTGGGGTATAGGTCAGAGGCGTGGGCTGTGAGAGGATCCACCAGAGACACAGTGGGGAGCAGAACAGGCAGACTGACTGAAATACACTGCTAAGGGGAGCAGCGGGCAAGGCAGGAGAGGTCTGCTGCGCCATGTGGGCCCCCTCCCTGGCTGGCAGCAGGGATCGAACTCGTGTTGCAGTGGCTGCGGTTTGCTTCATAGTGCACTGCTTAAACCACTGCGCCACCAGGGAGGCCCTCACTGAATGCTCTTAAGCAAGTAGGGGGAAATCCTAGTTTCCTTTCCTCCAAAAAAATTCCCCCAATGAACTTGAACAATTCTTATCCCCCTATTAATTTGGCTTGAACAGACTCAGGCCTGAGGGCACAATGAGCACTAAGATCCTGTGTCACCTGTCAGTATCATGGCAGAAGGAAAACGAGATGAAAAGAATGGCAGGGAGTGAACTGAGCAGGTGAGTGAGTTTCTGTCCAAGGGACCGGATGCCCGCAAAGAGGCCATGAAGACCACAGTGTGAGTTTGATGTCTGAAACCATCAGAGGCATAAGATGGGCAGAGACCTTCAAGGGCCAGTACCTGCTGAGTGCACAGGCTGCATCCCACCAAGGAAAGGGGATTCCGCTGGCATCGAGCTTGCTGGGCCTCCAGATGCCCGACTGTGCGCTGATGGACAGAAAGGTGGGTCCCATCACAGAGCATGTGGACGCAGGTGTGGGAGTCTCCCCAGACACTCAGAGAATCCCCTATCACATCTCCTTCGGTGCGGAGTCCCAGTGGGTAGCACAGAGCCAGCTGAGCTGGCCCTCCTGCTGCCCTTCAGGATTTCTCCAGCTGGACCTTCCAAGTCGCCCCAGCCAGAGGGCCAATGGGCACTCTGAGCTGGCCCCAGGGCCGCTGCGGCCCCCAGGCCCAGCAGCACAGAGAGCAGCCAAACCCAGAGGTGGAAGGAAGTGAGGAGACATCCCGAAAGAACACCCCTTCTCTTTCCTCACACCAATGTCAGGGAGTCAAAAGGGTTGTGCGCCACACAGGACAGAGCCTGATTTATTTTTAAATAGGAAAATTTTACACTCGAATCATCTACTCCGTACTCGTAGCAAGCCCAGAAGCCACTGCCTCCTCCAGCAGCTCAGGATCTGAATCTTCTCTATGGCAATCCCAGAGAAATAGGCCGTGGTGGGGCAAGGACGCTGGCCCCGGGCTGGACGGCACCTCCATGGGCCGCAGCGGCACTGGGTATCCTGAGGTCTCTAGGCCTCTGTCTTATCTCTTGTTTCTACACAAGATAACACATTCCCCTCTTTTTAAACTGCAGGTCTATCTTATTTCTTGACACAGAAAAGTACCCCTTTCTTTACCCCAAAATACTAGTTAAGGGACAGAAGAAGAAAGGATGTAGCTTTAAATCTGGGAGATACACAGAGTTCAGAAAGGAGGAATTCAGAATTTTCCCGACTTTTTCACCTTGTGGGTAACCACCCAACTGCATGCTGTTGCTGCAGAAATGGTCGAAACTAATAATTTTTAAAAAGCAGACCCATGCCTCTGCCCGTAGGTGAGGGGGAAGGATACAGGGGCTCCAGGAAGCCCCTTTCTGATGCAAGGGTTTGTATTCTTTAAAGATTGTTCATATGTAAAGTTTGTTCATATGTATGTACATATCTACTTAACACCAGAGGATTATCTTTCTATAAATATACAACGCAATCTGTTTTCAAAAAGACAAGATCCTATCTCCCAATTTTTCTACTCCAAAACCATACCATCACCTCAAACTAGTTAAGTCTATGGGATCTATAACATGCAAAAGTCGGGCCTCCCTGGTGGCTCAAGGGGTTAAGTCCCAGCACTATGAAGCTGTGGGCTGACAGTGCAGCCTGAGTTCAATCCCCAGCCAGGGAGCTGACCCACATGGCGCAGCAGCCCTCTCCTGCCTCACCTGCTGCCCCTCAGCAGCGTACTTCAGTCAATCTACCTGTTCTGCTCCCCACTCTGTCTCTAGTGAGTCCTCTCATTCCCTAAACCTCTTGCCTGTACCCCAGCTCTTGTACGCATAAATAAATCAGTCTTTAAAAAAGTACAGGGCTCCTGCTCTTGGAGGTGGGCGCCTGGACAGCCCCTTGAGGGCAGGTGCCGGAGGAGGGAAGGCAGCAGGCCTTTCCGCCTCATCCGGATAGCTCCATCAGGCTCTTGGACCGGAGCCCACTTCCTCCTGGCGTGAGCTGCTGGGTCTTCTATTGAAATCAGAAACTTCTACTTAGGTAACTGTAGCATGAGCAGGGCCTCAGGAGACCAATCCCCTGCTGGGAACACTAAGCAAAAAGGTCTTCCTGCAAGACCACCGCTGGCCAGGGATGGGGTGTCCAGCTCCAAAGGCAGTTTCCTACCCCACACCTTGCAATGCTTGGTAACAAAATACTTCTTTTTGTTGTTGTTGTTGGAGGCAACTTTGATTTACAATGCTGTATGATTTTTTTTTTAAAGATTTATTCATTTATGCATACAAGAGCTGGGGTACAGGCCAGAGTTGCCGGAGGTGAGAGGATTCACCAGACAGAGTGGGGAGCAGAACAGGCAGATGGACTGAAACACACTGCTGAGGGGAGCAGCGGGCAAGGCAGGAAAGGTCTGCTGCGCCATGTGGGTCCCCTCCCTGGCCAGCGGCAGGAATCGAATTCGTGCTACAGTGGCTGCGGTTTGCTTCATAGTGTGTTTCTTAACCTACTGCACTACCAGGGAGGCCCCCGCTGTATGATTTAGACGTAAGCATCAAACCATCCAGGTGTACGTTATCACACACACCGACCACCAAGGCACCCACAGTCCTCCACCCTAGTTCACCCAGCTCCCTCCCTACTCTGCTCTACCTCCTTCCCATGATAATCTCAATTCTACAGTCATATTTCTAGGGTTTGTAATTGGCTTGGTTTTATCTGACCCCTTGGTACAAAATTCTTCTGCTCTTCAGACAGAGACTACTCCTTTAGGCAATTTTTCTTTCTGGTCATTAAAATAAAATATCACCCACTCCAAGCCCTAGAATAGGAAATAATCTTTTTTACCCCTTTGAAATGTGGATAAGAGTAATACTGGCCAACTTCCCCTAAGACCTCTTCCTTTAGTTTTAAATGGAATTAATTGAGGCACTTGACCAAAAATACTATTGTTTGATTTTCTGGTGTTTCTAAAATACTTTGCTGAGATTTTTGAAAGAAAAGTCAGCATAGCACAAAAAAGCACATAAAGAAAATGCATCCAGGCAACATCTAGATGAAGCCATGGTTTCCAGATGTAGAAATTAGCATCGGAACCAAGTCATTATTTACTCTGATAAAACCAAGTTAAGCTTGTTAACTTGTAACCAAGTTAACCTCGTCTCCTTCTCTGCGTGCTCCTGCGTGTTATGTGCCTAGGAGAATTGCTGGTAGGTGTGAAAGAATGGGGGACCCAGGGAAAGAGGAAGGCGGGCTCACGTCTCTCTGTCTTACTTCAGCTGTAAATTTTCTGGACTATACGACCGTGACAATTGATTTATTTTTCATTTAATACAGATTTAGTCTGTGAAGCTTTGAACACTCACTGACTCAGAATGGAGAATTTTCAGTTTAGCCAAGCCAACGCTCAATAAATATTATTGGATATGAAATTTGTTAATCCGCACTTCCCATTTGGAGATAACCATATTTTCTGCTGCCCCATTTGACAGATCTCCAACCTCGAGCATTTCAGTGTTAATCTGGAATGATAAGCGATCGGAGCTCATAACCTGTTTTCCTTTCAGACAAGACTGACATTTTTTTAAAAAATCACATTCTTAAAATCACCGAGTACAAGTTAGGAATCCCAGGGGGAATCTAATCAGATCTATTATGCTAACTAGGAAGACACTCCGGCCCCACAGCCCTCAAGAGAAGATCTTAAGAAAGTAAAAATTAAATTGCCAGGTCTAATGGATTCCTTGTGTGACTAAATCATTGTATTATTTCTCATGTTTGAGGAGATACACAGATTTCACGGACAGGCCCACTCCCGGCTTAGATATTCCTGCTTGAACAGCTGTCGCCCTGGCCCTGTGTCTAAGGTCAGGTTCACCCATGGACGACCCAGCAGTTCTTGCTCAATGGGGCTGAATGCATGAAAGGGTTTTCTGTGGACATTATTCTGATGCTTCCAGGAGCCCCCTCCCCATCCTGTGCCAGTGAAGAGTCTGCTTCTTTGTGACAGGAGGTGGAGGCGATTAAAGGAGTGGGGTTGAGGAGAGTGCTTTCATCCGAGAGTCTGAATAGCAGGAGCTGCCCAGGTCAGCCCGCAGCACCAGATTAGCTCTGCCTTCACAGGGCACCCAACCTTCACCTTCATTTTCAACAATTTGCTGCTTCTTGGGCACCATTTCTTATGCAGACTCCAAAGAGAAAACTAAACAAAGCCATTTAAATCTCTTTGGGGAGAGGGGGCAAACATACATTCAAGAACGAATAATTATAAAATGTTGACCTTCCTTTTTTCTTTTCTGGTACGCTCACCCAGACCAGCCTGTCTTTCAACCGCAACCTCAGTGGCAAAATCTGAAGTAGCCCTCAAGGCAATGGCATAACGCTAGTTCTGTACCCTCAATTCCACTTAATGCATTTAAATATGGTTATTAAATATATATATTTTATATGTAGAAATTATTTAATATATTAAATTGTGAAATCAGTATGGTCATATAATTTTATACTGGCACACATTTATATGTGTAATCTTAATAATACAATGTCAAATTTCTTTTTTTTCCCAAATGAGTTGGAAATAGGGTAAGTAAATTTTTTAGCTCTATAGTGGGTCTTCTTCCTTTCTTTCCTTTTTATGAGTCCAAAGCCCAGTGAACACTTAAAAAAATGACACTTAAAGTTTAAAATTAGTTCCTCAAGGAGTCCTTTGCGCTGATCATTTTTAGCAGTTTCTAACAAACTGCTAACTTATTTCCATTGTCCAACAACAGTAATAATTATATTTAAATAGGAGCTTCACACACACACACACACACTCACACATACACACAAAATACTACCTGTTCAAGAAAAAAATGAGAAAATACAATGACTGTATCTCAAACCCTTCCTTTCCATCCAGTTATTTGAAATGGACAAAGGGGAAAAGACTGAGTTGAAAATGAGTCCTGCAGGGCCTCCCTGGTGGCACAGGGGTTAAGTCTGAGCATTATCAAGCTATCGCCAGCCACTGCAACATGAGTTTGATCCCTGCTGCTGGCCAGGGAGGGGACCCACATGGTGCGGCAGACCTCTCCTGCCTCACCCACTGCTCCCCTCAGCAGTGTGTGTCAGTAGATCCGCCTGTTTTGTTCCCCACTCTGTCTCTGGTGAGTCCCATCACCCTCACCCCGCACCTCTAACCTGTACCCCAGTTCTCGTATGCGTAAATAATTAAAATAAATCTTTTAAGAAAAAGCAAATGAGCTGTGCAGCAGGGTAGGAGGCTTCCTTTCCTTGGTACCCCAGAGGCCCATCAGAGGGAGGAGGCCCAAGCTCCTGGGAACAGAATGGAGAGCGGAGAGCACTGGCCCCACAAAGAGGAAGCGGGTGTGAGCAGCCCTGACCTCAGGCCAGAGCTCACGCCCAAAAACAGGCTACAAATAAAGAGCTTGCAAGGAGACAGGAAGAGCAGACTTTCACGCATGCGTCCAGAGCAAGATTTAGAGAGGAACAGCAATAAGTCTGTGAGTCAGAATATCTGTCCAGACTGGGGTAAGTGGCCTGGCACCTCGTCTCTACTCCCCACCCCACCCCAGTCTTCTGGACTTGACCTAACAAAATGCCACAGGATGGGTGGCTTAAACAACAGGCATTTATTTTCTCATAGTTCTGGAGGCTTAGAGTTGGGGATCAGAGAGCGAGAGAAAGAGAAAGATGTCTCTTTTTTCTAAGGGGACCTCATCCCATCAGACCAGGGCTCCGTCCTCATGACCCCGTCCTACCCTGATTATCTCAAATTCTCATCCCAGATGTCATCACATTGGAGGCCAGGGTTCAACATTTGTGGTTTTTTTAAAAAGATTTATTTATTTATGCATACAAGAACAGGGGTACAAGCCAGAGATGTAGGGTGGTGAGAGAATCCACCAGAGACAGAGTGGGGAACAGAAAAGATGGATCTACTGAAATACACTGCTGAGGGGAGCAGCCGGCGAGGCAGAAGAGGTCTGCTACACCACGTGAGTTCCCTCCCTGGCCAGCGGCAGGGATTGAACTTGTGCCACAGTGGCTGCGGTTTGCTTCATAGTGCGTTGCTTAACCCACTGCGCCACCAGGGAGGCCCAGGGTTCAACATCTGAATCTGGAGTGGAACACAAACATTCGGTCCAAAGAATACCCACGTGTGGGTGCGTGTGTGTGGAAGGGGAGGCACAATAGCATGACTATATTTACTATGTTTAGGAGGCAAACAGGAGGACGGTGTGGCGGGGGGGATTGGTGTCCCCTGTGAGACAGAAAATGTCTTTTGGATTGACACAGAATGAGAGGTCCTAACAGATCACCCCGTTTCTCCCTGGTCTCCTGCGCGTCTCCAGGTTCTCTGGCACAGGCTCTCCATGACCAACAGGCAAAGCGCTTCGTGCAGCCGTGCACAGCTGTCAGGCACCACCCCAGAACACGCCCAGCTGCTGTGGTCACTGCACCGCCCTGGAGAAACACCTGGAGAGATGACTGTGGAAGCTGTCCAGCGTGGCGTGAATGGTGGTCATCAGCTCAAACACCTCCTACTGGGCAGCCCCTCCAAAGCATGCTCATCTCCATCTGTGAGCAGCCAACCACACTACCTGGTGCCAGGCAGCAGCACGTGTGCCCTTCTCCCACACCCATAAGCTCGCTGATCTCTCTGGACTTGAGTGTGGTATGGGGCCAGCTGGGGTCGGCTGGTGTAGCCTGGGCCACCTGGGGTGACTTGGTAGCCCCTGTCCCCTCCAGCAGGCCAGCTTGGCGATGTGTTAGTGGTGGTGGCCAAGGAGCCAGAGCAAAAACAAGCCTTTCCAGCACCGTCTGTGTCCCATTTATTACCATCGCATTGGCCAAAGTCATTGCACACGTCCAAGACCAGAGTAAGATCAGAGGGCACCAGAACATCACACCCATCGGTGTGGTACAGGGAGGGGTGAAGCCCTGTGGCCACCTTTAATCCCCCACAACTGAGTATTTGCTCTAGCACCTCAGCTCTCCACAGGGACTTGCATTTCCTCATCGGAGGATATCAGAAAAATGTACGTAAGACCTTTCCAGCATTATTATTCTGTGACGATTGTCAACATCCTACTGATGAGATAGTTGTCTAGCATTATAGCCCTAGAGAAATAAGTATTTTATGCACTACCTCGACATATCTGGAGAGGGCAGGGTTTTAAGTTTGTAGTGGTCAATAAATCAAGACTTTCTGAAAGAGTCGACCAGAAGAGAATACTCCTTGGGTCTTGTCTCCCTCTCCAATCCAATATTTTAGAGAAAAATGTCTTTTTCTCTAAAGCAAACTGGAGGTGGACGTAGGCAAAGTGAAGTGTCCACAGGGGCCTGTTTGCAGTCAATTCTAAGTTTGTATAAGACAGATAACACCACTTCCTGAAAAGTTACAAGGTACAGGGAAAGAAAAAGACAAAAGAGCTATTGTACACACGCCCGATGAATTAAAAGGAATAAAAAAATCCCAGCTGGAGATTTAAACAGAAAATCTAGGACTATGAGTTTGAGAGTTGTCAGGATAATTGAGAACAGGCAATTTCTTAAGTGAAAATGAACTAATGTAGAAGAAATGTGTTTTTCCAGCACCAGGAAAAGGTACCCAAATACCAAACTGACGGAGATCCCAGAGAGGCACAGCTGGAGGTGTCGGGAGTGAGAAAGGCATCTCCACCCTGCACAGCCCAGCACACGAAGGCTTTGGTGCTGGCCGGTCCCCAGTCCCCTCCCTGGGAAGTAACAGCCTGCAGCAGATTCCAGGCCTCAGAGCCAGCTTGCCCCTCTGTGGGAATCCCCAGGCCAGCACAGAAGGAGCCACAGAGCCGAGGCAAAACCAAGGTGGTCCGCTCGCTCGGTGCCTGGGGAAGATGACCTGCTGGGCTCGCTGGGCCCGGAAGGTCTGAGACCACCAAGGCAAGCTCCCCACAGCTCTTCAGGGAAACCTGCCTCCCACCCTCCATCTGTACACAGAGCCCTTCCAAGGCAGGCCAGGGGAGGGCAGACTGGACAAGAAACCACAGCCCTGCTGGGTCTGCCCTGGACCCCCCAACACACACCCCTGCTCCAGACTCCACACAAGGGCCCTTTTCATCCTCCAGCTCCAAGCTCCAGACGCCCAGACACAAGCTTGCATGGAGGACTCACAGGGCAGAGATCAAGAAGATAAAATAGGGCAGGGTACTGTTGGGGCTCTTTGGGGGAGGACCTGGTATCAGGTGGAGTCCTGGGCTGTCCAGGCCCGTCCTCACCCCCCACCTTTAGCTCAAGCCCTCAGCCGGCAGGGACAGGTGCTCGGCACGGCATTGGCACATGCGTGGGTGTGGGCCCCCACGCTCAGCTCGCTGGTCTCAGAGACACAGCAGCCGTCATCCTTGTCATGAGGCTAAATGACCTTTCGAGGCACCTCCCTCCACATCTGGTAACCGAGACGATGGCCACAGAGTATGAAGTGCCGGGAAAAGGACAATGAGCCACTCGAGAAAGCCTGTGGCCAGGCGATAATGCAACTGCTGCAAAATCGTCCCTTTGAAATACGACACGAAGCTGAACTTAAAATAAGCCATCACTGAGCCACATTCAAAATTTGATTCCACACCTGCATCTGAGGAAAAGTGTAAGGAGACAAAGGCGCTATCCAGAAGGAACCCAGCGAAGCTGCTTGGATGATGCGTCCACTCTTGTCAATTATTGATTAATAAACAGAGGTGATTCAAAAAAATAACAAAAGGAGGAAACTTAGAAGACACCCAGCTCTATCAGAAAATCACCGTAACCTATAGAAAGACACAGACACAGAAAGGAAACAAAATAGGAAATGAGAGAAGCAGGAGCGACCTTAGCGCAGAATGTAATAAAGTCTCCTCCCCTGCATTGCCTCGTTTCCCCCTTATCTACTTTTCCTCTCTCACTCACTCAGTGTATTCTATCTGCAGATGGACACTGGACTGAATACCGCAAAATAGGCTACTTTTATACTAAAAGGAATTCAATAAAAGTGAAATACATGAAAGCCAGTGCTTATAGATTTTTATTATGATTCTTTTCAGCCCGGCTTTAAACATGCTCTGATGCTGGGAGAATAGCCAGCATATCTTGGAGGAGACAAGATGTCAGAAAGCAAGACTGGTCTGCCGACACAAATACACCCCTGGCCCAAAACCGAAACCCCGCCTTTCTCGGGAGCCACAGTCAAGCTCAGCCTCTACCACTTTGGGACAACTCGCTTTATGCTGATCCTCTTGATGGTTTTAGCTGCCAAGGAGGTAGTCGTTGCAAAGTGCCTTTTTTAGGACTCTTTCACAAATGCACATTTTTTCCTTAAGTATTGGTAATCTGACGTTCCTAAAGACTGATGAGGGGCCCTGGATGTCAGTGAGAAATCAGGCAGATGGCAATTGTGACAATAAACAATCATATACCTTTCTCTCTGGTGACCTTAAGAATTCAAGGGGCTCAAAACACAGCAGAATGATCAGGAAGGAAGAGACCTTGGGGAAGGGCATCTCTTCCATCTGGCCTACTTCTCACCAAGAGCTCAGACTAACCGGGTGCTCTTGTCCACCCTGACCCCTAACCGCTGTGGGAACAGGGTGTAGCCTGTGAGTTGTGGCATGAATGTCCTCATCATCCCAGGGGAATTCAAAGCTTCTAGACCCACACAGAGAAATAATGAGCTCCAGAGAGGTGTTAGCCTGGCTGGGAGACAAAAGGCAGCAGTGGCCCTCAGGCACTGTCCGATGGCCACTCCTGCCTCAGCAGGGAAAAGAAGCTGGGGACTGGCCTGTCACGCTGAGGATGTCCTGACCGACCTCTCATTCTCTCCTCGAGCACACATTCTGAATGACCTGCCTCAGGGAGCCCAGGCTGCCTGACCATGTCGATTGCTCTTCATGGACGGACCATCAACCAGGTGTTGAGCAGGGACCAGGCACGAGATGTTGACCGGTCACTCACCTCACTTTCTATGTCCTGGTCACCGTGACAGAGCGCTTGAGGAACAACCACGTGCTGGCACATCCAGGTGTGAGTGGGTGTGCAGAGGGCTGCGGTGACCAAATCTTGGCTCTGGGCAAAAAGGATAGAGGGAAAGTGAGGAGAAGAAATGAAGTTTTGTTTCAGTTTCCCTCATCCTCCCATTTTCCATGCGACCCAGTATAAAAAACTCTGAGGCCTTCCTGGTGGCACAAGGGGTTGAGCACCACACTGTGGGGCTTCCGCAGCCACTGCAGTGCGAGTTGGATCCCTAGCCAGGGAGGGGACCCACATGGCACGGCAGACCTCTCCTGCCTCACCCGCTGCTCCCCTCAGCAGTGTGTTTCAGTCAGTCTGCCTGTTCTGCTCCCCACTCAGTCTCTGGTGACTCCTCTCACCCCCTGTGCCTCTGGCCTGTACCCCAGCTCTTATATGCATAAATAAATAAAATCTTTTAAATAAATCAATAACTCTGATATTTAATTTTTCCTCATTTCTTAGGGTTCAAGGCCTTAAGAATCCTCTTGGCAGCCATGGCTTGTGGTCCCAAGAAGCATCTGCAGCCAGTCCCAGCTCCAAAGCACTGGGTGCTGGACCAAACGACAGGGTGTTTGCTCTATCTCTGGTCCCCATGAAATGGGAGAATGTCTCCCTCTTGTCATTTTCCTAAGGAGGAGACTTAAGATTTCTCGAACAGGACATGAGGTGAAGATCTGGATGGCAAATCTGCATGGGACTAAAGAGCATTTCTGTCTGATCTGTGGCCCAAGGGTTGCTTTGCTGTTCATCACGTTACACCTGAGGAGGCCACATGCAGGTTGTGTGAGTGAGAAGGACCTTTGCCTCTGGTGACCCACGATGCTGGCACCATCTGCTGGCCCGATCCCCACGTGCACATGAACATCACTCAGATTGACTTGGAAACCAGATGACAGATTTCATCAAGTTTGACTCTGGTAACAGGTGCGTGGTGACCGGAGGTGCTGACCTGGCCAGAAGGGGTGTGATCACCAGCAGAGAGAGACACCCTGGTTCTTTGGACGTAGTCTAGGTGAAACACGCCCCTGGCGACAGCTTTGCCACCTGCCTCACCAACATGTTTGTTACTGGCAAAAGCTACAAAACACAGATTTCTCTTCCCTGAGGAAGAAGTCTCTGCTCACCAATGCTGAAGAGAGAGACAAGAGACTGGCAACCAAGCAGAGGAGTGGGAGAAATGCTTTCTAGGTAGCATAGTTGCAAGGAGGGGTCATGATACTTAAATATAGAGAACACAGCATGATTTAAAAACAAAAAAGAGGGCCTCCCTGGTGGCGCAGTGGGTTAAGCAATGCACTATGAAGCAAACCACAGCCACTGCAGCAGGAGTTTGATCCCTGCCGCCAGCCAGGGAGGGGACCCACATGACGCAGACAGACCTCTCCTGCCTCGCCCACTGCTCCCCTCAGCAGTGTGCTTCAGTCAGTCTGCCTGTTCTGCTCCCCGCTCTGTCTCTGGTGGATCCTCTCACCGCCCTGGACTCTGGCCTATACCCCAGCTCTTATATGCATAAATAAATAAATCTTAAAAAAATAAAAACAAAATAGAGGGGACCTCCCTGGTGAAGCAAGGGACTAAGCACCTCACTATGGAGCATCCACAGCCACTGCAGCATGAGTTTGATCCCCGGCCATGGAGGTGACCCACATGGCGCAGCAGACCTCTCCTGTCTTACCTGCTGCTCCCCTCAGCAGTGTATCCCAGTACATCTGCCTGTTCTGTTCCTCATTCTGTCTCTGGTGGGTCCTTCAACCCCCCACACCTCTGGCCTATACCCCAGTTCTTATGTGCATGAATAAATAAGTCTTAAAAAATAAATAAAAGAATATAATTGTTATGCCATCAGGTAACCTTTAAACAATAAATTCCAACAAGTGAATAGTAACATTGACAAATTAAGAAAAAATGAAGCACTCTTTATAAAATTCCTTTTTATGCCTCCATTATCCTGTTCTATGTCATGAAGAACTCCAGGCATCATTAAAACATGATAAAATCTATACTGTTCAGCAATCAAAAAAGATAAACTCATGCCATTTGCAGCAACCTGAATGGAGCTAGAAGGGATTATCCTCAGTGAAATCCCTTAGGGGAACTAATAAGGGATCAGGAAAAAAATAACAATAAAAAACAAAACAAAAATAAACAGACAATTATAAATCAAAGACATTCTGCAGGGGAGGAGGAGGGAGAGGGATCAAAATGAGGGCGGGAAGAGCACAAAGAAAAATGATGTAATAGATAAATAAATTAATTATTTTTTAAAAAAATAGAAAGTAAAGAATTTTTAAAAATTAAAATAGGATAAAATGTCCAAAATGTTCCCAGGTTCTCATACTCTCCCAGTCAGCAATTTCAACCTGCCTCAGAGAAAATCCAGGGATCATAGCACGACTGTGTGCTGCCATCTGGTGGCCAAAAGTGAAATGACCCTGAACACTTAGCCAAAAGACTGAAAACAGATGTATTCTAAACTTCAGTCATCCTTTCAGAGACAGTTTTCTCGAATTTGCTACCAAAAAGCAATGGTGGAATCCTGGAAAAAAAAATAATTTTGAAGCATCTCTTTCTCTATGTCTCACAGATATGAATGAAAGACCCTTACACTGTTCACTTAGATGAGCCTCTCTGGTTACCAAGCAGAGGCACAGAGCCAGACGAGCTGGCAAAGCCCTCTGGTCAGATGTAGTTACTGTCGTCTTCCAGGCACAGGTCTTCCCGTGGTCAAACAGAGAAACAAACGCAGGCATACCTTACTTTACTGTGCTTCACAGATACTGTGTTACTTACAAATTGAGAGTTTGTGGCAACCTCTGAGTCAAGCAAGTCTGCCACCCTTTTTCCAACAGTAGCTGCTCATTCGCTTCATGTCTCAAAACATGTAATTTAAATTTAAAAAATGTGACTTGTGGGGGCCTCCCCACTGTCGCACTGGGTCAAGCAGCACGCTATGAAGCATCCACAGCCACTGCAGCACGAGTTTGATCCCCGACCGGGGAGGGGACCCACATGGCGCAGTAGACCTCTCCTGCCTTGCCCGCTGTTCCCCTCAGCAGTGTTTCAGTCGATCGTCTGTTCCCCACTCTGTCTCTGGTGAGGATCCTCTCACCCCTCACATCTCTGGCCTGCACCCCAGCTCCTGTATGCATAAATAAATAAATATTTTTAAAAAGTTGCAAGGCAGATAAAGAAATAGCCACTGACTTGACAGAAGCAGCAGCTCTCACGGGGCCAGGCTGTTTTCAAGATGCCACAGCATGTCCTCCCTTCTGCTGCCTGACCTGGTCACGTTCCCACCAAGAAATTTAGCCTAACTTCCCAGCCCCTCGCCCTGGACGGCCTTAATGACTTTTCTATAGCCAGTGGAAGACTGGCAGCTCTGCCAGGGAGGGTCTTGGAGAGCGAGCTCTCGGAACGTTCCCTCTTGGATCTCAGCCGCCACTCCGTGAGGAAACCTTGGTACCTGAAGTGGCTGGTGGCCATCCTGGTCCACAAGCTCAGCTGAACATATATTTGAGTTACCCCCGCCCAGAAGACAGCTAAGGGAAGAAGTCCTTTTTAAAAAAATTATTTATTTATGCACACAAGCACTGGGGTTCAGGCCAGAGGTGCAGTGGGTGAGAGGACTCACCAGACAGCACGGGGAGAAGAGTAGGTGGATCCACTGAATGCACTGCTGAGGGGAGCAGCAGGCGAAACAGGAGAGGCCTGCTGCGCCATGTGGGTCAGCTCCCTGGCTGGGGATCGAATTCTTGCTACCGTGGCTGGCGATAGCTTGATAGCGCTGAGACTTTACCCTTGTGACACCAGGGAGTCCCCAGGTAAAGTCTAACCAGAGAAGCTAGTCCTGCTAAACAATGCCCTCAGTCCATTTTATTTTCATTATAACCATAAATGAATTCATTTGTTTATTATTCTCCTTTGCTAGAATATAATCTCCATAAGGTCAGGGGACTTGCTTGTTATTAGCCACTATACCCCCTACAACTAGAACAATACCCAGCATATAAAAGGCACTCAATAATGAGTAAGTACAGGTGTTCCCCGCCCCATACACACACTCTCTCTCCTTGACTTACTTTCTGCAGTTTCACTGCAAACAGTAGTCCAAAAATATGTTGCAAGAGAGCCCATATTCACATAAACTTTATTACATGCATTATAACTGTTCTATTTCAGTATCGGTTATTATTGCTAATCTCTTATTATGTCTAATTTACTAGTTAAACTATATTATAGGTAGGTGTGCATGGGGGGAGTACAGTGCAATATATACCGGGTTCAGTATTCTCTGTGGCTCAGTCATCTACTAGGGGCCTTGGAACTACCTATAGATAAGGAGACTATTGTAAATGAATCAACGAAACAGAAGGAAAATAGCAGAAAGTTCAATCAATACAAGGAACAAAATGAAGCTTCAACAAAGTATTAATATCCTCTGAGAGGTATATAGCATCCATGTTACAAGAATCGGAAGCTTCTGGGGGACGCAGATAAATAAGCAGAGACAGGGATTAAGAAAGAGTTTTTACCAAGTGAAAATGCCGTAGCTGAAATAAAAAACTCAATAGAAGGCCTATTAGGTAGGAATAACAAAAGTCTTCCTGGAAACTGAACAAGAAAACGAGGTGGAAAATGTGGGGGTAGGTAGGGGGTGTGCAAGCAGGGGATCCATCTAGGCAGGTTCACAGCTAATACAAGCCCCAGAACAGCAGCATGGATGAGCCGTGAAGGGAAACCCCAGGAAGTCCATGTGCCCCAAGCCAGAGGGCACCCAGCCCACTGCGGGCTGCAGGATTATGGATCTGCTGAAGCATTTAGGAAACAGCATTATAAATGACTTTGTTGGAAAGACCTGTTGAAGTATTTAGAGAAAAAAAAATGTGTGCAGTGTTAGAGCCATAGAAAGCTACAAAAAAATAATCATTAACTCCAGAGAAAATAAAATGTTACACACTTTAACTTCTATGTAAAGAAACCCTGACTGTCCATTTAGCCAGCTGCTAGTGGGGTTCAGAGGTTGGCACTGTGGCACACTCCCCAGGAGATGTGGGGACCACCCTCCAGCTCTTTTTTAAAGATTTCTTTTTAGGAGGGGAAGGAATGGGATGAGGGCAGAAAGAGCACAAGGGACCGAGGTGATGGTGCATGGGTAAAATGGTGGTGGGAAACGGGGACCACAATCGATGTCAAATATATATAAAGGGGAAAAAAGATTTATTTTTATTCATTTATGCATACAAGAAATGGGGTATAGTCCAGAGCTGCAGGAGAGTAAGAGAATTCACCAGGAAGATCCACTGAAATACACTGCTGAGGGGAGCAGCGGGCGAGGCAGGAGAGGTCTGCTGCACCATGTGGGTTAGCTTCCTGGCTGGGGATTGAACTCGTGCTGCAGTAGCTGCAGATGCTTCATAGTGCTGAGACTTCATCCCTTGTACCACCAGGGAGGCCCCAAGATGGGCAAACATCTTTAGTGAGGTATCCAGGGGGAGAGATGGGTGACACAGGGTGAGCGGGTCTGGGACTGGCTGGCCTGAATCATTCCAGCAGGCTCCAGCACAAGCACTGTTCCAGCTTGGCCAGCGTAGTCCAGGCAGTGACAGAGGCCCAGAGCAGGAGAGCCCACACAGGAGGTGTGCGCGGTTGTAGGCTCTAGATTGGTTGCTTTGTGCTGGAAAAGCACATAGAAGATGAATTGTTTACAGTCTCCAGGAAATGACGAAACTGGGGAGGGGAAGTCCTGCAGGGTGAGCAAGACCCCAGATGACAGAGCATCGGAACCAGAAAATAAGACAGGGTTAATACACAAGAAGGAGGGCCTCCCTGGTGGCGCAGTGGGTTAAGCAACGCACTATGAAGCAAACCAAACCGCAGCCACTGCAGCATGAGTTTGATCCCTGCTGCCGGCCGTGGAGGGGACCCACATGGCAAAGCAGACCTCTCTTGCCTCGCCCACTGCTCTCCTCAGCAGTGTACTTCAGTTAACCTGCCTGTTCTGCTCCTCACTCTGTCTCTAGTGAATCCTCTCACCTCCCTGGACTCTGGCCTGTACCCCAGCTCTTGTGTGCATAAATAAATAAATCTTATAAAAAAATACACAAGAAGGATGTCAGAATGAATAACAGAACAGGCGAGGTAGTCAACTTATTCTTGCTGAGTGTGCCTAGGTCCAAGAAAAGGAAGCACCCGAGGAAGGGAATGGAGTTTGACTCAGTGGCTTCTTTTTTCTCTGCAGATGACAAAAAATGGCTGAGTCATGTCATGGGTGAACCAAACGTACACCCAAATGCCCATCAGCTGACGAACTGACAATGCCCGTCTCCATGCAGCGGGATAGTCTTCATCAGGAAACAGGAAAGAAATACCCTCACCTGCTCCACCAGGGATGAGCCTGGAAAAGGCCAAGCCCTGTGAAAGGAGCTAGACACAGATAGCACATAGTAGGACTCTGTATGAAAGGTCCCGACAGCAAAATCCACAGAGTTAGAAAGTAGACAACTGCTTGCCAGGGCTGAGGCAAAGGGGAAATGTGGAGTGACTACAAATGGGTATAAAGCATGTTTGGGGGGCAAGGAAAATGTTCTAAAATCACATGGTGGTGGTGGTTATACAAGTCTATGTATATACTAAAAAAATAAACTGAAGTAAGTACTTGAAAATAGTGAACTTTATGATGTAGGAATTAAATCTCAATGGAGATACTATTTAAAAAAAAATAAAGCAGTAAGACTCTGCAGGAGCCTGGTAAGACAGAACAAGTGATGGATTCAGGGAGCAACTGGACAAAGGGGGGTGAGCACAGGGCAGGGTCAGCCCAGGGGAGGAAGGGCGGCTGGCCTGCGTGCTCCGCACCCCACTCCTCCCCTGCACTCGCCCGCACCCTCACGATCCCTTTCTGGTTTGGTCAACTGTATTCCACCTGAAGCTATTTGTGACTTTGATACTTTAAAGCTTCTGATGGTCAAAACTCTCCTAATGGGGGCCTCCCTGGTGGCGCAGTGGGTTAAGCAACGCACTATGAAGCAAACCTCAGCCACTGCAGCACGAGTTCAATCCCTACTGCCGGCCAGGGAGGGGACCCACATGGCAAAGCAGACCTCTCCTGCTGTGCCCACTGCTCCCCTCAGCAGTGTACTTCCGTTGATCTGCCTGTTCTGCTCCCCGCTCTCTGTGGTGAATCCTCTCAGCCCCCACACCTCTGGCCTGTACCCCAGTGCTTGTATGCACAAATAAATAAATCTTTAAAAAAAAACAAATCTCTCTTAATGACTGCCAACAGCCCAGGAGAGGCACAATATTAGTAGCTCCATAAAGGAGCTGCTAGTCAGCTATGTTGGAATGTGTTCCTGAGTTCAGCCTTCAGCTGTGTGTGTGTGTGTGTCTGTATGGGTGGGTGGGTGGGTGTGTGGTATGGGGGAAGATAGTGTGTGTTGTGTTTGTGTGGGTTGTCTGTATGTGTGGTGTGTGTTTGTGCATTGAGGGCACGGTGTGGGATGTGCCTGACAGCAGGTGACAGCTGGCTAAGGATGGACGTTGGCCCACTGGGACAGAGAGGAGGATGTGCAGTTAGGGAACTTGTGGGACACTGGGGTGAGATATGGAGGTGAAGGTGGTGGAGGGCAGACACCACAACACACTGAGAAGACACTTCACTGCGCTTCCTGAAGTGACACCCCAATGGGATTAGGGTACAGACTGGAAAAGATCTCAAGTAGGTTATAAATAGAGCAGATGGGCGTGAGAAACCAACAAGTGTCACAGGCCGAGAGGCACGTCGGGGCCTAGTGACCTCACACTCACCGGCGGGTAGAAGAGGACCAGATTTCGGTGGTGAACCCAGCACCAGGCAAAAACAGCGAACCCTCGCCCCGGCACCTCAGGTTCTGACTGTGGCTCGGTTCTGCACAAAGCAAGTGCACACAAAGTGAGCGCAGCAGCGTGTCCGCTCTGCTCAAGGGTCTGCACTAAAACCTGTCGGTGACCGGCGCTGGCCGCTGCCACCCCACCTCAGGAAACACACCGAGGTCCACAGCAGACCTGCACAGGTGGAGAGGTTGAAACTTGGCCTCTGAACGGAGTGAGGAGACAGTTAGACGCAGAACTGGAGAGAAAGCAGATGCCCCTCCTGTGGCTGCTGCCAGAAGCTCTCCTTCAGACTCTGTGGAACAGCATCAACTCAGAGCACAGAGAGCCGCCCCGTGCCTACGGCGTGTCCTCCATAAATAGCCCTCCACTGAAGCCAGTTTTCGGCTGTTTCAAAATTGATGGGAGAACAACTGATAGAAGCCAGACAAAGACCCTTCAGAATCAGTAACACTCCTCAACAAAAGTTGTGGCCTTTTGAAAAGTCTGTCTTTGCTGGACCCAATAACACCAAAGATACCCCCAAAGGTTTTGGTGGCCCCTAGGGGGCCTTTTGGGGCTTCCAAAACTTTGCATGCCAAATTCAAAACCTCAGATTTGAAGGGGCTGATTAGGGACTACAAATCTATGAAAAGAAAAGAGATCTTGTCCATCCCTTTTCTTGTCCTCCTCCTTCTGCATTACCACCACCAACACATGCTCCCCAAAACTGCAGCTTGGTCACCAAATTATGGCTGAGCAGGGGTTTTCTATTGCTGCTCTTCATAGTAAATTACGTAAGTCTTTTCTCTAGTTATGTATGGTATAATTATAAGTTTTCTAACATTGCCAGAAATCTTTTTTGTTTGTCCTTACTAAAACTTGACAAGAGACTTGAAAGCTCGTTTTACAATAACCCTGTGATTTAAAATAAATGGCCTGGGCCTCCCTAGTGGCACAAGGGGTTAATGGCAACACTATGAAGCTATCTGCAACACAAGTTCAATCCCCAGCCAGGGACCCACATGGCGCAGCAGACCTCTCCTGTCTCTCCCTCTGCTCCCCTCAGCAGCGTGTTTCAGTGAATCTGTCTGTTCTGCTCCCCACTCTTATCTGGTGACTCCTCCCACCCACTGTACCTTTGATCTGTACCCCAGTTCTTGTATGCATAAATAAATCTTTAAAAAATTGGCCCAATTAAAAAATATGTAACATTCAGACATTAAAATTTTTCTGGCTAAGATAAGGGTGTTCCTTTGCAGTTCCCCCACAGTCCAGCTTAACTGGATAAGATAATAAAGAGGAAAAAGAGAGATGTTTAAATCTAAGCAGTTTCCTTTGCCATGATTAACAATGGGGATCCTCACCTCACATATTAAACTTAGCTTTGTGAGGACATAGAAACTGAGTTTTCCCAACTGTTACTTTATAATCTAGTTTAACACATGGAAAGATTTTGAAAACATCTCTCTCTGTGACTATGTTTGCATGTCTACCTATATTTTATTATTTTATTTCTGGTGGTATTATTGAAATTCATTTGTGTGATTTAGAATTTTTATTACTAAAATAATATTCATATATATTTGGATTATGAAAAGTATCTACATAAACTGTCTCTAAGCTCAGAAGCAAAGTGTAAACTAACCCAAATATTTTTCAAGAAACATGATCTAAGATAATTTTTGTTTAATGAAAAGTAACTTTAAAATTTAATAGTTTGGGCCTCCCTGGTGGCGCAGTGGGTTAAGCAACACACTATGAAGCAAACCGCAGCCGCTGCAGCACGAGTTCAATCCCTGCCGCCGGCCAGGAGGGGGACCCACATGGCGCAGCAGACCTCTCCTGCTGTGCCCGCTGCTCCCCTCAGCAGTGTACTTCCGTTGATCTGCCTGTTCTGCTCCCCGCTCTCTGTGGTGAATCCTCTCACCCCCCACACTTCTGACCTGTACCCCTGTGCTTGTATGCATAAATAAATAAATCTTTTAAAAAAAAATAAAATAAAATTTAATAGTTTAATTTGAAACATGCAATATCTTAAAGTTAAGACACTATGTAATACTTTTATTTTTTTTAATTTTTTTTTTAAAGATTTATTTATTTATGCATACAAGCACTGGGATACAGGCCAGAGGTGTGGGGGGTGAGAGGATTCACCACAGAGAGCTGGGAGCAGAACAGGCAGATCAACTGAAGTACACTGCTGAGGGGAGCAGCGGGCACAGCAGGAGAGGTCTGCCGCGCCATGTGGGTCCCCTCCCTGGCGGGCAGCAGGCATCGAACTCGTGCTGCGGTGGCTGCTGTTTGCTTCATAGTGCATTGCTTAACCCACTGCGCCACCAGGGAGGCCCTATGTAATACTTTTATTCCACACAGGTCTATTAATCAAAAATTAGCTCATGCTATCTAAACAAAAAATAATAATAACTGACTTGGTCTCATGAGCTTTTCATAGCTAATATCAAGATAGAAAAGGCTCAACATGCAGCTTATGCTAAATCCACATCACCCTGGAATGTCAACCTGAAGTTTCCTGTTGAAATAAACTTGCATAGGAGGTAAAAGGTTTGAACAGAAGAGGTAGGAATCTCTAGCAGTGAGTAGTCGCTTAGATATTTTTTGTGACTTAAACTTCAGAGCTAAGTTATATTAAATAATGCCATAAAATAAAGGGTTATTTCAGGCAAGGTAACTTTACTATATTAATTTCAGATTAGTTGGATTGCAACTCTACTCCCAAGGAGGAAACTGAAAACTGCAGTCTCTTAGGTACTGGGTCTTGATGATGGAAGTTAAACATAGGTAACTCCATTTTGAATCAGTTTCTTTGTAACACGCTTTTAGTTTTTCCCAAATTTCTTTTAGAAAGTTATAGTTTTACTAAGTTTAATAATGGGAATTCATTGCTCCAAATCATTCTTCAGAAATACTAATTACAGAACTTTCAGGTTTGCTTTAGACTTCTTATTAGACTAAAATAATTTTAATGTCTATAGATGAAATGTGCCTTATGTCACCTTGAAAATTATCCAATAGGGCCCGCCCTGGTGGTGCAGTGGGTTAAGCAACACACTATGAAGCAAACCGCAGCCACTGCAGCACGAGTTCGATCCCTGCCGCCGGCCAGGATGGGGACCCACATGGCGCAGCAGACCTCTCCTGCCTCGCCCGCTGCTCCCCTCAGCAGTGTGTTTCTGTCAGTCTGCCTGTTCTGCATCCTGCTCTGTCTGGTGGATTCTCTCACCACCCCCACACCTCTGGCCTGTACCCCAGTGCTTGTATGCATAAATAAATAAATCTTTAAAAAAAAAGAAAATTATCCAATAAAGGATACTGATATGTTACTTACAATTTAGAAATTAAGATTTTAAAGGTCATAATATCTAATAATGTATGAGATTAGAACTAATAGACATAAGGAAATGATATCTGTAAGAAAAATACCATGTTCAATAAAAGAAAGAGATCTTAAAACAGATGGGTTTACCAAAGTGAGAATAGGAAAAATGCTAAAATTTTTAAAAGGAATACTAAAGGATATTTTAAATTAAGTTTTAATTAATATCAAAAGTATACTCATGGGAACCAAAAATTTTAATTTTTTCTCATCTGCTAAAAGGACAAAAATATTGTCAAAATGTGATCACATATTATTTATATTAACACCTGTTGTTAACTTTATTTTTTAAATTTATTTATTTATGCATACAAGAACTGGGTACAGGCCAGAGGTACAGGGGGAAGGGAGGGTGAGAGGTTTCACCAGAGACAGAGTGGGGAACAGAACAAGCAGACTAACTGGAATACACTGCTGAGGGGAGCAGCCAGTGATACAGGAGAGGTCTGCTGCGCCATGTGGGTTAGCTCCCTGGCCAGGGATCAAACTCATGTCACAATGGCTCCAGATGCTTCACAGTGCAGTGCTCAACCCCTTGCACCACCAGGGAGGCCCTGATCAGATTTTAATACCAGATTGTAAAGTTTAAGCAAGCTAAAGATCTGGCAGTTCACATTATCTTCAGGTCTTTTTTAAGTTAACTATGTTAAACTTCCTTCAGGAGCCTCCCTGGTGGTCTTAGGGGGACCCCTGGTGGTCTAGGGGTTAAAGACACAGAGCAATCAAGCTATCATCAGTCACTGCAACATGAGTTCTATCCCTGGCCAGGGAGCTGACCCACATGGTGCAGCAGACCTCTCCTTTCTCGCCCACTGCTCCTCTCAGCAGTGTATTTCAATAGATCTGCCTGTTCTGCTCCCAGTTTGTCTCTGGTGAACCCTCTGATACTCCCACACCTCTGGCCTATACCCGTTCTTGTTTGCATAAATAATTAAATCCTTTAAAAAAATAAAAATTATAGGAAATCTTAGAAAAATCCAAAGACTCCCATTAAGATTATTATCTTTCCTTATGGAAAGAGGATTACTAAACAAATTAGAAATGTTGAACAAATATTTGAAGTGGTGAAACTTCACAGGATGCACTATTACATAAGGAGAAATGTTCAAGCCTCTTAAAATATATGTGGATGTTAAGAGGATATAAAACTTCTTAAAAGTCTCATATGTTCTGGTATAATATTCCTTGTCAATCTGGTTATTATTCTAAAATATTTTATGATGCCAAACTGAGCAAACTTCCTTGTCAATTGCATTATAATTAGATCTTTATGGTCATTTTTAAAGTCTTTTCTCATCCACAGAAACTATTACTTACTCTAATGCTCTGTATTCAGAGAATTCACAGGCATAGGACTTTGACAAATACCATAGAAATACAGATTTATCATGAAACTAAATGAGGATAAGAAATTGCAGAAAAATTGATCCGCTCCCTTCTTTAGAATTTAAAACCATGTAAATTATCCATAAGTATGCCATCAAAGTTTGGCCTTTTCTCTCACTACTCTGTAAGCTATTAAGCATTTATATTTGTGGGCCAAATTTAGACCCACAGGCCATCTTGCTATAAGTTGAGATAAAACTTAAGTGCTGAGAAGATAAACCTAGGGTTATACACACACACACACACCACAAAATGATCAGATAGGAGGGCCTCCCTGGTGGCCTGGGGGTTAAGTGTGAACACTATCAGCTTTAGGGCCTGAGTTCAATCCCCAATCAGGAAGCTGACCCACATATGGCACAGCAGACCTCTCCTCTCTCACCCACTGCTTCCCTTATTGTATTTCAGTAAATCCACCTGTCTGCTCCCCACTCTAGTGCACCCCACTCATTCCCCCACACCTCTGGCCTCCACCCTAGTTCCTCCACAATGTAATAACTAAAACAACAATAATAATAAAGTATGTTTTTTTTAAAAAAAAAAAGGTAAAATACACTTTTCTCAATTGGCCCAGGGTAAGCCTCTTGTCACGTTGATATGGGAACAGAAGGTCCCTCAAGATCCTATGAACCTCAAGAGATCTATTACTAAAGCAAATTGCTTTGCTGAGTACAAACTACATTCCTCTAGGTCATAAAAGGGAAATCAGTGATTGTTTCTTTGACTAGGAAAAGGGGAGAAACATAGACTATATCAGCCTCTTCTGTCTCGCCCGCTGCTCCCCTCAGTAGTGTATTTCAGTCAGTCTGCCTGTTCTGCTCCCCACTCTGTCTCTGGTAAATCCTCTCCCACCCACACCCACTGTACCTCTGGCCTGTACACCAGTTCTTAACATGCATAAATAAATAAATCTTTGAAAAAATAAACACATGTTGGAGTAAAGAGCAATTCCGCTGACCTATAGGTTCTCCAGAGACAACCTCAGGGCCTTGAGAGTCTCAGAATTCCAGCAGACGGTGAGATGACAAACACAGGCACAATGCTTCTGACCGTATGTATGTGTATACACACATGTGCATGCAGATGTCTAGGACCTACTGGGATTTCATTGCTAGGAGCAATGATAGGGAAAAGGCAGGGAGGAAAGAAAAGTGTTAAGAGAAAGGAAAATGAAGAGAGATTTATATTAGGGGAGGTACCACGGTTGCTCACAGCCCCCTTAACTGTCGTCAGATCTGCGAGGCCACGTAAAGCTGTGTAACGCAGAAGACATGTGGGCTCTAAGAGAAGAGCTCTGGTGCTGTGGCCCAAACTGCACTCTGGTACTGCTGGAAGGAGACGTAGAAGGGGACACCTGTACAGGTAGAGACACCTGGAAGAGACAAGTGGGTGAGGGAAAAGCGGTGAGGTGGAAAATGGCAGCCGTTATCTTGATATGGTATCTCCATCGCTCTAGTTTTCTGGGGCCTACTTCACACCCTCTCCTCTGGTTCCCCACCAAAAGGTACCTTAAACTTGTGACAAGTTTCTGTGCCTAAGCAGCCTCACTTCAGGACAACTCTGTTTGGCTGGGTATTTGCCTATGAGGGAGGAGTGATTTGGGGTATTTTATTGGGGAAAAATATCCTCTCTTCCCCATGCACACTAATTCTATTAAAGATTTTCACATTAAGAGTCTGCTTTGCATTAGTGCTCACACACGGCCAGACCCCTTTAAAGTGTTCAGATTTGGGGAATCCCCGAAAGCCCCTTGGTCATACATTAAGATTTACAGCTAAATGTAGTCTTTGTGCTACTTTTCTTTTTGCTAAAGCCATTACCATACAGCTACTGCATGACATAGCTATTCTTAGGTTATATCTTAAAGGAAAATTTTCATTGAAAATGTGTATTCTTTTTAAGGATAAGGGGAAAATGACCTATTTCAATATATGGTATTAAGCCATTAAGACCCAGCAGGACATGCCTTATTGGGTTTGAAATTGCCAATGAAAGCTCTTTGCTATAATTATGCACACCCTTAGTGATTTCAATGGAAATAAAGCTCTGAGGGGTCTTAGGAAGACTCAAAAAAGCCACAAAGCAAATCTCTTTGGTTTAGATAAATACCTGGTAATAAGGGGCCCCCTTGGCTTGATTCATGGGAAATAAAAAGGAAAATTATTTAATTTGTGCTATGGGTGAAAAGGGAAGCCTAAAAAATCTGCAAAGGCTCCACTGGCAACAATTTTACCGTTCCTCTTCTACAAAGATCAACTTTAAAGTAGCTCCCCAGAGTGGAGCTATTAGAAGAGTGAGAAGAAATCGAGTGCTGGACTCAAATGACTAACAAAAGGGGGTCCACTGCCCCAAGCTTCCCCCCCAAAACCAGGCACACGGTGCCAGGATCTGAGCTGCCTCTAATTTTCATAAATTCCCTTCTATTTCATGAATTTCTTTGACATCTGTTTTTGTTTGTTTTTTAAAGATTTACTTATTCATATAAGAACTGGGGTCTAGACCAGAGGTGCGGGGGGTGGGGGAGTGTTGGTGGTCAGAGGCACCAGAGACAGAGTGGGGAGCAGGTGGATCTACTGAAATACACTGCTGAGGTGAGCAGCGAGCAAGACAGGAGAGGTCTGCCGCGTCATGAGGGTCACCTCCCTGGCCGGGGATCAAACTCATGCAGCAGTGACTGGCAATAGCTTGATAACACTGAGATTTGAACTCCGCACCACCAGGGAAGCCTCTTTTGACGTCTGTTTTTAAAGTTCTCTCCTCACCTCCAACACAGCTGTGTCAAAAAGTATTTTCCTTTCACTTTCAAAATGCCTCTATTTTATGCAAAATGATGCACCTATGAATGCATCTGACAAAAAAGTACAAGATGCTAGGCAACAACCTGCCCAAACTCATTTGTGGTAACAGTTAAGAAACTGTCCAGGCAAAGAGGAAATTTCTCCCTATCCCCCTCTCTAAGTTCTCAGGCTGGTTCAACAATCAGATTAACATCAGGCAAATGAGTAGGAGAAAAAAACAAATTTAATTATATACATATGGATAATCTACATTCTAAAGTGGATTCTAAAGTGAATTCTGAAGTGAATATGGATTCTAAAGTGAATTCTAGGGCCTCCCTGGTGGCGCAGTGGGTTAAGCAACGCACTATGAAGCAAACCTCAGCCACTGCAGCACGAGTTCGATCCCTGCTGCCGGCCAGAGAGGGGACCCACATGGCGTAGACGACCTCTCCTGCCTCACCCACTGCTGCCCTCGGCAGTGTGTTTCAGTCAGTCTGCCTGTTCTGCTCCCCGCTCTGTCTCTGGTGAATCCTCTCACTTCCTGCGACTCTGGCCTATACCCCAACTCTTATATGCATAAATAAATAAATCTTTAAAAAAAAATAAAGTGAATTCTAAAGTGATGTGGATTCTAAAGTGAATGGGCCAAGATGAGGGTATATATACTCACATATATTCAGAATTAAGAATAGGATAGGGGCCTGGGTTCTCCAGGATAATGGAGAAGAGGTGACATGATGAGAAGGTGACTCATATGATGAAAACCAGCTGCTCTGAAATTACATATTTGCCCTGCCATATATGTAGGTTTTACTGATAGAAAGATTATTTCTGATAAAACATTTAATCCTAAATTAGGATTCCCAAATTTTCCTATTTCACATTCTTTGATAAATTCCCCAATTTTCACTCTTCTAAGTAGTTAAGGGAGTGGTGAAAATTTCTCATGAGCCTGCAGAGCTCAGTTGAGCTCAAGAGACAGAGAGACAGAGAGAGAGAGAGAGACCACTAAAAGTTCTGTAAAGAAACAGGGCCTCCCTGGTGATGCAGCAGGTTGAGCACCACACTGTACAGCATCTGCAGCACTGCAGCACCAGTTCGTTCCTGGCCAGAAAGGGGACCCACAAGGCGCAGCAGACCTCTCCTGCCTCCCTGCTGCTCCCCTCAGCAGCGTGTTTCAGTCGATCTGCCTGTTCTGCTCCCCACTCTGTCTCTGGTGACTCCTCTCACCTCCTGCACCTCTGGCCTGTACCCCAGCTCTTGGTATAAATAAATAAATCTTAAATATATATATATAAATAAAAGAAACAACTGAAGGGCATAATAAGACATTTCTTTCTGGCTAAGAGAACTCACACAAATACACACACACAGATATATATACATATATATAAAATACACATATAAATATATACAGAAATATGTGATACAGAAATATATATACACAAAATGTGTATTTATAACCTCAAACATCTATTTTTCAATTATATTAGGATGAAGTTGAAAATAGGAAATAAAATAGAGTGTTAATACTCATATTTTATTTTTATCCTGAGGAGCTGATTAGGAATGACCAAGTCTGAGTCTGCTTCTTACCTTGGGCATTCGCTTCCCCATTTGCACCTTTTTATTGCTTGTATATTCATTTTCCTTATGAAAATCATCAGATCTATATACAGCAAAATGTTCATGTTTAGTACTCCCTCAGGTCTCAATTTTTTCTAAATATTGAAAAATATCTTTATCAGAAAAAATTTATTAGATTTGCTTACTGAATAAAAAAAATCATTTTCCAAGTATAAAATGAATTATAGTATGAAAAGAACTCTTTGGAAAACAGAGTGATCAAATCTAGGTTTGTAGACCACTTCTACTTCAGTTTAGCTTGAAGAGAGGCATGAACTATGGGATGACATGCTAACTAGAAATTTCTCTGGGAAAATATATTTTCCTGCTCTTAATTTTGATAAATAACATTTCAAAGGTCAGGCTGAATCACATCATAAATCAGAAACAGTTAAACATTCACAATTTCATATGAATTAGACTAATACAATTGGTCTGAGAAAAGTATCATTGCTTTTATTCTTAGTTATAATAAAAATTCCACTCTACCTGTACACTTAAAATGAGTGAATTTTATGTAGATGATGTCTCAATATTATGACTGAATGTGTCCTCCAAAATTTCACATATTGAAATCTTACTCCTCAATGTTGCCTTCGGAAGGTAATTAGGATTAGATCAGGCCATGAGGATCGAGTCCTCAAGAATAAGTTTATGGGGCCTCCCTCGTGGCACAAGGGGTTAAGCACCGCACTATGAAGCATCTGCAGCCACTACAGCACGAATTGGATCCCAGGCCAGGGAGGTGACCCACATGGCGCAGCAGACCTCTCCTCCCTTTCCTGCTGCTCCCCTCAGCAGTGTACTTCAGTTCTGTTCCCCACTCTGTCTCTGGTGAATCCTCTCACCCCCCACACCTCTGGCCTGTACCTTAAAAAAAAAAGAATAAGTTGGGCCTCCCCTGGTGGCGCAGTGGGTTAAGCAACGCACTACGAAGCAAATCGCAGCCACTGCAGCACGAGTTCGATCCCTGCTGCCGGCCAGG
>JAGFMF010011501.1:6155473-6200409 GCA_019455555.1 Galemys pyrenaicus
CTCTGTGGTGAATCCTCTCACCCCCCTACACCTCTGGCCTGTACCCCAGTGCTTGTATGCATAAATAAATAAATCTTTAAAAAAAAAAAAAAAAGAATAAGTTTACTGCCTGAACAGAGAAGAAATTTTTCCCATGCCTTTGGTTCTCCTCAGCTGGTCCAGCAATCAAATTAACATCAGACAGGTTTGTAGGAGAACAGAACATTTAATTACATACGTATGGATTAGCTCCAGGGATATGGATTCCCACTTGCCAAAGGAGCAAAATGGGATAGATCATAGGCTCCAGAGAGAAAGGAGAAGTGACAGGATGAGGGACTCAGAAGCAGCTGTTCTGTGACTATGTGCTGGCCAGCCATCTAGCTAGGCTTCACTGATAGAAGGTAATTTCTGGTAAAATGCCTAATTCTAAATTAGAATCCCCAATTCTTATTCTTTGGGAAATTCCCTAATTTCATTGTTCCAGGTAGTTAAGGGAAGTGGTAGAAGTTTTTCAGGAGCTTTCCAATTGAAAAAGGGATCAACTGACCTAAGTGTGACACAGCTTGGGGAGGCCTATCGGACAGTTTGGAAAGATCTATCCTTCCTTTCCTAGTAACAGTGAGGAAAGCTTGCTTCCCTCTCTCTGCCTGTAAGAAGACAAGAAGGCAGCTGTCTGCAGCCTAGAGAAGGACTTCCGCCAGAACTTGAACATGCAAGTGTCCTTTACTTGGAATTCCAGCATCTAGAACTGTGAGAAATAAACTGCTAAGTGTTATAAGCTATTCAGTCCACAGTACTGTTTTATAGCAACCCCAAATAACTAATATAGTCAATAAAGTTGTTGCAAATTCTAGAGTTATTTTTTCATTCCTCTTTTGAAGACACTGATCATAATTTATAGGTGAGAATTTCTGCTGGGCTTCCATGAAGTTTAATGACTTGCCCAAAGAAGGGAAAATTAGTCCACAAATGAAAAGCTCAGACCTTGCTCTTCTTGGCTCAGTTCCCTAGTTCATAAGACATGGACACAGAAAGACCCAAGGCATTCCCACTATTTGCTTTTCCCTAAGATGGGAAGATAATTAAACCAAGGTCACAGAATGTTTTATTAGAGAAAGCACCAGTAACTAACGTCCACTATCTCAACTGCTCCTTTCTCCAAGGTAGAGTTAACCATTAACTTGAGTGCACAAACAAGGACTTTGTCTTTTTCTCTGATGCTTCCCTCTTCTACTGTGCCACACCCGCTTCTCCTCACCCCACCTCCAGACCCACCATGCTTAAGTGTGATCACAGACAAGCTCCCTGTGAATCCAGCTCACCCAGGAGAATCCATATATGAGAAGGAAAAAACAGCGTCAGCACAACATTCTAGAAGCTTTGCACATGGTGCTTAGCAGGACACAGAGCAGCTGCCGTGCATCCCTGGTAGCAGATGGATGCACTAAAGCCCTAGGAAGTCCTCGGGGGAGGGAGGGCAAGGGGGGGGGCACTTCCCAAACATGACCATGCACCTGAATCCTCTGTGGATCTGATTAAAAGGCAGCTTATGCCTCTTCAGGTCTGGGGTGGACACAGAGTCTGCATTTCTAACAAGCTCTCAGGAAACAGTGCAGCTACTACTGCAGAGACCACACTTTAAGTGGCCAAACTCTAGAATAGTGCTGTTCAACAGAAGTGTAAGGCAAGACAAAAATTTGAGCCATATATATACGTTTAAATTTGTTGTTTGCTACCTTTAGAAATAGAGAAACTGATAAATCAATTTTAATTTTTTATTTTCTCCAGTAATTCAAAATACTTCAATACATAAGGATTTATTAGGAGGTGTTTTACATGTGCTTTTTCAATACTTAGTTTTTGAAATCCAGTATTTTATACTTCCAGCACATCTCAATTCCAGTGAGCAATGTTTTCAGGGCTTCGTAGCCCACAGGACCAGGGTCTGGTGTAAAGGAGAGCACAGTTCTAGGGCCTTCTTCTCTGGCTCTATTAGGCCTTGCCTGCAATACTAGAAGGCCCCAAGACCAAGGGATATTACTTCCCTCATTCTGCTGTTTTATCCTAGCGGGGAAGATAGAGATAAGGACTCTTTTATCTTTTGAGGGCTACTTATCAGAGACAGGGAGGGGCATGATGAGGAGAGAGGAAGGAGGGCATTTGTAATTGGGAGCCTGCTAACAGAAATCCAGCCAGTGCATCAGGAAGCTGTGGGCAGCCACTCTGGTGGGAAGAGACAGGGCCACTGCTCCCCTACGTCAGACCCTTCACCACCCATCAGTGTCTGCGTGCTGCTGGGTCTGTGCCCTGGGCCCTTAGTCACCGCCAGACATACCAACCTGTGGCTTGAACTTAGTATCAAAAACAAAAATGGAAAGAAAGAAAAAGGGAAAGTAAAGAGGGAGATAAAAGAATTCCAAGGAATCTAAACAGAGTTTCCATTTGTTTTCTCACTTCCTCTTAGTTCCAAGTCTACACATAAGAAAATAAGTTTTAGAGGTTCCCACCACATTAGCTCAGAGACAGGACAAGATCTGTCCTCAAATGTCTCGCCCGCTGCTCCCCTCAGCAGTGTATTTCATTCGATCCACCTGTTCTGCTCCCCACTGTGTCTCTGGTGACTCCTCTCACACACACACACACACACCCCTGACCCCCGCACCCCTGGGCTACACCCCAACTCTTGAATGCATAAAGAAATCTTAAAAAAAAAACCAGAAAATTTTATAGATCTTATTGGCCTTATTCAACATTTCCTGGATTGGGCAGCATCCACTCTAGCAGTTAAAAAGACGCTATAAGGAGCTGTACAAAATGAAAGACTTTTATGGACCAGAAGGGAGCAGCAATAAGGTTTATGGCAAAGCTACTTTCCTTTGAGGGGGGAGGAGGGCTATCAGGCATATTGCTTAGCTAGTGCTTATCAGGTGATTTCTGACTGACTGGTTTAACATTCCATTTCTGGGAAAGCCCAAACTGTAATTGTCGGTTTGGTGATATGGGACTTGGCATACGCAACTTCATTTTGGGGTCAGTTGCCTTGTTTTTAAGAGCTCCGGAACGATCAAATGGATGGCGGTCAAAGTCATAAGACAGGAGGAGATCGCCAGATTCTGAGTGTAGAGAGAAGGGCTGGGAAGTCAAGACCCTGGGACTTCAACTTCAGAAGATCAGGGAAAGGAGGAAAGACAAATACCAGATGATTTCACTCATGTGTGAAATATAAAGAAACAAAACAAAGGGATAGACAAAACTAAACTGAAACAAACTCAAAAAATCTGACTGTAGAACTGTTACAGGGCAACCTAATATAAAATGGGTAACCCCTGACTGGGTCCTCACCTGCGCTCGAAAGGCACTTATAAGCACCAACTGCAGGCACATGCAACAAAACTTAATAAAGGGTTTTATTTTACAAAAGAAGGGGAAATAAAGTAGTGAAAAACACAAGGAGAAGAGGAGACAAATTCGTAAATGTCCTACCAGATCCTCCCAACAGGAACCTAAGAGCATGTTAAAAGCCGGCTCCCAACGAGGAGGGCTCCCAAGGCCCACCTGTCTGCCCTATCCAAGCCTGGCCGCTTCACTCCACCCTCTGGTCACAGTAATCCACTCTTCGATAATGACCTGTTAGGATCTGTCTTTTTGGGATATTGGTGGTCTGGAGTGGGGGCTGGAGTCCACAAACCTATCTGCGTGATCTCTTCAGGACTACCTTTCCCCCCAACAGAACTGAGGTTACCAGAGAGGGAGGGTGGGAATTGGGGAACAAAAGTGACTAGTGGAGGACTACGGATGGCTCAGTGGTGAGTGGAGCGGGTATGGGAATGTTACAGGGAAGCCCTTAGGGGAAACGGAGTGCGTCCTCACCCTCACCGTGGCCCTTAAGAACTCATGACTAGATTTAAAAACAGCTCTGCGGAGAAAAGTTAATAAAAGGTTTACTTACAAAGGAAGTGAGAAGAGGGAACACACAGACAGATTAGTTGGTTGAGTAGTCCCAACGGCAACGCTGAATGAGACCTGGGGATGCACGCTGAAAACAGGAAAAACCAAGAGCCCACAAGCCCCACAGTACTGTTTTATGCCAAGCATGGCGGCTTAATCCCTCCCTTAGTTCCCAGCAACGCCCCCTTCAGGCAGTCAAGAGTCATGGCCGATTCACGGCAAGATGGAAGTGACAAGCCTCAGCGCCTGAGATCTCTGGCGCTTGCTGTGGAGATAGCGTGGGGTACATTCATTCAGGACATATTTTTCCTCCAACATCTGAAAAGGTGTAAACTTATACCCCTAAAGCAGACACAGTATTACTTCAATTAAAAAATGATACTTTAAAAAAAAACCCAAAAAGAGAAACTGAGAAGCTAACAAGTGAGGCAAGAAAACAGACCAAGAGTATCTAGCATTCTAAAGGACAAATTAAAAAAAAAACTTTCAAATGAAGCGAGTGGCCAGCTGTTCAAGTGTGCTGCTAGGATAAGCAAAGTAAGGAACAACGGCTGACCTTGAACTTCAGCAATTCAGAGGGGTAGGCGACTGTAGCAGCAGGAAGGTGGTGGCACAGGAGCAGGGTTCGGGATGGTTCTGGGCAGACGGGTCAGGGAAGGAGAGTCTTGGAGCCCTCGGTGGCTTTTCATGCTTTATTTAGTAGAGGTGGCCAGGTATATGGCAGGCAGGGGTGCCGGGGGGCCGGGAGGCTGGCAGGCCTCCCAGCCCCCAGCGCATCTCACCCTCTCGGCTTCTTCTTCTCTCTCTCTGCTGCTGCTCTCATCAGTTCTGTCTGTCGATCCTCACAGGCGCTGAGGCTTGTCACTTCCATCTGTCTGTTGGTCCTCGCAGTTCTGGCGTCCTCATGACGCCACCCATTTATGCCCGTGTCCCAACTCAGGTGCGCCCACTTGCGCATGCCCACCCTGGAATGTTCGCAGCACCGCAGGTGTCCATCATCAGCGGTGGGAGGGTGGAAATACTTCATCAACCTTTACCCTAGCGACCTTGACAAGAGGAGTTCTTGGGGACCAGGCAGGGGCGGTGAAAGTCTCAAAGGTTCAAGAGAGAAGGGGAAGAGAGAAGTTGGTGACAATAAACACACAGAACTCTTTCAAGGAGTTTTGTTTTAAAGAGAAGAAAAAAATGGAATAATAAACACATGAGGAGTGGAGAGGCTTTTGTTATTTGCCACTTTATTTGTTTATGCATACAAGAACTGGGGTGGAGGCCAGAGGTGTGTGGAGGCAAGGGGATGGAGGGGAAAGGGTGATGGTGAGAGGATTCACAAGAGACAGAGTAGGGAGCAGGACAGACCTACTGAAACACACTGCTGAGGGGAGCAGTGGGCAAGAGAGGAGAGGTCTGCTGCTCCTGTGGGTCAGCTCCCTGGCCTGGTATCCAGCTGGTTAAAGCTTGATGGCTCTGGCTTTAACTCCTGCACCACCAGAGAGACCCTATTTTATATTTTTAAAGGACAAGTTATTAGGAAAACGAGGAGGGAAAAGAGAGGCACCTGCATAGTCACAGGTGGGCAGAAGAGCTGCCCAGAGGGCTTTTTGTTGAAAGATGGGAAACACAACAGTGTTTGTGTGTAAGTAGAAGTGATCTAGTAGATAATGATCCAATAGAAATAAGGAAGAAAGGGGAGGAAGAGGGAGAGGAGTCAAACAGGGGAGGGAGGAGCACTGGGACTGTGGTGATGGGTCACAGGTGCTATAGTGGTGGGAAAACTACAGGGACCACACTGGAGGGAGAAATCAAACACAATATTAAAATTAACAATGAGGTAAGAAAGCAAATAAATAAATGTAATAATAATCGATGGGGGATAAGGATAGAAAAGTTGGAATGGAGGTGCCACAACCACAAACCTGGCTCAAACAATGCCTGGAGCTGGGTGGGGTAGAAATGACTAACATAGTTGTTAAACGAGCTCTAAGATCTAAAAATCCTCAGGAACCAAGGAAAAGACCCAAGCAAAGTGTCAGATGCTGTTTGCATCATAGGTCACAGACCAGAGGTAAAGATAGAAGATTGAGGGTCTTGGGCCTCCCTGGTGGCGCAGTGGGTTAAGCAACACACTATGAAGCAGACCGCAGCCACTGCTGCACGAGTTCAATCCCTGCTGCCGGCCAGGGAGGGGACCCACATGGTGCAGCAGACCTCTCCTGCCTCACCCTCTGCTGCCCTCAGCAGTGCGTTTCAGTCAGTCTGCCTGCTCTGCTCCTCACTCTCTCTGGTGGATCCTCTCACCACCCACACCTCTGGCCTGTAGCCCAGCTTTTGTATGCATAAATTAAAAAATTTAAAAAAAAAAAAAAGAAGATTGAGGGTCTTGTAGAATCTCAGGTCCTTTTCAAATTCTACAGAGTTATCCAAAACATCAAGCAAACCACTCCCCTGAAGGAATGAGCCCCTCCCAAAGAGAAGACTGTATCAGTGCAGTCTCTGTACTGGCACAGGCAGCCGTCCTTCTGCCCACCTGTGTCTATGCAGGTGCTTCTCTTCAATTCTCTCCTCTGCAGGGCAGCAGCTTTCCTGCCTGCCCACGACCGTACAATGACGGGGCTTCTCTTCACTGACTTCCCTCAGCAGAGGCAGCGCTCCTCAAGGCTGCCTGCCTGTGACCATGCAGGCCTCTCTTAGCAAACCTGTCCCTTTCGGGCAGCCCTTTTTGGATGTCCTGAATGAAATCCACAAACACAGGTATTATGGGATCCACCCCCACCCCAAACCAAAGAGATCCAAGGACACCAATGACTACAAATCCCATAATATCATCACACTAAAGGGAGGATTGCTGGGAACTGAGGGTGGAGTTAAGCAGTCAGGCTTGCCCGACTTGTGGCCCTGGGTGGGAGGGGGGTCATTTGGTTTTTCACTGGTTTGCAGTGTGCTATTGAGGTCTCAGCTCAGCAGAACTGGTGGAACGCATTCACCGATTTCTCTCTTTCTCCCTAAGCTATTCCTTTCTTCATTTCCCCCTTTTTGTAAATAGACCCTTTATCAACCTTTTTGTGTATGCCTGCAGTTGAGTCTCATAGGTCCCTTTAAGCAAGAGGGTGAGAACCCACACTCAGGCAACCCAATTTCACATTGGGGTTGCCCTGTAACACAAGGACCAAGGAAGAAGTTTGCAGTAAATGCAGACAGACATATCTTCCAATGACTAGAAACATGGTAGGAGAATGTAGGAGTTTTCTTTGATTGCTTTAATTTTCTTAGTGAAATAGGAAACAAGGATATTTGCTAAAGTTATGGATAAAGAATGCAAACAACTCAACAACAAAACAACCCAGTTGTAAATCAAGAAAAGATTTGAACAGAAACTTCTACAAAGAAGACATACGCAGGGTCATCAGGCCTATGAAAAAAATGTTTATAGTCAGGAAAATGCCAATCAAAACCACAATGAGATACCCCTCCACCTGTGAGAATGACCCATCTCAAAACACCAGAAGCAACAAAGGATTTCACTCATGTGGAATATAAAGAAATGAAGCAAAGGATCAGGAAAAACCAAACCAAAAAGAAACCCTGGGAACCCCACTGCAAAACTGAGGTGACCAGTGGGGGACAGGTGGGAGACAACACAGGGCAGAAGACTATTAGTGGGTGTGGTGCGATAACATACATGGAAAAGGGGTGAACTTATACTTCTAAAACGCAGTGTAATAAGCCATCATCTCAATAAAAATAAATAAAATTTGAAGATGGGGCCTCCCTGGTGGTGCAGGAGTTAAAGTCTCATCACTATCAAGTTATCCCAGTGCAGAGTTCGATTCCCAGCCAGGGAGCTGACGCACATGGTGCAACAGTCCTCTCGTTTTGCCCGCTGATCCCCTCAGCAGTGTATTTCTGTAGATCCACCTGTTCTGCTCCCCACTGTTTCTAGTGAATCCTCTGCTCTCCTCCTTGGGCCCCCTGCACTTCTGGCCTGGACCCCAGTTCTTGTTTGCATAAATAAATCTTAAAAAAAAAAAAGATGAGGTATAAGGTGAAGTTTGAGGAACAAGGAGAAAATATGCCCTATCCTCTAACATAGGGAGAAGAATCAAGGATTGTTTGCTAGTCAGCATTATAGGTACACTGTAATCTAGCAGCTATAAAATCATGTTTATAATTCCATCTTTAAGAATAACAGGAGTCAGGGCCTCCCTGGTGGCACAGTGGGTTAAGCAACGCACTATGAAGCAAACCACACCCACAGTCACTGCAGCACGAGTTTGATCTCTGCTGCCGGACAGGGAGGGGACCCACATGGTGCAGCAGACCTCTCCTGCCTCACCCGCTGCTCCCCTCAGCAGTGTGTTTCAGTAGATCTGCCTGTTCTGCTCCCAGCTCTGTCTCTGGTGAATCCTCTCACTGCCCTGGATTCTGGCCTGTACCCCAGTTCTTGTATGTATAAATAAATAAATCTTTAGGAAAAAAAAAAGAATAACAGGAGTCAATAAGTGAAAAAATTGACCTCACTACAAAAATCATAAGATCCTAGACTTAATTAATTATAAGATACTTTTAATACAATCATTCAACTTCTGTCATTTGTGGAGAAATATAAGACATGGGAAGTTAAGACAATTTGCTAAACAAGGTCCCTAAATAAGGCCACTTGGCCGTACCCAGATCGTCACTGTGGAGAAGAGAATAAGTACTGGAGAGACATGCCCTCAAACGAAGGATGTGCAGAGGCCTCCCTGATGGTGCAGTGGATTAAGCAACGTAAATGGCAGCCACAGCAGCACGAGTTCCATCCCTACCTCCAGCCAGGGAGGGGGCCCACATGGTGCAGACCTCTCCTGCCACTCTCGCTGCTCCCCTGACACAGCAGTGTGTTTCAGTAGATCCATCTCTTCTGCTCCCCACCCTCTCTGATGGATCCTCTCACACCCTCTGGCCTGTACCCCAGTTCCTGTATGTATATTTTTTAAAAATGCAGAATGTGCAGCAGTGAATACAGTTTTCGTCTTTCGTTTATTTATGTATATAAGAACTGGGGTGTAGGCCAGAGGTGGGAGCGGTTAGAGGATTCACCAGAGACAGTGGCAAGCAGAACAAGCAGACAGTGAAGTACACTGTTGGGGGGAGCAGCAGGCGAGACAGGAGAGGTCTGCTGGGCCATGAGGGTCAGTTCCCTGGCCGGGGATCAAATTCATACTGCAGTGACTGCCGACAGCTGATAGTGCTGTGTCTTTAATCCCTGTGCCATCAGGGAGGTCTAGTTTTCTTATTTGATGTTCAATAATGTAATGGGCTACCTGAAAGAAAGCAGAAGAGCTCTGTAAAGAAGAATTCTTGCATTATAGAGCTAAATTATCCCCCGTTTCTCACATTCTAGTGTGGCTGTGGGGTGTTCACGAATACTGTGTACTGGTTACTAAGGAAATAAAACGGGCAGTGTTTGGACCACTAAAATAACTAAGACCATAAGCTCACTTAAAAAGCCTCCTCCACTAGATTCTTCAATTACAACTTTTATAACTGACTGACGCTCCCTACTTGCCCATGTGCACTGTGGGACTAATGTTCATACCACATGCACTGTCTGTAAGACAAGTCGGGAGAGTCAGGAGACCTAAGGAGCTTGTATAAAAAACATAACAAATAATTAGTCTTGAATAATTGATGAACTTAGACTCCAAGGCTATTATTCCAACAATTACTCTTAATGGTACTAGAACGAATCTAAACATTTTTCTAATGCCAACCAGTGAGTGGATGACACATTTGTTCCCAAGCAAGCACTGTGCAGAAATGATGAGCATGTTGCTATTCCAGTAATCAGGAATTGTTAGAGCAAAGACGGTGCCTTTAAAATACTATAGGGAAAGTCCTGTCCAATCTAGTTTGTTCCATCGGTGTTTGTCCTTTAATACTTCTCTACAGCATATTTGGAAAAGAACTAGGAGAATGACAAGGGAAGACAGAACAAGTCAAGGGAGACAGAGTTGGCCAGTAGAGAAAAAAGGAGCCTGTTAGATTCAGACAGTTTATAGGCACATAGATGGGAAAGGACAATGAACGTATGGGGCCAGCTTCACACGTCCTTTGTCCCCCAGGGCAACACCAAAACAAAAGGGACCAGACGACCAGAACACAGAAGCAAGTTTGCTCTGTTGCTAATGAGTCACTGCCAAGAGGGAATAAGCAGGTTTTTTAGCCCAAGGCTATATTCTAAAAAGGGACAGATTTCCTCTTCACTAGGAGCCAGGAAGCCATTAGAGACTCTCTCCTGATGACTTTTCAGGAAGAGTGGGAGACAAGGGCCCTCTCTGGTGGCATTAGGGGTTAAGACACAGCACTATGAAGCTACTGGCAGCCACTGCAGCACAAGTTCAAGTTCAATCCCTGGCCAGGGAGTTGACCCACATGGCCTCTCCTGTCTTGCTGCTCCCCTCTGCAGTGTATTTCAGTAGATCCACCTGTTCTACTCCCCACTGTCTCTGCTGAATCCTCTCACGCCCCGCCCCCCCTCTGGCCTACACCCCAGTTCCTGTATGCATAAATAAATCTTAAAAATTTACTCTCTTTTTTACATTTTTAACAAAATGGAGGTGGGAGAAAGGAATACCTACCCTGTCTTAGCAGTTTCCATCAATAGCCAGGCAATTATGGTAAAACCAAGGCTACTTCACAGCAAGATTTATTAATACATCCAAAAGAAAGAAAGAAAAATCATTTTGTCACACTATATACAGATAATACATACAGTGTTTTATACACATATTACATCAGTTTTTACACAAGAAAAATATACATAAAAATGTAAACTTTTGTATACAAAAACCCTTAAACAAATTAAACAAGGACCAGATAACAAAAGGAGACCAATCCATTATTATTTCATCAAATTTTTAAAACAGTAATACAGTACATTCATTGAGATATATATGGAAAATGTGAGCCATCTCTCCTTGTTTAAAGGGAAATTACAAACCAAAAGCTCATCACCTCCCACCTTGTGGCCTCCCCCAGCAACACCACACCGTGTCACGCAGATGCCTCTTTCAGAACCCGGGGCTCTTAACAAGACCTGCCAATGTCATCTTGCTCCTATAATCTGTGCAGAAAGGAGTGGCTCCTAGCTTTTGTGCATAGGAGTAAGTTCCCAGCCACTATTAACACAAACACAGAGAAGATTCTCAGTTTGTAAGTTCCCTTTAAGCAGCTTTTTCTTTGTTGTAAGTATTTTTTAATGTATGGCCTGTTCAACATGTGTGCCAAGGTGAATGAGAACACTGAAAAAGAAGGGCTTTGACAGCTGCTAGTCCTTGCTACCGTGCAGTTACTTTGTTGGATTTTAAAACTGGGCAACCTGTCTGTCATTCACTGGTTTTGAATAAGCTACCTCACCTTTGATTTCCCACTGCAACTTGATTCCAGCTTGCACTTCATACATAGTTAGTACCCCACAACTGCCAAGAGGCTTTTGTCAAAGACTGCTTCTGATATCAAGTTCCAGCTAAGCTACTCTGAAGTCACTCAAATCCCAATCTCCTCGTTTTTCTTCAGAGGGTACTCTTTCTCCACTGTTTTTTCCTAACATCTTAAAATTTGAGGATTGTCTATCTACGTTCCTCTCACTGAAGGTCTTGCTGCTGACTCGTCACAAGATCAAATACTGAACAGCTTTTTCTTAATATTCCTTCATTCAGTGTGTCAAATTGATGTATCAATGAAAAATACCTGAAGCTGTGGGGAATAAGAATTAAATCTGTTAAGTGCATACAGACTTGGAGTTCTTTTTTAAAAAAATGTCGGGAAGACCTTTAACTAAATAAAGCAAAGCATGCTTAAGACCGCTTCATGAGAAGCTGCCATCTCTCAAAGTTGAATTTTCAAAAAGGCAGAATAATTAGGTGATCTATTTCCCTGCAGCTAGAGAGTAGTTAACTTTCCCCAGGCAAAATGATCTCAATGATCATTATTTATTAATGAAATGAAGAGGCAAATTGGTGAATTAAGTCAATCTAGGAGATAGTGGAGGACATACACTAATGGAAATGTTAGGACTTCTTTATATCTGAAATCAACAGGCTGGTCTGTGGCGCATCTCCATTTCAGAGAGGAAAATTGCACAAGGTTCCCCAAGCGAATCTTCACCTCTCTCTCTTATTCCCATGGGACAGATAGCATTTTTAACACAAGTCTCCCTCAGTTAAAGAAAGGAACAATAAAAGGGAAAGGAAGATAAATAAATAATGTGTGGATGTCTTTAGATGAGACTTTTAAATGTTCTTTAAATAATTTTTGCTAATGTATTTTAAATCATTACATACAACTGCCATTGCAGTGACAATATTCCAGTAGGGGCAGCATTTTGCTAAATGTAAGATTGCCATTTAAAACTCATACATATACATGTGTATATACAGTATATCAACACTATTTATATACATATATATCTAGAGAGCAATATTTCATTGCTTTTGAGTATCTATAGATCTACTCCCACAATATATACTGGAGACATACTGTGTGAGTCTCACAAAGTATATGTACACATGCTTCAACATGTATATATACACTTGTCTGTGTGTGCATAAGAGCTTTCTTTAAAGGCACAATATATAGGGATGCAAGTTTTCTAGAGAGCTGCAGCAAAGTTAAAACAAAATGTCACAAGTGTAAGAAAAGTCAGAAGGAAATATACCAGAATTCATTACACAAGAATTCATTAAAGCAGTTTTCATCATGAGTAAAACGAGTTATAGAATTCAAGAGGCTTACGTCTGACTTTTCCATTATTGAAAATGCTAAATTTATGATTAGACCAAAAAACTATTTTTAAGATTAATTAATGATAATAAATGAGAAAATGGACCTAAACGTAATCATAAAATCATAATATTTTTCTTTTTTAAGTTATGTGTTCCAAAACTATTGAGGTAAAATTTTCAGATTGGTTTTGTTTGAATGTTGGGTTTTTTTGTTTGTTTGTTTTAATACCAAGATAAATGACCCATTTCTCAAAATTACTATAGAACGTATCACCAAAACTTTTTTTATCTTCTGGAAAACGCCAGAGATAAAGATCTTTAAAGGACAACTTTGTATAAATTTTGAGACATCAAATGAAATTAGCTTAAGTTGGCTAGTTAGAAAGGACATAAAAAGGAGAAAAAAACTGCAAGTGAAGTATGGTTTTTAAGTGATGAGAGACTGACTTAGAAGGTGGTGAAGATGAAGAAAAGTAGAAGTGGCAAGTAAGAATAGTTCTGGCAGGAACTAATATTATAATTACCATATACAAGACTATAATCCAAAGGACTTCCATTTCAGTATGCGCTGATGATTTACTCTAAACTGTCACCTCCTTCTGCTTAAGAATAATCCAGAATTTTCCATAGACATATAATCTTGCTTAACAAAGGCTGTTTATCTATTATACACACACATTTTTTTAGGGAAATATATGTATATAGCTTTATCTATACACACACATATACATACGTGTATATATAGATTTATACAAATGTATAAATAAACATAATACTTTTCAATCTTTCCATTGACAAGGCAAGTTCACATTCAGCAAAGTGCCACCACATCCCATATACACATCTCTGTACAGATATACACAAAAGGGTCTATTTTCACCCTTCAATCAGGGGGAATTTATTCTAGCAAATCCCATTAACCACTAACTGAAGGGAGAAATGGCACCAATACAAACTCCCTTCTTTCATTTGCATGCATATGTACAAGAAATATGCAGATTTTTTTTAATCCATAAAGTAAGAGTGAGTGAAACTGGGAGATGCTGCAAAAATACAACTGTAAAAAAAGAACAATATATAAAGTTTTCCTAGGTCTTGACTATATCTAAGATGAATGAGGCTTCAAAGATAATTACAAATTCAGTGTATTATCAGAAGTTGTTTGACATATTTCAAAGTACGGTTTTTTAAATATTAAAAATAAATGTGATCAGAGCATTTAATAACAAATCTAGTTTTGACTATTTTAGACCACCAGATACTCCAGTAATGAACGTATAGCAAAATGACAACTTAAAATTCAAAATACAGGAATGTACTTTTTTTATAATTCCATATGAATCCAGGTAAAGTCAAGGGTAGAATACTTTTTCCTATAACCAAAATATGATGTTGGGGGCAGGGGCACTTTAACTTCATAAATAATAGTATGACCAAGTAATTAAAAACATTTTTTAGAAATAACTGATAACCTGAAATCCTCCCAGCTTTGAAATAGCATGGTGAACAAAGCAGCCCCTTCAAAGAAAATGCTTTTTTTATAAAAGGCCTAAAATTTTCTTAACTTCACCAAGAAAAGATGAGCAACAATATTTTCTAACTCAGGATAAGAAGAACTATATTAACATAAAGAAAGATTTAACTGATCACTGGTCCCACCATCCCACGATAAAAATCACTCACATCTGGATCTGTCTCTCTCTCTCTCTCTCTCTGATTTTTAAAATTTTAAAAGCGAGAGGCTGGTCTTATAACCCGCTGTTTCGCATGTTATTTTAAAAACAGGCCTAATTTAAGTTAATCAAATGGTTAAAATAAAAAGTACATGATATCAGAGTTAGCCTTTTAACATAGCATAATGAAGAATTTGGTGTATTTATACAACAGAGACAATGTGAAAGTAATTCCAATACCCTCAACAACATAAAACATATTCCTATAATACATTCTGCTACCTTTCTCTATTTTTACCTAAGCACACATTCATCTCTCACACACGTGCCCCCAATGTATATTTTTGCATGTGTGTAAAAACACAGACATCTACATGCACACAGTAATTTAATTCTATTTTTAAGTCACAGTGGGAATTCCTTAGTGAGGAGGGATAAAAAGTTCCTGAATAAGACACTGAGAACTTCTAGATTTATTATTTTCTCTATTTTACTTCCCAACTTACAAATTAAACTGTAAATTAAAGAATAAATCCATAGGAAATAAAAGAGATCTTAAAGAGTTTACAAATTCCAGCTACAGTAGTTGGGAGTTTTACTTGATCTATGTTTTTCTATTTACCCTGTAACTAAGCTTCTAGCCATCGTAAGTGTAAACCACAGATCATTTACTAAAGAAACATGATTCTCAACAGTTCTATGAGCAGTAATAAAGTTCTAAAGGTGTTCTACATTTCGAGGCCCCAGGATATCCTTTTATTTTATATATCTGCAAGGTAGCAAAGGATAGCTAGACACCTTGACACGGCAGAGATCCAGTGTAAAAAGGTGCTTCACTAGTTTGTTTTGTCAAAAAAAAAAAAAAAAGCTCATATATATTTTTTAAGCTATTAAACACATAGGCAACATAATTCATTACACTCAATACAGCTTTAGTATAAAACTTATAATTTATGAGGTGATGTTAATAGCATAAATTAATATACCTTTTCTCTTAAAATCTACAATAAGTATTCTGAAAGCTCATTGGGGAAGGAGATTTTTAAATAAAAGTTTTAAAGCTGTGCGTGATGGGAAAGGATGCTGGGTGCTGAGACGAGAGCGTGAAGTAGAAAGGAAAGCAGTCCTGTGCCAGACACTGTGGGCTGTGAAACCAAATGTTTTCTCTTTCTTGCGCTCTCTTCAATGATGAGTCACCTTTAGTTTCTTTTAAAACTATTTTATTTTAAAAACTGCCCTAATTTCCACAAGGAATCCCTGAGACATACTCAACACTAGACAGTGAAAAGAACTAGCACTGTTGAGAGGAGCTGATTCAACCCTTCCAAGCAGATCAAGACAATGGTCAACAAGTTTCAAACTTCCCGCCCCTTCCACACCAATCCGCTGGAGCCAACTGTACCTTAAGGAGGCAGGTAGAGCCAGTTCAGGGCAAATCAGTGTGTTCCCCAAGTAAAAGCAATGGTATGGCATTTAGCTGCATCGGCGCCTTCTGCACTGCATGCTGAAAATTTTTCCAAGGGGAACTTTGGGTGCCTATAGAGCTTACTTCAGTGGTCCCCAGCTGTTTTAAACAAAGAAAACAAGTGAAGATTCTACCAGTGCAGATTTAGGTGTGCATACCTCAGTACTGGGGCGGGCTGGGTAAGCAGGCAAAAGGAAGGAAAGCTTCGCTGCCCTGCGTAGCTCACTAGAAGGTAGACAGGTTTCTCTTTAAGATTATTTTCCATAATGAACTTTAGATCATCAAAAACTCTGCCATTGAAAGTAGCCAAACACTACCAAGATACAGGAACCTAGGGTAAAGAGAGTCACACCAAACTTGCTCTCTCTCTCGGAAATGCCACATTTCCTTTTACTAGAAAGCTAACAAAGAAGAGCTGGAGTGGAGAGATTTTTGAGACTTAGAAATCAGGCTCTCTAAGTTTCACCCACAATTCCCATGTGAAGGACATTGGTAATTAGGGGAGACATAATTATTCATATATGTTTTGTGTTTTCTTTCCTATCTTACTGGTCAGGGGAAATGCTTAACACATGTCCAGATATGTTCCTCAGATATTTTATTTCAAATATTTTCAAAGCTAGCATTTAAAATGTTACTGTCATCTACTAAATGTGGATTTTGTCATCCCCCACCCAGAATGTGATATTGGAATTTCAAGATATCAAGAGGTCATTAAACTCTGTTAACTTTCCACAGAACTTCAGTGGAGATTCAATCAATTGTTTTCAAAGTACAGAGCGGAGCAGGGAACGGAGCAGGGAACGGGGCTCGGTCACAAATCTATTCCCATCCTCACCCCACCCCAAGAAGTATCTTTCAAATCAGGTGAAAAAAAAGCCTTGGAGCAATGGAGGTGTCAGTGATGCAAGAGCTACAAGCGTAGACTGTGAATCCCTTAAGCTGCCCCATTAAACTGCAGAGTTCTGCTGATCATTTAGAAGACCATCCTACTAGGTTATTTAATATATTCCATACTAAAAATAGAATTTAATAGAATTTTTAAGAGAAGACTAAAAAGAAAGAGGATAAACTGGAAACTTTGACATCTGAAGTTTTCCCAATGATTTCAAATGTATTAATTAGTTTAGTGTTATTAACGGCCTCATCTTTTTGCAACACTAATTCACCACAAGCCTTGGAACTAACCTGGAGAACAGGCAATTGCCTCACACAAACATCACCAAGAAAGCTTTTCACCAGCCATCAGCCAGGACGCAGGGTGCAGGCAGGCTGACAGGCAAGCATCACGGAACGGACAGCACAGGAGGCATCTCCGTGTTCAAAGTTTGGTGCCAAATGATAAAACCTGAATGTGCAGGTCTGGAGATACAGAATCTTTCACATGAGATGAAAGTTGTCAGACAGGGCACCTGTGTCATCACAGACATCCTTTCCTGCCAAATCAAAGAGCTGTCTTTGCTTCTGTGGACTGTGATCACAGATGGAGAATGAGCTTTGATTAAGGACAAGTTTTAGTGTTAGTCACAAAAAATGATGATTCTTAACTTGCAGTTGAAAAGATTGGGCTTATTTAAGAAATAAATCCTATAAATAATTACTTGGCAAAGATAAAGTTTTAGCTTTCTTAGCCTTAAGCCACTAAACACAGTAAAAATTTAAGGAAAAGAAAAATCCATTTTCTAAGTTGAGCTCCATACCTACTATTTGCTTCTCATTAAATTATAATCTTTTCATGGAAGGTCACTAGACACACCACACTGCTTGCCCACCTGAAATTGTTCAGGAAGTCATTTATAAAGCAGTTACCTCATATGGTAGGTTTCTAGAGAAAATAATCCTTGGCTGTATAAGCTATGCGACATTAATAAAAAAAGTTTCCATTGCATAGTCTGTCACTTGGTGGGTTAAATGTAATTGCTACTTACTATTGTGAATTGTTTACTAGCTACATAACCTATCCAGATGTGCAAATTGGTAAGTCATTTTTACAGAGAAAAAAACAATGTCTTAAGTACTTTAATTAAAATAATACTAACAATTGTGCAGAGAGAGTAAAGGAGAGAAACACATCTTTTCTTGAGATGCTACAGATCACAGCCAGTGAGTATCATACATTAGAATGGAATTCAGATTCTCAGAACACAGACTGCGTCCATTAACTACAGCAACTTTGTACACTAAGTCACATTAACACAATCTAACTGGCCTTTATAAATGGTCCCAAAGAACTGCAGAAACAGAATGGAGCTTCTCTGTACTACTCCTCATGAGTTTAACACTAGGACAAAAGCTAGATTCCGCTTAATTAGGACCTTATTTAAACTTTGTTTTGAGTCCAGTATTGCCTTATGGTAAGCACTATTTTAGAAGACTCTCATTTTTGTATTTCTGGAGTAAAAGACACTTCCTTTCTTTACATATCCATAGCAAGCCCACTACAGACATGAAGCACCCATTAGCTAGAAGAGCTAACGGATATCTCTGGGTTCACAGACGTTTTCTCTTCCAAAGAGGGACTGACAAGAAATGGCAAAAGTAAAAGCAAACTGCAAGCTCAGACATTTATTTTGAAGTAGATGAAATGAGAGGAAAAAATGGGGTTTTTTTTGCTAATTCCTCAAAACCTACACTGGTACTTTCTACGGGTGCCCTTTCTTCAGCTATCATCGTGGGCGTCTAAACAAAAATGAATTTACTCAAAATTTTTGGTGTGAAGCTGTAACTGGCAACATTCCTGATCATTTCATGCCTCCTTATTAGAAAGCAGAAAAGGGTTTTTAAATGCACATACAACAGAAAATTGCAAACTATAAAATGTGCAACTTACTGCAAACTCAGCTTTGATAACTGAAGAATTTCAAGCAGCTACCATGAGGGACAAATCAACTACCCATGACTTTCCTTCACTGTGAAAGAAGGGCTGATAAGAAAGTCAATGTGCTCTTCTGCTACCACCTGTAATCAGCACACAAAGGAGACTAAGTCAAATTGCTGGGAATGGACAGTTTTCTAGTGAGGATTATAATGGGATGTGAAAGAGTTTAGCAAACTACATGACACTTTTGAGCAGAGGGAACTACTCAGATCATCTCATTACAGTACAGTAAAATAAAAAAAGCTTGCTAACATAGGTTCATAGGTGAGAAATAGTCAAATTACCTACTCTCACCACTAGGAATAGAAATTTATGGTGATACCAAATATAATTTTGCTTTGTGACATAATTTATAATTTAGAAATTTCTCAATCTGCAAAAAAAGGCAAAGCTATTAAAAATAAATCTTCTAATCAATTATCATGATTAAAAAAAACTAAATATATTACAAACACATTTTTGGCCCACAAAAAGAAACGTCAATAAATACAAAATAGGGCATATAATGATTTCACACAGTCACGTGACATTTCCCCTCCATAACCTCAGGCACGTGGTATCTGCATAATGCCTGCTGACCACCATCATTCCTTTAAAAAGCAGAGAAAGAAAAGCTTTCAAAAGAAGGGACTGGTTAGAATTAGCATGGCATAAAGAGAATACATATAGGGAGTAGGAAAATACATCCAAATCTTTTACCTATTGAAAAGGAATTAAGATCAAATATTCCCTGACAAATGAATTATTATATCACATCATTAATAGATATGTTCTCTCTACTCATCTTTTAAAATATATATATGTAAATTAGACTACTCAGGTATAAATAGCCAATGGTATATCTCAGGGGACAGTGAAACTTCTCTGCAAAAGCAGAGAAAAGATGCCTTTAAAATCTAGTTCCATGGGGGTGGCGGGGAGGGAAAAAGGCAGGTAAAAAGAAAACTCACATATTCATTCCATAGTCACCAACTTACTAAACTACCCAGTATGACTTTTAACCCTATAATCCTGGTGCCTTAAAAAAGTTTCCCCAAATTTAAACCTAAGGACTTAATTTTTTTTCTTTAAAGTACTGAAGGGTGCAAAAAATTTGTCTCAATTCCATATTCTGCTTTGAAAGAAACTTGAAAATGTATATCCTTCAGATATTACACATCACTTCACAACTGGTACACTGATTCTACAAGTGTCTTCAACATTTTACAAATCTTACCAAAAGTCACTACCGCAAACGTGAAAAATTCAAAAGCAAAAGATGGATCAAGGAGTTCGCAGGTCCCACCTTTCCACATCTGTCTGGCCTATCCTGCTTGCACATCCAAGATTTCCTTTACATCTTGCAAATGTATTCCACAGGAGAAGGACTCAAAAGAAATGCCTGTCTGAAAAGGCAACACAGCCACCAGCCTCAGAATCTCAGCAGCTGCAGTCCCGCCCCCACCAGGCACGCCCAGCATTCAGCAGCCCGGCTTCCTCCTCCTTGCGGTAGGCTAACATAACAGAAAAGGGCTGTGCTATTCTCACCTCCAATCCACGCCCCTCTCTGTTCAGGAAACTTGGTTAGCTCTGTGGGAAATGACCAACCTGATCAGGGTTGTGAGATGTGGGAAAGGAGAGATAAGAGCCTCGTACTCATCAGGAGAAAAAAGACACCAATGGGACAGCCGCTCCCTGCCCTGCACAAGAACGCGCGCGGGGCGCACACTACACACTGGCGGTCAAGAGACCAACTTGCTTCTCTTTAATGAAACATGATCACAATTGGGAATGGAATCCTGGCCTCATGTGGCGTTGAGCGACTGGTGCGAAGTCAGAGCCATGATCTGCCTCGACACACCATTTGCTACCTCTTACACAGGAACTCAGTTAATAGGAACATTTTATCTAGAATCACCTAGAAAGATCTGGCAATATAATGGAAACCGTTGATCTGAATACTAGGAAATAGTAAAGGGCACTGGTAATCTGAGGTATCTTCCACTTCTAGGACTTGCTGCTAAAAATCAATTCTATCCAGTCACTGTGCTGAACCACTAAGGAAACCATTGGGGTACAGTGAACCTGCCAGGAGGGAATGAGCACCAGTGCGAAGGAGCACATGTGAACACTGAAGCGAGGTCCACTGCGGGGTGACTTGTTGAACTGGAAAAGGGAGTTCCCCTTGAGTCCCCATCTGTTATTTTTAAAATCTTCTTTAGGAAAAGGGGAAGGGGGGATAAAGAGGAAACAAAGATAGAAAACACCAAGTTCCCCACCTGCCTGCAAACACAGACACGCTCAGTTAGGGGAGGTGAAGGGAGAGGATGCATTATTGGTACTTGTAGCTGTGGCACCTGTTACTGTGAAGCCTGTAGGAGGGGCTATAGAGCTGTGGCTGGGCTGCAGGTCCTTGGGGATGCCACTGTGAGAACTCAGCTGGTGGCCGAAGGCTGCGCTGAACTGAGGGAGTTGCTGCTTGGGAGAGGTGGAGGCCATAAGTTCAGCAGAAGGCCCCATGCCACTGAAGCTGGTCTGCGGTAACCCCGGAAGCACGCTGGAGCTGCTGGGGGTCACGGTGGCGAAGGCAGGCTGTGTGGTCTCTGAGTTTGAAGTGGTGGGTGGCGTGGATAGGGACGTGGAAAGAAGATGTCCATCTGCGCCAAGAAGGTTGCTAAATGGAGAGGGATCTCCAAGGCTGACAGGGAGATTACCCCAGTGAGTTCTGGGGTTTACGACTCCTCCAAGTGGCACCTCAAGTTGGGTGGGGAGCAAGTGCTGCGCCATGATGGGCATCTCTGCTGAAAAGGTAGCTGCCATATTATCACCAGAGTAAGATGTTGTGCGGGGAGACGTGATGTGGTCACTGTAGGGAGACGGCACGTGCTCACTATCATAATGGCTTCCATGGGGCGAGGAGTGTGAGTGATCACTGCTGTATTGCTGTCGTGAGGTGATTAGGTCATCTGCCTTGCTCAGCAGCTGGGCAGGATGTGGCCTCTGGGAGGCATGGCTGCCATCATGAAGTCCATGAAACTGTCCCGGGAAGGCTCTCTCCCCAAGTGCACTCTGGCTGATCAGAGTGGCAGAAGTAAGGCCAACGTTGGCTGGGGCAGAGAACTGCCCCTGGATCTGCCCTGCCAGGGGTGTAGGTGGATTGGACAAGGTAGCAGAACGGAGCAGGTTCTCATCCAGCTCTAGACTAGAAAAATTATCATGTACCATACGCCCATTCAACAGCTCCCCGAGGTCCGTGTTGACTTCTCGGCTCAAGGACTGAATTCCTGAAGCTCCGGTTCCTGCGGAGAACACCCCTATTCCTCTGTCTGACAACTCCTGGACTGGCACTCCGTCCGACTGGGTAAGTACCCCAATGGTACTCAGGCACTCGAGAGAGGTTACAGCCTGCAAGGCCCGTTCAAGTTCCTCGGCCTCTTCGGTAGTTGGGAGGAGGTCTCCGTTCTTTCCTGAGGAAACGAAAGTCACCAAGAATCAGCAGAGTGTTACCCACATCAAACCAGGCACAACACCCCTTTGGAGGATTCTTTTTTTTTTTTTAAAGATTTATTTGTTTATGCATACAAGCACTGGGGTACAGGCCAGAGGTGTGGGTGGTGAGAGGATTCACCGCAGAGAGTGGGGAGCAGAACAGGCAGATCAACAGAAGTACACTGCTGAGGGGAGCAGCGGACACAGCAGGAGAGGTCTGCCGCGCCATGTGGGTCCCCTCCCTGGCTGGCAGCAGGCATCGAACTCGTGCTGCAGTGGCTGCGTTTGCTTCATAGTGCGTTGCTTCACCCACTGCGCCACCAGGGAGGCCCCTTTTGGATGATTCTTAACAACACTCTATGGAAAGAGAAGTTTCCAAGGATTGGATTGGAAGGAAAAGGGGGATATTAATCTGCAGGATGGGGCAGTGATCAGCTGTCCCGGATCATGTATCATCTTTTCAGTCTATTTACAGTACTTTCAAATCCCACCTTTTCTTAGTGTTAAATCGAGGGGTCCCAATTTAAAACTCACGGTGATTATCTGGTTATACATAATTTTTTTGCCTGAAGTAACATTCAAGTCACTAATAGAAAAAACCTATCATATCAGTTCAGATCTGAGGCAGAAGACTATGGGGTCCACCTTGGTTCTTCTAACTTAGACTCTTCCAGTTGGAAAACTAGCACACAGACATTCATACATGTGTTTTTGTTTCAGCACAACATGAAATAGCTCATTTCACGGGTTATTTTTGAAATTGCTTTGAGTTACTCTCTAATCCTTCTCTCATTCTTCCCCACTTTTAACTAATTTGTATAAAACCAGAAGTAACAGGCCAACAAATGCCATTTCCAAACTGAAAAATCTGTTGTCAACAACTTGACTAACCACCACAAAAATATCCAATTTTTAATGGCAAAATAAACATTCCAAGGATATAAAATATTTCCACTGAAAGCACCAAACAATTGGTGGGATTAAGCAAACTCTGTTAGGGAAAAGTGCACATCAGGGCCTCCCTGGCGGCACAAGAGGTTGTCACTGCACTATGAAGCTTTCACCAGTCACTGCAGCACAAGTTCAATACCCAGCCAGGGAGGGGACCCACATGGCGCTGCAGACCTCTCCTGCCTCGCCTGCTGCTCCCCTCAGCAGTGTGTTTCAGATCTGTCTGTTCTGCTCCTGCTCTGTCTCTGGTGAATCCTCTCACCTTGCGCAACCCTGGCCTGTAGGCCTGTGCCCCAGCTCTCGTATGCATAAATAAATAAATCTTTAAAAAAAAAAGTGCACCTCATCTGGAGTAGGGGGTGTGGTAACGAAATCAGGACGAATTCTAGGACTTCAATAAACTCAGTTTAAAAATGTTTTTATTCAGAAACAATGTAAAAATCACCCATTTTTTTTTTTTTTTTAAAAAGATTCATTTTACTTAGGCATAGAAGAACTGGGGTGTAGGCCAGAGGCACAGGGCGTGAGAGGAGTCATCAGAGATAGGGTGGGGAGCAGAACAAGTAGGTCTACTGAAACACACTGCTGAGGGGAGCAGCAGGCAAGACAAGAGAGTCTGCTGTACCGTGTGGGTCAGCTCCCTGGCTGGGGATGGAGCTCGAGCTGCAGTGGCTGGCGACAGCTTCATAGTACTGAAACTCTAACCCTTGTGCCACCGGCGAAGCCCTAAAATCACTCACTCTCAGGAACAAAGTTATAGACCTGACTGTCAGGCTATCACTCTACTAAAACTGTCAGATGGTCAGACACACTGTACATTCCTCACCTCCTTGAAGGGGTGAAATACTTTTAGGAATGTTATATTTTCATAATTACAGTGAAAGATCTTATGCATGTGGAGGAATGCGTCAAATATCTCAAAACATACTATTTCTCTTCTTGAAGACTCATTTTTAAAATCAGTCTTCTTGAATCAGCATTGACCATACCTTCAAAAAAATCAAAATCCTGTAAGTCATCAGGTAGCCGTGGTAGGACATCTGAGAAGTCCTCCTGGTTCAATTCCAAGTCGTGTGGAATGTCAGAGATCTCATTGGCAATGTCATCCGGCAACTCATCAGCACTCAGCGCTGGCGTGGACGGGCTCCTGAGGGACAGGACATGGTTGGCCCCACCACCTCCCCATCTCGCGTCTACACTCACGTCACCAAGACAAGCCCGTCCAAGAAGAAAATGAGGTACCCTAACCAGTGTCTGCTTTCCTACCTTAAGAGAAGGAAATCTGAAAGCAAAGCAGCCTTCACGGTGCATACTCACATATTTCTGCAACCTTTACCCATGTACTAAGAGAAGAGAACGGTTGAGATAATAGTTTTACTTTGAGTAAGTAGGATAAGTTACAATTTGGTGTATCAAATATGGCTTAATGTTTGATAGTAGACTTTGGTAATAGATATATGGAAATATGCATATAGATTTAAATGAGATAAGCAGATAAACTGAAATGTCTAGATAAAACAGAAACCTCATTCATTTGGTCAAAACACATGCCCCAGCCAAAATTAATAATGCATCAGATTTCTGATGAAACATTTCTGTTGGACTATATATGAAATGTCTGTTAATAGAAAAAAACACTGAGCATATACAATAAAATTCTCAATTTCAACATCTGTTCTGAGCTAACCTCAGCAGATATTTGGTAAAATCTGCACTGAAAACGAACTGTCTTGGTCAATATACTGAAGGGCTGCTGTAGTTCAGCGCTTTATACTAGACCAGTCAACAGAACTAGATGTTCTGGAACAACCAGAACACGTGAAGGAAACACCAGTTGGGGAACCATCACTGACCGGATCTGAGAAGCCTCCACTGGCAGTGAGACGCTGGTGGGCATGCTGAGGTTCCCTTGGGGTACTGCAGGGGGAATGGGCTTTTGGGGTCGACGAGGTCCACGTCTTCTTTTCTTCTTGTGTTTTTTGGTAAGTGCAGGAGGCTTGGTTTTTTTCCTGGGTTTCCTCTGCTGCTGGTGCTGAACCTTACGGGAGCTATCGCCTCTCAAGAAATTATCCTTTGATTGAATAAATTGGTATTTTAGACTGAGATTATTTGTTAAAAACCTAACAGCTATCTAACTATAATCAAATGAACAAAAAATAAATTCTAAAATTTGACTCAAACCTAAACAATACATGCAAAACAGTTCATCCCACATTCAAAGACAATGCGATAGGGACTGTAGCAAGAAAATGAAAAGAATTTGTGTTCGACTCATTCTCCTACGGGAAAAACATGGATACGAGTATACATAAAGCATAGAGAAAATTAGGTGATAATAATACAAACGTCTTCTATGGGTACACAAAAGGGAAATCAATTATTTTCAGTTTTAGGAGATTAAAAGATAAATAGGATTTTTATCAGTAGGGATAAGGGGAAGATTATTCTAGGTTAAAGAAAGTAGCACAAATAAAAATAACAGCAAATAATTCAATTTACATGAGATGAAATATAAAGTAAATTGTAAGATGTTCGGGACTAGTTCATGTATGGTTTTCATTATCTCTTTCTAAACTTTATTTTACAGGTAAAAGGGGAAGTTTGTTTGTTTGTTTTTTTAAAAGATTTATTTATTTATGCACAAGAGCTGGGGTACAGGCCAGAGTCCAGGGCAGTAAGTGGATTCAGAGACAGAGTGGGAAGCAGAACAGGCAGACTGACTAAAACACACGGATGAGGGGAGCAATGGTGAGGCAGGAGAGGTCTGCTTCATAGTGCTTTGATTAACCCACTGCGCCACCAGAGAGGCCTAAAGAGGGAAGATTTTCGATGAAAAAAGGAACATTACACTGTCAGCAATGTAAAGAGGTACACAGAAGCAGTAAGTGGATGAGGCAATAATTCGTATTGGGGAAAGAAGTTGGTGAGAAGAATTCTCAAGAACGACAGGTCATTGCATGTGGTAAAGATAAAGGGATGTCCCTAAGGTTACCCAGCTTGGGTGACTGATGGATGATGGAGCTATTACTGGAATAAAGAACAGAGCAATGGAATAAAGTAAATAAAGAACTGGAATAAAGTAAACAGATTCAGAAGAAAATTTAAGGAATTAATTAGTTTGGCTCACACAAGGTATGAAGATGTTTGAGGTATGAAGATGTCTAGGAAGGGAGAAGAAAACTACTTGTACACAAGAATAAACAAAGTGTTGAAGATGTAGACTTGAAAATCATGACACAATAAAAGTCTTTCAAGTAATTTAAGGGCCAGGAGACAATGTAAAGAGAGAAGACAATAGGATACAGCCTTATAAAATTGATGAACCAGTAAAGAAAAACAAGAAATTGACAAGATAACTAGCTTTCTTCAGCTAAGAACCTTAAATCTGAATGCCATATTTAATCAATTCCAAGATGCACATTTTAATTATCTCTGCAATTAAGGAGGACTTTGCAATAACAGTATTTTACAACTGCTGTTGGCCAGGTGCTAGTTGTTGCCGTTGGCACTGCCTACACATGCTTGAAGCTGGTCACAGCTTCTTGTACTGGCATTGTTTGAAGTAAAGGTATGTGCATTATTGGTATCACATGTGGAAGGAAGGTGGTGTGAATGCAGAAAGCCACGTTGCTCATGAAGCAAATACTCATTATTAAGGACAGACCACGCTTCCTTTTTTCCCCCAATTATAAAACAACAACCAAAAGAGAAAGGAAAATTACCACAAAGCTGTGTGATAGCTCAAGTAAAGTAGAAAATATTGCCTTTCACAAGTCAAGCAATACAGATGAACTAGTAGTTGAAAAATCAGTGTCTACTGGAAGCAACCCAAATGCCCAAAAGTAGATGACTGGATCCAGAAGATGTGGTACAGATACACAATGGAATACTATTCAGCAATCAGAAATGACAAACCAGGACCACTTATAGAAACATGGATGGAGCCAGAAAATTATACTCAGTGAAACAAGTCAGAGGCAAGAGAAAAATATCAGATGGCTTCACTTTTAGGGGGAATGTGAAAGAACAACAACTACAACTAAAAATTAAAAAGAAGAAAACAAAAACCAAGAGAAAGCTCAAGGAAATGGGCAATTACAACCAAAAACAAACAAACAAACTCAACAAGATCAAAAGGTTAAAGATAAGGGAACATGGGGGGGGGGCGCGGAGCGGGGAGGGGGCACAGGGAGCACAGGGCGTCAGGTGGTCAGGTGGTGGTGCACCCGTGGAGTGCTGGTGGGAACCCCTGGGGACCACAAATGTTGTAGATGCAATTAAATAAATCCAATGAGAAAAAAAACCTGTCTAAGTTTAAAGAAGGTAGCTGGTAAGCTAAAAACAAAAATTGTAAATGATAAGAAAGCACCTTGGGCCTCCCTGGTGGCGCAGTGGGTTGAGTGCTGAACTATGAAGCAGACCGCAGCCACTGCAGCACTAGTTCGATCCCTGCCGCCGGCCAGGGAGGGGACCCACATGGTGCGGCAGACCTCTCCTGCTGTGCCCGCTGCTCCCCTCAGCAGTGTGCTTCAGTTGATCTGCCTGTTCTGCTCCCCGCTCTCTGTGGTGAATCCTCTCACCCCCATACCTCTGGCCTGTACCCCAGTGCTTGTATGCATAAATAAATAAATCTTTAAAAAAAAAAAAAAAAGAAAGCACCTTGGAGAATTTTTTTCTGCCTTGCTGGTATATAAAACAGCAGTGGTTTTTACAACTGATATTACCTCTGACTTAATGAACTCAGGAATAAATCATAACTAAATACATTTTAAATTGTATGGTTAAGACAAGTTTGAAAAAGAAAACAGACTTCGTGTCGAAGTCACTGAACAACATAAATGGAAACTACGGTCCAGAAAGGATGAGTCATTAGCTCTCAGGAGTCATTCAGCAAGCGTCAATGTCAGGGTCACAAGCTCAGACTAGTAAACTCTGCACTACTGGCCACTTAGACACCCCATACCTCTGAAAATTGTCAAATACAGAGGGCAAGAGTTGTCTTACTCTTTTCAGTACATAAGGTACCTGGCAGAATACCTTCAAATCAGCAAGTGGCTGATGTGTGAAAACAATAAAACTGCTTTTATTTTAAATATTTTTCAGACATGTAAGTGGCTAACAGGCACATAAAAAGATGACCGCCTTCTCTTATTACTACGGCTCTACAGATCAAGATCTCCCCCTTATCAAGGAGAGCAGACAAGGTCGAAAAGACCAGAAACAACAATGCTGGTGCAGACGTGGAGAAAAGGACACCCCTTCCCGCACTGTCGGTGGGGCACATGCGGGTGCAGTCACAATGGAAAACTGTATGGAGATTCTAAGAAAATTAAGAACAGAAAAAACAAATGACCCAGCTATTTCACTACTAAAAGAAATAAGTCAGATGAAAAGAACAAATACCATAAGATTTCACTCATATATAGAAGATAAAGAAACAGAACAAAAATCCAGACTTTAAGAACACAAGGGTGGTTAGAGGAGAGGGAGAAGGGTGGGTAAATTGAGTACATGGGAGAATGGAAACCAGACTTCTGGTGGTTACCACAATGTAATATGTATAAATGTCAAATTATAATGCTGTATATCTGAAACCTGTATGCTGTAAACCAATGCTACTTCAATAAAAATAATTTTGAAACTAAAATAAATGATTATATAATTAGTTAGCTCACTATTTCAAACTTACCTCTTCTCACTAATTTAAACACTAATTCAGACTCATCACTTCTCTATATTATTCTGAATGAATTAGGGATCATGATACCAGGATTAACTAGAGCAATAATCAGTTAAGTTCAATAGGATTATGTAAAGGTTTGGCTTTTGACTAAAATTGTATCAAATATGTAAGATATTTATAGACTGTATATAAAAAAACCAAAATGGGAGAAATGGGCAATGAAAGCCTGGGAAACCTGCTAAGTATAAGAAAAGGCAACTTTATGCATTTAAACACGATGACCATATCTAAGTAACTACTAGATATCTTCTAAAACACATGTTCACGTTTTCTAAATAGTGGTATGAAATTAATTCAGTGCATCGAGACTAGCAATTTTTTTTTTTACTACCACTTTCTAACAGTAATAGAACAAACTAGAAAATATCAGGCACGAAAGTATTCACAAAACTTATTTCAGTGACTTAGACAAACACATAGTTGGTAGTAAAAGTCACCAGCTACTTCCTGCTGTCAATAGCTATCAGAGTCTGAAAGTCTCTGTTGCAGAAAATCAAATCCAAACTTACCATTTTTTTGGCATGTTCTTCACACAAAGGTGTCTGGTGTGTAATGTCAAATACGGGCACAGAGCACTGCTGTCCATCTGCAAACTTGGCCGTGCAACTTGAGAAGAGCTGCTGAGAGCGGTTCAAGAGGATATCTGGGTTTTTTAAGTTAGGAATAAAATCACTTCAATTTAATGTTCCAATTTCTATATAAAATTTACTCTTTCCCTTACTTGTATCTGATAAGTATATATTTTATTATGTATAAAGGATAATGTATCAACTATAGATTTGGGTAAATTATAATAATTGAATTTATCATCACAATTTGTCAGAATGTTTCTGAGGGCGTGTGCTGTGAACACAAGCCTCCTTTATGGCCCTCTGATTCCATTTCCTTCTTACACAATGACTTTTAAAAGTTCCAGTATTAATGGTTAAATGACCAACTTCTATTAAGGAAAATTCCTGCATATGATACTCATCAAGCAGAAAAAATTTCAAGACATAATTATAAAAATATCACCTGGCCAAGTTCAGATTATTCCTATCACATTTCCAACACCAAATTGAAACCTTCAATTTAAAAAAAATATTATTTTAAAGTCAAAACCTTATTATTAAAATTGGAACATCAGCTTTACATGATCAACATTTTTAATCATCTGTACTTTTATTGACGAACTACATTCTCACAAGATTTACTGTATGTCTAGTAAGGAAGTATCTTCCTGTTTTTCCTTCTTGCTTTTTTAGTTAAGATTATCTAAAAAACTTGTGGAAATACACAAGAACAGAAAGGAGGGCAGCGATCAGATAGTAAAGAAAAGTAAGTCATTGCTACTGCATAAAATTTTTAAATGCTACTCAGCTTTAAAGATTTAATAAAAGTGAGATTTCAAAACCATCCCAAGGTGCTTCTTAACTTAGGTTTCCTGCAGTACAGCCACCCATAAGATACTTTCTTTCCTATCAGTGTGTCTGCTTCCATTCATTTCAAACCACAATACTCAGTACATAGAGCACACTAATCCTACACTAAAAGGAACTGTTTAGCTGTATAGCTTTCTTGGAAGAGTAAAAAATAGTTTTTGTGTAATATGGTTTGATTTTTCCAATAGTTATATAACAGTAATTTTAAATATTAAATAGTTATGGCTTCAAAAATCATTCATTGGTTTAAGGATGAAATGCAAGACCCCTCTGTTTTTGTCTCTCATAGCATCACCTACAATAAACTCTTCCCAGTTCTGAAGAAAACCAAAAGAAAAAAGAAATACACAGCCATAAATGAATCCACACTTTCCAATGAACACTCAATTTAGTTAAGAGGATACGCTGGAAGCAATGCCTGGTGAATGGAAGGGCTTTGTTAGTGCACTGTTCACCCTTCACAGTTCCACTGCACACTGCTGGTTCCACTTCCCTCAACTTGGTCCGACTTATGCTAAGGCAGGAAAAAAAATTAATTAAAAAATGTTTCAAGAATTCTGGGCAGTTTTTCAGCATTATGTTACCACAATGCAACACCAACATTTTACCTACCTACATTCATTAATTAAAACGCACAATGAGTTACAATGACCAAATCAAGTATTTCCCTCAATATTGACAAAACAAATTACCTTTTAAGAGCTTGACTAAGTCTATGGGTTATTTGGTGTTTTTAAGATCTTTATTTATTTATTTTTGCATAACAAAAACTGGGGTGCAGGCCAGAGGTGCAGGGTGGGGGGTGGTGGTGGTGAAAGGATTCACCAGAGACAGAGTGGGGAGCCGGTAAGACAGGAGAGGTCTGCTGTGCCAGGTGGGTCAGCTCCCTGGCCAGCGATGGAACTCAGGCTATTGTACTCAGGCCTTTGAGCTGATAGCACTGAAATTTAACCTAGGCCACCAGTGAGGCTCTGTGGTTGTTGTTTTTTTTTAAGTGATATTTTGGTTCCTCTTATTTCACCAAGATAAAATAGAGAGCAGTGATAAAGACTAGATCTGACAGACCTGGTTCTGAATCTCAGCTCTGCCTCGTACCAGCTGTGTGACTCTGGACAAGTTACTCAGCCTTGCTGAAGCCTTCCTCACCCATAAAGTGTAAATAAGTGTGCCTTCAGCTGAGAGTTAGGCACCAAAGGACATTTCTAAAACACTTATCATCATATAGACTTAAGTAGAGAACACAGAAAATAGTGAAAGGCTATTAGTCACTGCTGCTGTTATTATCATCATTAGATTTTGGTCACATCAAGCTGCTAAACACTAAATCTGAAGAAAAAAAAAAAAACAAAAACCAAAAACGATCTAATAACATGAGGAAGTAGATATTGAAATGCAGAAATGACTGATTTGCTCATTTTCCAAAATGTACTCACTTTAGCCATATTTTAAAAACTTTCTATGTGCAACATCATCTTTCATTAAATTAACCTCCACTGTTTACATTAAATATTTAAATCTTTTACCTTTATTTTTAAATTTCACAAATAGGCAACATATCCCCTTGGTTCAAAAAAAAGCAAAGAATAGTGAACAAGGTAGTAAAAAATCTCCTTTCTGTCCATGTCTGACAAACTGGTTGTCAGACACTCCCTCTATATTAAACACTCATATTTAGCTTATCCATGTGATCCTAAGAATAATCACAAATTATTAGACCTTTACACATTCTTGACTATGGAAAAAGAATCTACCTCACAGACCAAATCATAAGCCAGGTATCAAAAATTTTTTGTTTGTGTCTAGATCTTTTTAAAAAGTCAATGCAACGATTTACATTAATCAGAGGGGTCATACAGTGTCTAAATGGCATGCATTTACATAAACTTTAAACAAAAGAATATTTCTATTATAATTATTACTTTCAATAAGTAGTAAATGCAAAGAGAAAACCAGGAGTTGTTTTTATTCAAGAGTTCTGCAATATCTGTTGGGATCATGAGAATAGGGAAGCAGGTCACTCAGTTTAGCCCTTAAAAACAATATACAATTTCAAATAAATAAAGCATTATGGGCCTCCCTGGTGGCGCAGTGGGTTGGGCAACACACTGTGAAGCAAACCACAGCCACTGAAGCAAGAGTTCAAGCCCTGCTGCTGGCCAGGGAGGGACCCACATGGCGTAGCAGACCTCTCCTGCCTCACCAGCTGCTCCCCTCAACAGTGTGTTTCAGTCCATCTGCCTGTTCTGCTCCCAATCCTGTCTCTGGTGAATCCTCTCACCTCCCTGGACTCTGGCCATACCCCAGCTCTTGTATGCATAAATAAATAAATCTTTAAAAGAAATTTTTTTAATAAATAAAGCATCATGATCTTAACAATTAAAAGCCTAAATTCCCTTGATTTATAAAGAGCCCAAGCTCTCTATATTGATGAGCTCTCTATATTGAATGGATAATTTTTATTGAACAATTTTACATTTAGCTTAGTCACCTACCAGGTCTAGTGTGAACACAACCCCCACTTTCCTTATCCTAGATTTCAAAAGCAACCATTGTTTGTTTTTTTATCACTAATATGTTCCAACTCACTATCTCTTAAAATATACCAGGAATCATAATTTCAATATCCCCATGGATAATTAAAGTAAAAATGCCTCATAGATATTAGATATATTTTATTACTCAAATAATTACAACAAAGAGATACTTACCAAAATTTTGATGTTTTTAATATGAAAAAATTTACTATAGGCTTCCTTTTTGTATGCTCTACTGGATTTCTGATTAGCAAGGAAACTTCACATAACTATATTTCCAACGTAGATTTTCATCATCCAGTAAAATATTATGTAAATACAAACATGATCTCAATACAAACTTAAGAACCCAGTAGAATTGTTACAATTTATTTTTAAGGGAAAAACTTAATATGAAAGTCTTAAATAGTATAACTCTGGTTTTGTATAAATATATATATAAAACAGAGTCTAAGGACTGATATTTGAGGTACCGATATGAAAGAAAACGGCCATAATTCAGTGGTAAGTGGGAAAAAAAGCAGGAAACAAAAAATAAGCATAACATGACTTCAATTGTGGTTTTGAATACAAACCCACATAACTCACCAGGGATTTCACCCATACACACTCACACCACGTGGGCGTGCGTGCGCATACACACATTCACAAAGAGACTAGAACCCAAATGCTCACAGTGCTCATTCTGTTTTGTGAATAGTGATATTACAGAGCTATTTCCCTTCTCTTGGCTGTGGCTATATTTTTCCAAATTTTGTTCAATTAGCTAGTATCCCCCCCACCCCCGAGAAATTCAAGATAATATTCTGAATACTAACATGTGGAATAATGTCACTATTAAAAGAAAATACACTGGAAAGGAAAATTTTCAATGTATGTAAAAAATATAGAATACTTCTGTCGGGAAAAAAGCTAAGACTTACTACATACATGAAAATGTCTGCGCACTGTATGTTTTATAGTCACGTAACATTCTCAAATCTTTACTGAATAAATTTTAATCAAGCTCCAGCAAAACTATAGTACTACAGTGTTTCAATTTTACTGTGAGTTCATGGTGGCATTATTTTGCCACCTTTGTAGAATCCTATCTGAGCCGCAAAAACAAAACGCAAATGCTTAAATATTTCAGGCTCGCATGTCCTCAACCTGTCGTGTCTCAACTACCCTCTTCAAAACCACAGGAAACAGACCGGAGACGAGCTCCTTAGACACGGGCGGCCGCCTGGGACTCTACCTGGTTCTACTGCAGGCAGCTCTCTGCAGCTCCTGTAGCAACTGCCCAGCACACTCTGGTTCCCTGCTGGCCGCCTGCAGCAGGGCCTTCCTGAATGCGTGCCGGCACTTCTTCTGGCGGGACTCTGCGCGCTCCAGGCGGCAGAGGTGCTTATACTTCTGCTGAAAGTAAGTGCAAAGTTGGGTCACCCTGGAGCTCCTACTCTCTGTGTCATCATCGTCTGACCTGGAAATACAGGGAGAGAAATGAAAGACTGATTACAAACAGGCTCATTCCAGAAAGGGACAAAAAGGGCCAGGGGGCTGGCTGGATGCACAGGGTCAGAACTTGCGGGGTGTGAGCACATAACTATCGAAATGAAAGGAAGAGAACTCCAGTAGAGCTGAAAAGAAGCAAGAAGTTTCAGCAATAATGCAGCAAAGAAATTCCAACAGTTTTAAGATATTTAACCTTCGGGCATGTCACAATTAAACATTTAATACAGCCATGTCTTCTGGATTTTAAATGACTAGGGGTTCTTGGGAAGAAGATCATTTCTTTAACTTTACTTATTCAAGTGTCTGAACAAATGACATGGCAGTTACGAGGAAATACTCAGCACAATTTTATAAGATGGGTCAGACCAGAAGCAGAGCAGTGAATGCTAACAGTGCATTATTGTGGAGTTGCCTTCACTAGATGTACTAGTTGTTTCAAACCAGCCTTTTTTGAGCACGAGGGACTATGGTGATGGTGCACGGGTGAACTGGTGGTGGGAATTTTACGGGGACTACACCTGAGAGGAGAAAGGATACACTGTACAAAAATGAATAATGGTGTGAAACATATATAAAATGAAAAATATTAAAAAGTAAGCAAGACTTTCTTTGCTAAGCTCTCTCTCTCTTTTTTTCTTTAAAGATTTATTTATTTCTACATCCAAGAATTGGGGTAAAGGTCAGATGTGGGGGGCATGAGAGGTTTCACCAGAGACAGAGTGAAGGACAGGACAGGCAGATTAACTGATATACACTCGTGGGGGGAGCAGCAGGTGAGACAGGAGAGGTCTGCTCCTCTGCTCCTGTGGGTCAGCTCCCGGGCCGGGGATCCAACTAATGTGGCAGGGCCTGCAGATGCTTCATAGTGCAGTGCTTATCCCCTTGTGCCACCAAGGAGGCCCCTTTTCTTGCTAAACTCAGAAGAAGTTTTGGTGGTAGGGATCACAAGCATGAGATGGTACTTTATATAGAGAAAGGAAACAGAATTTCATATACCAGGGATTATGCTGATGCTCTTGTCATTATGCTAATATTGATGTCCAGAATCTGTACCTCAGGAGGTCAGAAAGTTCACTTTTGTACAGAGCAAGTGTGATTTCACTTTTCTGTTAGGAATAATGCATGACAGACTTGAAAACTGACCTGTCACTTTACCTTCTTTCTCTTCTATCATAACACAAATAACACACGTGTTATATACCACAGACTATATTATCTTACTAATTTTCTGTATATCAATGCTTGGTTTCTCTTTCTCTTCTTAAATGGTATTACTTTCCTTTTTTAGAAAAAATTTATTTATACATAAAAGAAAAGGGGCACAGGCCAGAGGTACTGGGGGGTGAGAGGATTCACCAGAGACAGAGTGGGAAGCAGAACAGGCAGTTAGACTGAAATACACTGCTGAGGGGAGCAGTGGGCAAGACAGGAGAGGTCTGCTGTGCCATGTAGGTCACCACCCTGGCTGGGGATCCAATTTGTGCTACGGACAGCTTCATAGTGCTTAGACTTAACCCCTTATGCCACCGGGGAGGCCCCTACGTTTTTCCCCATCAAAACAGCTCTTCACAGGTGACTCAGTAAACTTCTGTTTAGTATCTGCCCTGAGTAATGTGTCTTCTTCATTATATATTCTATTATAGATACACCAACAGAAGGATCTTTACTTCAATCTTTGCTTATTCAACCTTCAACATTTACTGAATATCAATTTTGCTCAGTACTGCCGAAGAGAAACAAACATTTCCTGGAATTTGCAATGCAATTTAGACAAGACATACATATCCTGAAATTGAAACAATTCAAGAGAAGAGAATCAGTAACTAACACGGTGGTAAAGAGAACAATGATTCAAATATCTAATAATCTAAGCACAAATCAGAAAAACCTAGACGCGTTTAAAATTTCAGATTTCCACGTATCCTTACTGTGAATTGTTCCCTGAAGTACTATCGCAGGTCTTTACCGCTCTCCTCTTCTCTTATGTTAGTACTCATTCCATTTCTGGGAATTTTATTCATTTCTAGAACTTTAACATTGACATAATAAAGACACAAATCTGTTTTCTGGCCCACACCTTACTAATAGATTTCAGACACAGGGTATTTATTTTGTGTGTCCTTCCACATCTAATTACCCAAGAAATGCAGAATTAAGCAGGAGAGACTACTGGGAAGGAAAGAGAGCCTCAAAGATCTGCAGAGGGCTCCTCTGAGGCTCCATCACTGTGCGGGGTGAGCACTGCCACGAACACGACACAGAGCAGGATGAACAAATCCTTGCAGCTCACCCAGGGCCAGAGCTAGTTTGTGTTCCCGCCATCCACAGTGGAAAACCCTGAAATGCTCAGGGCCCTGCAGAAGTACATTGCCTCAAGACAGGGATAAAATGTGCCCTAACCATAGGCTGCTTGTGGTCCTATTTAGCAACGTTTAAAAAGCAAGCTCGAAAGTCCATGATTACATAGCCACACAAAACTCAGTAATATTCAAATGTTAAGTTTGGAAATTACTTAACTATTTTAATACTTACTTAAAATATTTAAGACAAAAATATCCAAAAATCAAATAATGTCTGACATTAAAAATGATCAGGCAACAAAGAACAGGAAAACAGGACCCATAAAGAAGAAAATCAATAGACAAAAACAGACCCCAAACAATACAGACGATAGAATTGTAAACCAGACATCAACAACCAGTTATTTTAACTATGTTTCATATGTTTAAGAAACTGCGAGAGCAGAAGACAGAATGTTCCTCATCAATAGCAAATAGCAGTACTCCCAATATGGATGTTTAGGTTCCCTTAAAAATTAAAATAGAAATCACAACTACCACTTATTAATCATTTCTCACATACCAGGCATTGTGCTGAGTGTTTGAAAGATTAACCCAAAATATCCCAAGCTGAGCTGATGTGAGCACCACATTTAGGAAGCATGCTTCATTTCGTACATGTACCTAAGAAAGCTTAAGCTCAGTTCGATGTCTATCTGAAGGAATATACTAATGATAAGTCTTGAATAACATATAAAATGGAACTTTAGAGAGAGAAAAAAAAATGTGCAGAATTTTCCAGCACTACAGAGAAGACCTGGTAGGCCGGCATCACAGTGGAAATGGATGCATCAATTCTAAATTCAACTGCAAATGGTTTCTCCAATGATAAGTGGAACAGGCACAGAAATAGATTCACCAAGAATAGTTAAGAGTAGTTTTCCTCAAATAATGCAGTATTTTTCTCCCATGTACCTAGATTACTTCTATTACAAAAAAACTAGATCCAGTTAAAAAAAATTAGTATATACAGAGAAAAATCAATCTACCACAACAGCAATTTAAGAGTAAAGCAAAAAGAGACTTACATGTGTCTTTCGTATCTGAGGGTTTCTCGGATGGACCATGCAACCTGGTATGGAGAGGCCTGCTCGGAATCCTCTAGCTCCTCTCCACTCTCTTCAGACCAATCCAGCCCTGGGGCAGATGGGGAGATGTTAAAGTCAGGAAAATATGCTCTTATTTAAATTTAGATTAAAAGGTACAAAATATATAATAACTATAAAGCAAGTACTATCATAGTGTGAATAAATGCTACTGATGAGTGTCTCCATGTTCTTACAAAGATATTAATTATGAACATATGATATCCACTCAGGTTTAAAAAACAGCATTATCACAAGAAGGTTATATTCCAAGGATGAGCTTCTTTCACCAGACATTCACTAATGGAGTCAAACTAACATGGGTAATGAGAGAGTTCAGGGTAGGAAAAAGAAAAGATGTAGTTTCTTATAAACAGCAAAACATCATACACCAAAATGTCAGAAAAATATGAGGCATATCTAAGAAATATGAAAGAAGCTGAATGTGTGTTCAGGCAAGAACAAAAACCAAAAGATGCTAAGGGAGTCTTCAGCCAAGGGCTGTGGGTGAACAGTCAAAGGCAGAGTCAGACACCTCCAGAAGACAGGAAGGAGAGACACCTCCAGAAGACAGGAAGGACGCTGTCCACTGGGCCACCCTCTGCATCCTGCCCCCAGGGGAAGAGAAAACAGGAAGACGGTGATGATCTATTTCTAATGTGGCTCAGGTCTCTTTTAATTCATTTAAATAATAGCTGCCATATATTGTGCTTCACTTTGAAAATCCAAATTTAGAGGGAAAACAGAGACATATTATGAACAATGCTTTCATATTTTTTTGACGTTTTTAATGACTAGAAAATCGTTACCTCCCAAAATAAAGGTTTTACCTTTTTGAAAGTTCCATAGCTGGAAGAGGTCTTACTGACATGACACAGTCTGAAACAACAGTGTATCCGTATAACCCGAATACGCTCACTTGCTATACAACTTTGACGTTCCATCTCCAAACTAACATTCTGTCTTCTGCAAAAATCAAGACTACCTTCATTAAAGAAGGTAAATGCTAAAAAAACCTCACGAATTTCTCTCATAGTTGAAATGAGTTTGCTTCTGCCAAATAGGGAAATTAAGAAAAGGTTAATTGAAATGCAAATTATAAATGCTTAAAATTAAATAACATTGTCACTGGCATCAACAAACCTCAAATCTAGTTTACAAGGTGACTCTCTAAAATGTCAGGTCACCTCAAAAAGTTAGTTCCTTCGTTTCCTCTAAAAGGATTAGTAATGTGTTTGGAAAAACAAGCAATCGGCAGCAGAACCCCTGCCCTGCCCGCTGCTTCTCTTAGTGTATTTCAATGAATCTGCCTTCTCTGTTCTCAAACAAACAAACAAAAACCCACCAATTAAGTGATCACAACACTATCAGCTTCAGTATGTTAAGTATATAGTTAGTATGTTCAAATGTAGGCACGATTAAGGCATCTTTAAAAATTATAAAATCAAAAATTATGAGTTATCTTTTATCTTGGCCAAGACACCATACTAGACTTTCTCTGAAAATGTCAGCTCTGAGTCATAAGAACTAAAGTGGAAGTCTTTCCCCAGTTGTGAAATTAACTGTCCAATAAAGTAAACCTTTGATCTTAGCTTCAGTATCATTAGTTTTAATGTAACTAACTGAGATAGCCAGCCCAGACAGGCTGTAAAAGCTAATTACAAGACTGCATTTTTCGTGAGATGAATGAAGGTCGTGCTTGGTCATAATAGTGTATTACAATTAACTAGTTTCTCCAAAGTAATCTTTTCTTTGGAAATGTGGACCCCAATACATTTGAATTTAAAGAAAATGAAAAGAAAACACTCTTAAGTTTTCTTCTGTTCAAAATGACTAAAAGCCAGCCCTCTACTCTACACAAAAGTTCATAGTTAAAGAAGTTAAAAAACCTCAGGATTTAGAAATAAAAGTTTAAGTAAAAATTTAGTAGATGATGTAGGTAAAAAGTTAGAGCTGCCTCAAAAGTTAAACTCTCATAACATTTAATGAGTCCCAAACAGAGGACTAAAATGTTAGTAATGAAAGAGCTGAAAGAAAATGCAGGGCTCTCTTGGTGGCCTAAGGGTTAAGTCTCAGCAGTCACTCTGTGGCCTGACCTACTCAGTGAGCTGACCTGCATGGTGCAGCAGACCTCTCTTCTCAGCTCCCCTCAGCAGTGTGTTTCAGATCTACCTGTACTGCTCCCCTCTCTTGTCTCCAGGGAGTCCTCTCATTCCCTGTACCTCTGGCTTACATCCCAGTTCTTCTACACAGATATAACATGTATGTTTATATACACCAAGAATGAAGCGGGGTAGGGGAGCCTGATTCAAGACAAAAAAAAAATCTCTAAAAAAAGAGAATACATAAAAAATTTAATTTCTAAATTATAAAACCATTATAATAGATATTCAAAAGCAAATAACAAATGGGAGGGGAGACGGGACAACAAACACAAACTATGTCTAAAAAGCTCTTACTCATCAACAGAAGATAAAAACTTCAATAAAAATGGATGAAAAACTGAAAAGGCAAAATAAATAAGGAATAAAAATGCTGCAAAAGCATATGAACAAACATCTAAAACTACATTATTAATTCAAGGTAGCAATTCTCACTCAAAGTATGGTCCTGGGATTTCCCGGGGATCCCTGAGGCCCTCTGAGGAAAGTTCTTAGTTTAACATTACCTTCAAAATAATACCAAGACATTATTTGCCTTTTTAATGGTGTTGACATTTATACTGACAGTATACAAATCAAGGTGGTTAAGACTGTTGGCACTTTGTTATACAAATCAAGGTGGTTAAGACTGTTGTCACTTTAGTGTAAAGAAATCCTTGATAAGGGACTTATCACACAGACCCACAAAGAACTCACCAGTCTAAACAAAAACAAAGGGAACAACCCAGTCAAATAATGGGCAAAAGAGCTAAAAAGGCAATTCTCCAAAGAGGACATACAAATGGCCAACAGGCATATGAAAAAAATGCTCAACTTCTCTTGTCATGAGTGAAATGCAAATCAAAACCACTATGAGACACCGCCTCACACCAGTGAGAATGGCACATATCCAAAAAAATAGCAACAACAAATGTTGGCCAGGATGTGGAGAAAAAGGAACTCTCTTACACTGCTGGTGGGAATGCAAGCTGGTCCAACCATTATGGAGAACAGTATGGAGGTTCCTCAATCTACTAAGAATGGAACTTCCATATGATCCAGCAATCCCACTCCTAGGAATAGACCCAAAAGACACAAATACACTGATTCAAAAGAATACCTGCACCCCTATGTTTATAGCAGCACTCTTTACAATAGGTAAGACCTGGAAACAACCTAAATGCCCACAAACAGATGAGTGGATCGGGAAGCTGTGGTACATATACACGATGGAATACTACTCAGCAATCAAAAATGAAAAACTAGGCGCGTTCATAGGAACATGGATGGAACTGGAAGGGATTATGCTCAGCGAAGTAAGTCAGAAGGCAAAAGAAAAATACCAGATGGTTCCTCCCCTAGGAGGAATATAAGGGAACCAAATAAGGACCAAGGAAAGGAATAAGAACAATAATAATAACAACAAGAAAGACACAAAAACCAAAAATGAAAAGAAAAGGACAAACTAGGGACACTTGGTGGGGAGGGAAGGGGTGGAGGGCAGACGGGAGCACGGGGGACTGAGGTGATGGTGTACTGGTGATATGGTGATGGGGAATACATGGGGATTACAATTGATGTCAAATATATGTAAATTTAAAAAATTTTATATTAAAAAAAGAAATCCTTGATATAACCCTTGTTTATTAAAGATGGTTTATTTTATTAAATCTCCACCCTTAAATATTAGTCTTTATAATACCTGAAGTATCCATCAAGATCTCTACCTCATATGAAAAAAGCTACAATGGTTGTATTAACAAAGAACACGTGTGTGACTGTGTTCACTGTAACTTGAATTTTGCATTCTGAAAGACTGACAAACTATGGTCATTGGTTATTAAGACTTGGATATTTGACAATCGTTTTTTTCTATAGTTAAACTATCACTTTTCAAGGAAAACAATGGGATGGTATTACCTGCCAATGATAAAATTAAAATTTTTACTTGAAAGCCTGATTTTTTGATTTTTGGAAAACAGTTCAATCACTGAGAGCATGACAACTTATGAAACACTTTTCTGAGAAGATTAGTGGTAATATTAAAGTATGTGATTTTTTAATTTTGCGAAATTAAGTATATAAAGATTTAGAACATCTGTGTATCTCAGTAAGCCAGTATTTTTCTAAATAACCAACTTATGATGCTACAAGATCATGCATGGGTAAAAGAGCCATTCAAAATACAAAGTAGATCAATGAATTTTAATGTAGCTGCATGCAAAGTTCCTTAATAAAGTTGTAAATGTCTACACTACCAACTAAATCTCTAAAAAACTACCCTTTGTCAGGATTTGGTATAGTCAAAGAAAAATATCCACAATTATTTGAAAAAATTCCTCACACTCACCCAATGGAATACTATTCAGCTATTATAAAAGATGAAGCAGGGCCTCGCAGGAGGCACAGGGGTTAAAGTCTCAGTGCTTTCAAGCTATTGTGTGGCATGAGTTTGATCCCCAGCCAGGGAGGTGACCCCCATGGCACAGCAGACCTCTCCTGCCTTGCCTGCTGCTCCTCAGCAGAGCACTTCAGTAGATCCACCTGTTCTGCTCCCCACTGTCTCTGGTGAATACTCTCTCTCTCACACACACACCCCTACCTCTGGCCTGGACCCCAGTTCTTGCATGGACAAATAAAAAATAAATCTTAAAAAACAAAAAACAATGAAATAGTGCCTTTTGGGACAAAATGGATGAGTTCTTGAGGTGACTGTGCTAAGTGACATAAATATGAAAATGACAGATACTGATATTGAATGGCTTCACAGATTTGTAGAATATAAACAACCAGAGAACAAGGCAGCAATGCAGCCAGAATAATTCTTACACTTGAAGATATACAAATTAAAGAAAAAAATTTATCAACTTTGTCAAGGCAAAATAGTAACAATATTGCTGTTTTTAGCAATACCCCAGGCTGAAAAAGATGGAGAAAAACGGTCATTTCCACACACTGCTGAAGGAAGAGTAAATGGGCAAAATAATTCTGAAAGAAAATTTGGCAACATCTATCAAAAACCTTTTTAAGGGCCTCCCAGGTGGTGCAGGGTTGAAGACACAGTGCTGTCAAACTGTTACTAGCCACTGCAGCATGAGTTCAATCCCTGGTGGGGGTGAGGGGGCGGGGGAGGAGAAGAGGCAGGGCACTCCCAGGTGGTGCAGGGTTGAAGACACAGTGCTGTCAAACTGTTACTAGCCACTGCAGCATGAGTTCAATCCCTGGTGGGGGTGAGGGGGCGGGGGAGGAGAAGAGGCAGGGCAGGGCTGGCCCACTGGGCACTACAGACCTCCCATCTCTACCACTGCTCCCCTCAGCAGTGTGTTTCACTGGATCTGCCTGTTCTGCTCCCCAGTCTTTGTCTCACTGTCCACACCTCTGACCTACACCCCAGTTCTAGAATGCATAAATAAATAATTCTTTAAAAAAACCTTTTTAAAAAGTGTAAAAGCTTGGAATTGGCAATTCTGCTTCTAAGAATATATTCAAAGGAAAAATGAAAGGTATGAGGGTCATTTATAGCAAAGCTCTATATCTATAATAATTCATGATATAAACTGGAAACAATTTAGAGACAGAATTCAGTTACAACAAATATATGGTGTATGAGAAACTACTACTTGGATAATGTATGGTGAAACCTTTAAAAAAAAAAGTAAGGTTTAAAAAAAACCACAAACTGTCAGCAGATAGTAAAACACCACTATCATTATTCCAAAGTCCTAAGATAAGACATGTAAAGACCTTTACTAGACACACAGCATACAAACACAACTGCTGCTGATACAGCCATGACCACTGCAGCAGAGACCGTGACCAGAAATGCTAACTCCCCAACTACTATTTCTGTATCTGTTCATGAAGTTAGTCCCCCAGTAGCATATTTACCCCAAGGCATCTGCCCAAGGGCATATCTCTACCTGGACCACTCTGCACAAGGCGCTTCCCTATCACCTGTGCGGTGGTCGCGCAAATAAAGCCTCTCACAACAGCAGGCGCTGTCGGATGACACACGCGTGATACGACAGAACGGACAACTCACCTAAGTGGGGAAACAGATCAGTGTCCAACTGATGCTTCTGGGTGCACAGTTTCACCAGTCTCTGCAGCCGACTTATACAAGAGAAGTGTGGCGAGAAGGCTGTGGCTTTCATAAGGACCCGGTCAGTCCTGGGCGGGCCCACAACGGGAGCCCTACCGGATGGCAGGAGGGGCAGCGGCCTCCTGTGAGACGACTGCCTGGCTTGTGCTATAGTGTGTGTGGTGGAGGCCACTCCCTGCATTGGTAGGCTGGTGTTCTGAGGTTGAGGCGACTTGCAGACTAAACCCTGCGGTGGCGCTGGAGGTTTTAAAGAAGTGGATAAAGGTGACAGGTGGGAGTGTGGCTGCGGAGGCTGTTGCTGTGAAGGTGCAGGAGGGGGACTAAAGTGCTCTTGTCGAACTTTTAAAATCTCTGTCTCTCTCTGGCGCTGCCGATTCTGGGCCAGCTTGCTCTGCAACTTCTTTCTCACGGTGGCCCCTTTCTTTAGGTCATCGTCTTCCTCGTTGAAAGCAAAGGGATCTTCCAACTCAGTTTCCAGGTAGTGGAGAGGGACCCTTGCCCCAGGAGGAGAGAGGGACATCCCATCCAGTCCATTGGGCATCTTCAAGGCCAGCGTGGGCACTGCCAAGCTAAAGGCCATGGTATCCATCTGATGCCTGACCTTTACCTCATCTATAGGATCATTCTTTTTCTTCCTCTCTTTTTTCGGGATAAAGCCAAGTACCTGCAAGTGGCTGTTGCAGTACCTTTAAAAATAGACACATACATGGGAAAATGTTCATTACACATGTTATGAAAAATAGAACATAAACTACATATTATAAAATAGGAACCTTAATATGTTCCTGTTATGTTCAATATCTAACTAGAATAATTCTTGACAACCATGGATTTAATATATCCCATTTCTGCTACTCTTTTTTTTTTTTTTAAAGATTTATTTATTTATGCATACAAGCACTGGGGCACAGGCCAGAGGTGTGGGGGGGTGAGAGGATTCACCACAGAGA